>WNYE01000113.1:0-24830 GCA_021396245.1 Sporothrix humicola
AAAAAACTTTATTATAAAATAATAACTTAATTATTATAATATTAAAGTTACCGGAGTATATGTATATTTATTATAATAAAAAAATAATTTATACCGTTATTTTAATAATATAAGTTAATTATATATAATTATTACTTACCGAGTAACTAACGAATATAAATATATTAATTACTAATATAATAACGACGTAAAAAGTTTAAAAAGTAATAATATAAAAAAACTTTTAAAAAATTACGTTAAACGTAACGTTAATTTATAAATCGACCGTATATATAATAATAAAAATAAAAATAACGTTTATAACGTAAAAGTTAAAAATATCGTAAATACCAACAACGTCAATAAAAATAAAAGTTATAAATAATATATTAATAATTTAACTATTAACAGTTTTAAAAATATAAATAAAAATAATAAATATTAAAAACCGGTTAAAAAAAAAAATAAAAACACTCGACGCGTCGATAATAATACGGTTACGTTTATTAAAAAATTATAATAAACCGTTAAAGGTTACGGCGGTATAACTTTTTAAACGAAGGCGTAAATTATTAACCGGCGTAAAACTATTCGCCGTTAACGGTCGTGTACGTTTCGTAAACGCTAAGAGGGGGGGTAGTAGTATAACCGTACCCCGGGGCCACACAGTTACGCGTTACGGCCGGGGGGCGGCGGTAAGTATAACGGTAACCGAAAGGTTAATATTAGAAATAAATAAATAAATAAATGTAAATGGAGGTTAAAGGGATTCGAAAGAGAGAGTTAGTTAGTTTTTTATTGTGTTTTGTGTAGATATGTTTTCGTTGTTTATTTAAGTTTAAAAATAAATTATAAAATAAAACGTAGTTCTTCGATGTAAATATAGATTAATAAAATTTAAATGAAAAATCGATTTATTTTTACCAAACAAAATGGAATAACTGGAAAATTCCAGGTCATTCAAATAAAAACCACAATCAGCAGAATTAATGATTACTTCCAGAAATTAATACTCTGAATACACAATGATATTTTGTGTAAAGAGTGAGTAGACAGTGTTTTGTAAGTGAAGTCACGTGATATATCACGCTTACTGTTTACAGGTGTGCTGTCGCCAGTTAACAATTTCTGCCGTCATCTACCGCCCAGATTTCATCCATCGCAAGGTTGTCGCGAATCAAGCCGCGACTTTCGCCTGCTCGACTCCAACGAAGAGACAATTCTTCCGACAACCTGACACATCGCAACCATGCCGTACATTACAAGTGTACACGAGTCATTACCCTGTATGTACAGACCTTGCGTCCTGCCCACTCATTCCAATTAACACTTTGCTAACCTGCTGGACACAGACGTTGACCCAGAGCCAACACCCGAGCAGCGCGCCGCCGCCGAAGCCCTCGTCGCCCAGGAACGCTCGACTGTCCCCGACGACCCGCACCATGCTCTCCTGCGACCCGCCCATGTGTCGAACCTGACGCCTGCGATGCAGGCCGAGGTCGACCGTGTGGCGGCCAACCAGGCCGCCGCAGCCGGCGCCGACGGCGAAACGAAAAAGAAGAAGCCGTTGAAGGGCATCGACCTCAAGCGGTACGAGATGGACGATGATGAGGACACGGAAAGCGATGCGGCCAGCCTCCGTGCGCGGTTGGCCCGCGCCTACACCAGCCAAATGTACCTCAAAGGCCGCCGCGCGCACCTGGCGCTGCTCGACAGCTACGGCAAGAACGCGTGGCTGGTCGGCAACTGGCAGACCGAGGCGGACCTCAAGGCATTGGAGGCGGAGCTGGCCGAGACCCGAAAACAGGTGGACCTGGTGACGCTGCAGCGGCAGCGGGCGCAGAACGAGGCAGCGGGCGAGCTGAGAGGGCTGGACGAGACGTGGCGGACGGGCGTGGGCCGCGTTCTGGAGACAGAGGCTGCTGCAGAAGAACTGCGTTTACAGATACTGGAGGCGCGGAGACAGCGAGCCGAGGAGGGCGAGGGCGTTTGAAGGAGGGCGTCTGGATAGAAGCCTGTAGCAGGCCGTTCTGGGCATTCTGTATTTCTTTTGGGCAAGGCGCATGGCGTTTGATTTTGTGCATCTGGGAACTTGGCGGTTATATATCACAACGGAACAATTATTTCGGCCATAAAATGGGCTGATCGTCTCACAAGAACATTCTTTCTACATAACATGACACTTCGTGATCTTCCTTTGCACTGCGAGTTTGTTTGAACGAGAGGAATATCGCTGGATGGCAAACAGTTAATTAACAGTAGAAATTCCATGAACGCCGCCACTACAACCAACCTAAAGCCGTAGACGTCGAACGAGTGTAAGAGCTATTATAGCAGCTCCAGTGTTATACAACCTGGGGTGAATGACCAAGCTTGACCCAGATACAATGGAAAACGTATAGTAGACTGGATATGATAGAAATGTCTTCTGGGTGGTAAATAGTAATCAAAATGAATATAAAGGAATATAAAAAGAAAAAATGGTGAGCTGCAATTAAACCGCAAACAAGATTGGCAAAGATATAAGACAGATAAATCAAACATAAAACCGGAAAATAAGAATGAGAAGAATAAAAATAAAACCAAAAGCAAAACCGCCCCCGTATGCCCTTCTTAATAGCGCAAAGTCCCATTGCAGTCTTTTTGCCACGGATATCCAAGTGTTGAATTAACATTGAAGAAAATCAAAAGAGGCCTCAAGCCTCAAAATCAAGAGGTCTGGAGGGGATCCAGATCCTCGACGCCAGTCTTGACGCCCACATATCTTGTCCGGCGCATGATGCCCTCGACAGGGCCCAGTAGCCGCTGGAACGCGGACTTGCCCAGCGTCGCGACCTTGATGTCCGTCTTGGCAACAATGGTGGCCGCACGGGGCGCGTCGTTGAGCAGGGCAAGCTCGCCAAAGAAGTCGCCCTTTTGGTAGTGCTTGACGGGGCTGTCGGTGCCCGACTTGAAGACGGTGGCCTCGCCGTTCTCGACCAGGTAGAACGAGTGGCCCGGGTCGCCCTCGCGGATAATGGTCTCGCCGGCGGCAAACTTTTGTGTCTCGAGCGCGTCGGCAATCTTGGAGCGCTCGTAGGGCGTCAGCGTGGCCAGGAGGGGCACCTCCTCCAAAAAGCTCTCGTACATGCGGCGGCGCGCAAACGTCGACTCCATGAGGATGCGGCGGAAGGTCAGGCGGTCGAGTGCCCAGAGCGTGCAGGCGGCCTCTGCCGACATGACGGTGGCCGCACGAGGCGCGTTATACATCAGGGCCAGCTCGCCGAATGAGCCACCTGCAGCGATTGTGTCCACCTTTTGGCCCAGACCCTCGGGGCCGGCCTGCAGGGTGCCGGAGCTGTTGACATAGACGTCAAAGCTGCCCTTCTCGACAACGTAGAAGAAGTCACCCGAGTCGCCTTGAGTAATGACCTGGAGGGGGTTAGTCTACCGTTAAAAAATGTTCTCATTCTCACCGAAAAGTGCCCGTTCTTACCTTGATGCCTTTTGTGGGAATGGGCTTCTCCACCAGAGCGCCCAAAATCTGCGATGCCTGCTCGTCGTCAAGATGGCTGAACAAGAAGTTGCCCTGGATGGCCGCCTTGAGCCGCTCGAGCTGCTCGGCCGATTTCTGGTGCACTGGCGGGGACCAGTTGTCGTACGAGTCGGTCACGGGCTTGAGAGACTCGGCGGACACGGACGTGCGCCGTGCAAAGTTGTATTGTGCTGGGTACTCGCCGGGCGGCGGTGAGCGACCAAAGTTCTGCGAGAAGTCTGATGCCGAGTCTGGCGGGAAGAGGGCGCGGGATGGGCCGCCGACGACGCTGGGCTTGAGGGCAAAGGGCGATGTTGGTGATGTGACGGCGTCGTTCTCGTCCTCCTCGATCACTTGCTGCATCAGACCGGACGATGCGTTATCTGGCGCCCGCCTTGAGTCGGACGACGGCGGGCCGAACGGGTTCGAGTTTGCCCCAAAGGGGCTTGTGAAGCCTCCACCAGACATGACTGGATTCTGAGATTGGAGATGTGAATATGGGTCGTAGTTGGGACGGTGTAGTTGATGTTTGTCGATAGTAGCTTCGAGATCGTCAAGCTGTAAACGCTCGCGATGTCAAAATGTGCACGTCTCGCGGTTGCAAGTTTGTGCGAGATTTGAATTGGTGGTTCGCCGATGGAAATCGAAACAGAAGCGACAGACGGCGAGAGTGGGTTCCACGTGTAATCGGCGTGTCCGAGCCTGTACCTTATCTGTTAGTACTCTTTGCAGTTGGTAGACAAGACAAGGACCACGAAATGATTAGATGCTGTGACAATGTTATGCTGTGTTTTTGTGTTGCGGTACCAGATACCGGCGTGTTTGGAGGTGCCATGGGGCCGTACGGAGGATGGAGGGTGGAGGGTTGAGGGTTGGTGGACAGGGCTGTCAAACAGCAAATAGAGGTCTGTGTTGCACGAGCTATTGCCGCGGCCCTCATTCACCGGTCTTTGACTTTCCCCAAAGTCCAAACTCCTGCGTAGACAATGACTTGAAGAGGAGTACAGGTAGTCTTCGTGAGAAGCTGCCACGGATAGCTTCATGAATCAAGACTGCCGGGTGAGGCTTATTTTCAAGATCCAAGCTGCCCAGATCAAGACGCGCCAAGGGATTGTGATTAAAGCAGGAAACCAAAAGGGAAACGAGGCAGCAGGGTGGGGTGAGCGGCAGTGATAATAGATTGGAACGTACCGTATCACCTGGGGATGATTGCAAGGAAAAGTCGGTGATGTAGGTGAGGTGAAGCTCAAGTTGATGGCTCAAGAGCTGATGCTAAGAGCAGTTAGAGCGATGCTGTTGAATCGCGGGGAAGAAGCGAGGGGAGGATAGAGGCGATGGGAGACAATTGCCCAGCTGCGATGGCGGAGAGAGGTAGATGTTGACGATGTGGTGGGTGGCGGGGACGATGGAATGGGGAAAAGAAAAAGAGAAAGGAAGCAATTATGTCGTCGTTCTTTCTGGGTTTCTGGTGGCGACCAAGGAGGAAAGTGAGGGGTGAGTGGTGAAGTGGTGAATGGTGAATTAGGTTTGTGGAGCAGGGGGGGGTGGACGGGAGGGAGCAACGGACGATGGAGGGTGGATGACGAGAAAGAGGAAGGAGAGAATATCTTACCTAGAGGGGGCTTCTGGGCTGCTGTAGTGCCGGATTGCAAGAGCTCTTGCTGTTGTTGCTTATCTGCGGGCAAATCAATCGCCTTTGTTGTGTCGTTGTTTCCTGTCTGGGCGGTCTGCTCCTGCCTTTTTCTTTGTTCTCAGGTCCAGAAAGTGGGGTGAGCGACCAAGACACGGAAGAGAAGGAGCGATGGAGCAGAGACGGGATGAAAGAAGGACAGAAGAAAAGAAGGAAAGAAGGTGGAAAGGAAGAACTGTCAGACAATCGGCCGTCGAATCAATGGGTTGCTTGATAGGAGAGGGGAATAATGCAAAGGGAGATGAAGAAGGGAGAGAGAGAAGAACCGAAGAATCGAAGAAAGAAGATGGAAGCTTTGGGCAAGCGTCAACCAAAGAACGATAGCAGCTGGAAAACCAAAGCAGAAAGGTGGGGGAAATAGCAGCAAAATAGCAGCAAAATAGCAGCAGATTAAGAAGAAAATAGGAGGTAGGAGCGCTGGACTACGCGTAGTAAACGGAAAGTACAGACCGGTGCTCTTGCTCTTGCTGGTCGATGAGGTTGCTGAGAAGACTGAGAAGCGGCAGTAGCCTGCACCTGGACCACTTAGAACGTTAGAAAGTAGGGAAGTAGCAGCCCGACTGGCGGCGGGTTGGCAGCCCCTCACCCAAGCTCGCAGCACAAGGGGCCAGTCAGCGACGCTGGAACCATTCTAGAAGGCGCACGGACCACCAAGCGGCACCCCTCCTCCGCAAGTGGAAAGAATCAAAAAGGCTTCTGGAGCTTCTGTGCAGCCGCCAGTCCACACTACTGCTGATACACTGATACACTGACACGCATCTGGGCAGATACAGATTGACTGCCTGCTGCGCGGATGGGGAAGGAGGGTCGGATCGCCCTATGAGCAATATGGGACAGAACAGGATGTGGCAGGTGCGATGCAGCAGCGGCGAGGCGAGCCCATCTTGCTTTCGGAAGAGGCGTGCACCTATCGCTGTGCTTGCCCCTTCCTTCTCTACGGAGCATAATTTCGTCATCCTTGGTTCTTTCCTTCTGGCAGCCTCAGGGGATAATATGCACCAAAACGATTCCGTTCTAACAGTTATCAGCATCGATAGAGAAGGCGCAATGTAGACAGAGAGTGGCTAACAAGACTGGCAACAGATGACTCGTGAAAGCTTCATAATGCTCCCTTACCTGCAGCCAAGAGTGATGGAATTCGGTGTACTTTGATGCATACGCTGGCCGTTCGACACGGCGCGTTGATCCCTTGCATCTCCGTATCGTCACATCGGCCATTGCTAGTAGAATACTTTTGCGTTTTATTTTCCATGACGGTTTCTTGCTTCGTTTTCCCTCTATTATCTGACTTTATTCCACTCTCATACTCTCGTCGATCATTGTCTTTTCTTGTTCTGCTTCGCTATTTCCCTGTTCTTTACGTCTCCCAATTGACAGCTGAATTTCGCTGCCTGTTTTACTGCCGTCAGCCTGGGCGCATTATTTCTTCAATCTGACGCAGGTTGCCGGTGTTATCCCAAATTAGAAATATCACGTGATACTCCGGGTCCACTGTTGGTCCACCGCGTCGTAATGTTGCTGCAAGAATGCGCTGCTGTGGCTGAGCCTGACCAACTAAATCACTAAGTTTCGGGCGCCACGGGCTAAGTTTCTCGTGTTTGGCAGCGGGCTCCCTGGGCGCCTCCTGGAATTTGTAGCAGACAAGGGGCTAATAGGGACACGGCGAAACAGCAAGCAGCAAACAGCCAGAATCCCAAATCCAGAATTCCAAAAGGGCGATGCAAAAGACAACACCGTTTTGTCAACACTCGACATCTACGATTTTTCGACAGACGGTATTGACGACGATAACCACCTGATACACCTCCGATTGAATTAAACGAACACGGCGATGGCTCCCCGCGAAGACGAGCCGGCCAACGAGCTGGGCCATCCCGACTCGATTGCCTCCAACGAAAGCGAATCGAAGCACGCCGAGAAGAAGAAGAGCAAGAGACCTGCGAGTACGTGACCCGACCGACGAAAGAAACAAAGAGGAGGAGGACAGGATGCCGTGGTTTCCGGGCGTGCCGGGCGCGTCCGGGCGCGTTTCCCGGCGATCCGGTGGCGCGCTTTTTGGAGATTTTGGATGGACATCGAGATGGATTATCGCGAAACTTCGAAACGGAAACCGATTCACTGACACTGGCTTTGCGCACAACAGACACCGCTTTCCGGCAACAGCGTCTCAAGGCATGGCAGTAAGTACACGACACCACAATCCAGGGCAAATGATGGCTGGCGAACGACGACCATCGAGAAGACCAAGAAGATCAAAAATGCTCACACAACAGACCCATTCTCACGCCCAAGACGGTCCTGCCGCTCTTCTTCGCCATCGGCATCATCTTCGCGCCCATCGGCGGCGTGCTCCTGTACGTCAGCGCGCAGGTGCAGATGATCCAGCTCGACTACACCCACTGCTACGACCAGGCACCGACGACGGGCTTTGAGGCCATGCCGGCCGACAACGTCAAGATGCAGTTCAAGAAGTCCAGCAACTCGACGACCGCCGCCGCCATGTGGAAGCGCACGCCCATCAACGTCACCTACGACGGCGTGCAGGTGCCCGGCGACATCCAGCAGTGCTCCCTCCAATTCGACATTCCCGAGAGCATGGGCCCCCCCGTCCTGTTTTACTACCATTTGACCAACTTTTACCAGAACCACCGTCGCTACGTCAATTCTTTCTATGACAAGCAGCTCAAGGGCGACGTCGTCTCCGACTCGGACGTCAAGGGCTCCAAGTGCGACCCGCTCGAGGTCAACGGCACGGGCGCCGCCTACTACCCGTGCGGCCTCATTGCCAACTCGCTCTTCAACGACACCTTCTCGAACCCAGTCCTCCTCAACGTCCAGGACGGCAGCAGCGACAACGAGACGTACGTCATGCAGAACAACAGCGGCATCGCCTGGAGCTCCGACAAGGCCTTGTACGGCAAGTTCCCCGAGTCCATGAGCTACGCGGACGTCTCGCCGCCGCCCAACTGGATCAACCGCTACCCCAACGGCTACACGGACGCCAACCCGCCGCCTGACCTGTCCACGGACGAGGCGTTTATGGTGTGGATGCGCACGGCCGGTCTGCCCACATTCAGCAAGCTGGCCCAGCGCAACGACACGACCGCCCTGCGCAGCGGCACCTACCAGGTGGATATTGTTAACTGTACGTTGCGTAGCAGCAAGCCCGATCTTATGTCTATCTCTTTTCTTCTGACTAACTTCTTCTTCTTCTTTTTAGTCTTCAACGTCACTGAGTTCAAGGGCACAAAGTCCATCATCCTGTCCACCCGCACCGTCATGGGCGGCCGCAACCCCTTCCTCGGCATTGCCTACCTCGTTGTCGGCGGCATCTGCATCCTGCTCGGTGCCATCTTCACGGTCACCCACATGATCAAGCCAAGAAAGCTCGGCGACCACACCTACCTGTCCTGGAACAACGCCCCGGCGCCCGGACAGCAGGCTGGCGCTGGCGGTGCCGGCGGTGGCAGCGCCGTTCTGGCGTCTGGCCGTGACATTGGCGGCAGTGGAGCGTAGAACGCTCTTTTGCAGAAGCCGGCGGCCGCGGGTGCAGTGGCAGGGCCTGGGACGAGTCCCATGCCGTGATAAAAAGGAAAGGCGTGGCATAACAAACCTGCTTACTTGCCAGTTCCAATTCTTGCGGCCGGGCTTTGTTGCTTGCTTTTCTTTGTTTTCCATCAATTTGTTCTCATTTTGCTACTCTTGGCTTGTCTCCTTGTTTGTGTTCCCGTTTTCTCCGTTTTCTCCTTATTTTCTGGTTATGGGCTTTCTCTCTTATTGTTTTATTTGATGCCATTTTCCCCTTTGTTTACGTGTCATTGCGTTTTCCTTGGCAGTCGTGGGTGTTGTACCAGTATTGTCTTTTTCCAAATGAGAAGCTGTTGCTTCACGTGTGTTTTCCTCTCACAATTGCTGCTCGCATTCCCTGACTTCTCTCATTCTCAGATCTTATATTTGTTGCCCCCCTCGACTACGGCGTTTCTCAAAAGGGATTTCTTTGCAGTCTGTGTTTTTCAATAAATTTGTTTTTGGTATTTTCGCTACTTTCTTGAGTAGACAAACCCTTCATATGTGAATGAACGTGACCTTTGCTTTGCTAATTGAGAAAACATAGAAACGCATTCGTAAAAACAGTGGGGAAACAGCAGACCTTGATACCTTCAATCTTTTCCATTTCCGCGAAAACAAACTCGCAATCAGCTATCGAACAAAAAACCCTTTTAAACAAAACAAATAACATAGCAACTAATGAGTACAGGAAAATGAGAATTATGACAGAAAAAAAAAAAAAAACATAAAGGGAAAATGTCATGAGTAGGAGCCAAAAGTGTCCATCTCGAGACTTAATGTGACGTCAATGATAACACGCGAGACCCTCTCATCGCTGGCTTCGAAGTCTAGGGTTTCCGAGGCTTGGACGGGCATTCCAGCTTCCTGCTGTCGCTTTTCTAGCGCTTGCGTGACTTCTTGCTGCCCCGGTCCTCCTCGTCCAGGTTGCTCTCGCGATCCCGCTTCTTCGCCTTGCGCTCGAGCTCGTCCCAGCTCTCGCCCTCGTCATCCTCGCTGGCATCCTCCTCGCTGGCCTCGTCCGAGGCATTCGAGTCGAAGTCGGAGCCCTCGTCGCTCGACTCGGACGGGTCCTCGAGCTCGCTGTCGCTCATCTCGAACGCACTCTCCTCCTCCTCCTCGGAGCCGCCGTCCTCGTCGTCCGACTCGTTCTGCAGGAAACCCCAGCCGCCGTCGGCAAAGAACTGGTGCGTGTCGGCCGTGACCGTCTTCATGATCGTCGGCCAGTTGAGGTTGAGCGGGCCCTCGGAGTAGGCAATGTCTGACGAGTCCAAAAACTCCTTGACGTCCTCGAGCGATTCGACCGGAATCG
The DNA here is from genome assembly GCA_021396245.1 of Sporothrix humicola. Lineage (NCBI taxonomy): Eukaryota > Fungi > Ascomycota > Sordariomycetes > Ophiostomatales > Ophiostomataceae > Sporothrix > Sporothrix humicola. The sequence continues at coordinate 10,063 of WNYE01000113.1, forward strand.
TATTGACGTGGAACGGCGGGCGCGTAAAGTCTTTAAAGACAAAGACCAGATCAAAATTCTTGAGGCCAAACTGCACACGTTCCAGATGCGCCACCTCGATTTCTTCGAGCGTGACCACCATGAACGGCGGCTCCGTCAGCTGGATCAGACACTCGGTCGTCGGCTGGATGTAGACGTTGCTGCGGAACGGCACGCCGTTGAAGCCGATCTCGCGGATCGGCATGTCCACCTCGAGGTTCTCGTTGCGGCCGGCCTCGGCAATCTTCTCGGCAAAGCTCTTGAAGAGGCGGTCCAGCTCCGCACGCCGGCGGCGCTCCTCCTGCTCGGCCTCGAACTCGTCCTCGTCGCCGTACCGGTACTTGCGCTTCCGGTTGCCAGTCTCGTCGAACTGGATGTCGGTGGCTTCGCGGTAGAACTGCACGTCCTTGGTCTTCTTCTTGTTGCCAATGATGATGGGGTCTTTCAGGTGGATGTGGATGATGACAATCAGCTCGTGCTGCGACGGCTGGAAGAAGAGGTGGCGGACGTTGGAGAACAGAATGTCCACACGCTGGTGCGTGCTCAGCGGCGACTGGTAGCGGATACCGTTCTGGTGGATCTCGACCTTGCCGGGCACGCGCTTGCCTTCCATAGCAGGGCGGATAAAGACATTGTCAAGCACAGGCGGCCGCCGATTCCGTATTTCGATCAGCTTGTCCTGCTCGACCACGTCCTCCATGTCCTTCTTCTCCTGCTCCTTCTTCGTTGCATCACGCTTCATGCCGGCAATCTGGTTGGCAATGTCGGTGTAGCGGTCGCCGTCCGTTGAACGGAACGTCAGACTGCGCACAAAGTGAGCAGACGCATCCTCAAACGGCTGGTCATCTTTGCGGCCGACACCCTGGCCGGGGGACAAGAAGTTCACGCGCAGGAACGACCAGTCGCCCTCGTCGCTCTTGCTGGCGTTCTTGATGGTGTTGATGTGGAACGGCACAGGGCGGCCCATGATCGGCAGGATGACTGTGCTGTTCTTGATGTCGACCACAATGCCCAGGTCGCGCACCTTGGGCGGGAACTGGTTGTCGCGCTTGTAGGACTCGAAGCGCTTGAACTTCTTGATCTCCTTGCCGTTCTGGCCGCCGGTGGCCTCGGCAAACCGCTCCAGGCCCTCGCGCTGCTTCTTCTGCGCAAGCTCCTTTTGGTGCTCGCGGCGGCGCTTGTCGCCGTCTTCGTCCACCTGCGTTGAGCGCTCGGAACGCAAGCGCGTACTGGTAATGTTCTTGGTAGCCACTGCGCCAACGCGAGAGTCCTTCTTCTCCTTCTTGGGCGTCGGCTGCGCCTCCTCATCGTCCTTGAAGAAGAACGAGCTGGCATCAGCGTCGCTGGGTGCGTCGCCCGTGAAGATGACGGGCTCGGCGGCCGTGACACGGATCGTGTCGGTGATGACGAGCGAGTACAGCTTGTCGGTCTTGTCCTTGGACTGGGCGTTCTCAATGTCGCTGAAGCCGGTCGTGACACAGAGCGTCATGCCGTCCTTGAGGACACGGGGGTTCTTGCCGTTGAGGAGCAGCGTCGAGTCGCGGTTCTCGAGACCGATGCCGTAGCCAATATTCTTGACAAAGTGCTTCTCGAGCTCGGGACGCTTGCTGCGAATGAAACTGAGCGCCTTGGCATAGACATCCTTGCAAGCGACGCCGTCGCTGATCTCCTTGAGGGCGAGGCTGTGGACGGCCGACAGGAGACGGTAGTTGCTTTCCTGGGCCTTGTTGGGGTCGACCAGGAACGTGCGGGCAATGGTCGAGCAGTAGGACTTGTAGCGCATGCCCATGGCCGCGATGATGATGCCGGGCCGCAGGTTGTCGCTGTTGACCTCGGTCTGCCACTTGATGTCGAACTTGCCGCCGCTCTGGACAATGGGGCCGAGGACCCAGTCCAGCTGATCGACGTCGAAATCTCCGGGCAGCTTCGACTTGTTAGGCAGCTCCACTGTCTTCCAGAACTTCTTGTTGTCAATCATCTTCTCGACCTGGTCGACGAGGGCGGTGTGGCGGATCTTCTTGTCCTGGTCGAGGACGTCGGACATCTCGTCCAAAAAGTAGGGGTGCATCAGGGCAACGAGGGCACGCGAGGCCGTACGCATAGCACGGAGCTCGGTCTCGTTCTTGACGGCAAACGCAGCCGACGACAGGGCATTGCTGATGTCGACCTGCTCAATGTCCTTGCCGTTCTCCTCGAGCGTCTTCTTCCACTCGTCCACAAAGGGGCCGCGTGACGTGTCCTTGGGCAGGACGCCCAGCTTCTTTCCCGACGTGCGAATGACGTCGATGATCTTGAGGAAGAGTTTGTCGTTCTCGGCGGCGTCCTTGCCGCGCACAAGGACCTCGACCGGGATGCGGCCGCCCTTGATCTGGTCGAGGTACTTGGCCTTCTTTGCCGTTGTCAGGATGTAGAGCGTCTCCTGGGTAAGGAGCATTAGAGTCGTCGGGAACTCGTATCCAAGCAGCCAGAACTGAGAAGTTAGTATTTCGCTTCGCCCCTTGTCACATCACCACGATCTGACTCACATGGACTGCATTGTTCTTCTGGTACTCGGGCACCTCCTCGACCTTGCCCATCATCACCAGGATCGAACTTGCGCCGTTGAAGACGCCATCGTCGCCGGCACGCTTCGTGTCTGCCTTCCAGGCATTGACAAAGTCTCCCAGCCGGTCCTGGAAGGTTTTGGCGTCAATCGTGATTTCGGACATGGCGCCCGTCCTCGGGGGTAATGAAGTGTTGGGGAGTGTCGGTGTGTTCGTCTGAGGAGTCGTTAAAAGCTTCGATGTTTTTTCGTATTTCGTCTCGATTTCGAGCTCGAAGCTGTCAGCTACAGCTAGGCAGCAGTCGCGATTTGATGCAGACTGCAACTAAAAGTCATTCGTCGATGAAAAAGGGAAATCGCAATGCTCGAGGATAAAATGCTGTCGATGAGGTGGTGGTGAGGAGATGCGAAAATGCGAAAATGCGAAAATCACGACGGGTGAACAGAATGTTGACCTGCCGATTTTACCTGCGCAAAGGGCAAAAGCTCTACCTGATTTAGGGAACCTCATTTAGCAGGGGCGGGCACCTTTCGCGTCAAGCACGTCGCGCGTCTCTGCGTGTGAGGGCGTCTTACTGTGACTGAATTGCTGCCTGAGGCAGGCACTGAAAGTGGCAGACAGGGGTGCATATAAAATATGGGGCACTTTACGACACTCGCTTTAATGCATAAATCCAAAAAGATTTGGAGGCCCGCTTTGGTGCATTGGAGATCGACCCCGCGGTTTTTATGGGCAGAGCCGCGCCCTGCGCAAAACCTGGTGGGGGAAAAGGCGCTGTTGACAAAACATTTGAGTGCCTGTCAAACGAGTTGGATACCGAGAGATTTATCATTGAAGGTTGACATCGGCGTGTTTTACTCAAGTTCACAACCGCTGGCGGATTTCACTTTCGGGCATTCAAGTAAAAGAATGTCTTGTCAATACGTAATTGGAAGCCACGACGAGAAGACGGAAACTGCGATGACGTGAACAAAATAGGAAAGATTGTGAGAGGGAAGGAAGCATCGTGGAGAATGTCCGCGACCGGAAGGAAGCTGCAGAAGCTCTTTCCTCCTTCCTCGATGGGTGCCCCGTAATGTGTCGCCTGGACGAACCCTTTTTGTGCTTTTAGTCAGTTCCTGCCGCACGCTACTGCTGTCACAAACGCGTGCAAAACGGCTTATTGCGGCAGGAAGGTGCGTTGTAGTAAAACATAGTGGAAAAGGCCCCGAATCGCCTTAGCCCCGACTCAGGATTTCTAAGCAGCACCTTCCTCGCGCGGGACTGAAGCTAAGCGTAGAGGGGAACGAAAATGGGCTTTCTAGGAAAAAGCGAAAATAGAAAGGCCGGCATACGATCCCGAGATATCACCTTTTAATACTTTCGAGTCCCCCTCTGTCTAGACAGCTGTCTGCCGCTTTTCTTTTCACGATCTTGACGATCTGGCAGCTGTTGACGAGAACTCCAGACGCTGGCCTCCTTCCGTGCGCTGAGCTCGGCTGACCCAAATTGACGGATTCATCTTTTCTATTTTGATCAATTTTCAAACCCCCGTGCAGCTCAATCACAGACACATTGATTCGCATTCACTGCAACGGGACGAACCTTGACGTCGTCTGCCCACTTTCCCGGCAGCTCCTCGCCAGCCAACCGCATCGCCCGTCCGTTGCGTGCCCGGATGACGACATTGCTCCCACGCTGCAACTCCAACGAGGACTGTGCTTTGATTCGGTGATTTTCGGCCAGGGCCGCCCTAAGAACGACTCTCGACCTGCATCGCGTGGGGGACCCTGCTGTTTCTGGCTTGTGGCTGCTGCTGGCTCTTGCTGCGTGGGCATCGCGTGGACATCGCGAAGCTTCGAGATTATTGACAGAGGAATCTAAACAGTTTGAGCTCCGGGGAGCTTCGTCTGGACGCGTTTTCGCCTTTCGGTCTTGTTACCACTTTCTACCGGGACTTGGGCACGCAGCCATATTTTTGTGCCATTTCACACTGCTTCTGGACGCTTTCACAGTGTATCAGGGCTTTCTCTCTTTTTATCTGAATTTACGTCGACGACGCCATCACGAGATAACGACCATATTTTGCACTTTTGCACTTTTGCACTTTTGCAAATTCGTGGCTAAGGAAGCTTTACAATGGGTCTCTTGTGAGTTGTTCTTTTCGTTTTGTTGGCCAGAGAACACGGCTAACCATCCAACCTTGCGGCTGCAGGCAACTCGGCACGGCATTGGACTGGCCAGAGGCCAAGAAGCATGCTGATCAGGTCCGGAAATGGGGAATCAAAGTGAGTTGAGTGCACTTTGGCAGTGTAGCAAACAAATATGTCCAGCCATGATTATCAGATGCTAACAGACGCCAGCAACTCCTCGAGATCTGGAACAAGGCAAAAACAAAGGAAAGAGATGCACTGCTCTGGGGCGACGAGGTCGAGTATCTCGTCGTGACATACGACAAGGACAACAACCGATCACTTCTGTCTCTGCGCCAGGCCGATATCCTTGACGCTCTGGCCAACGATGCCGTCCTTGCGGCCAAGGGCGGCTGCACCGAAGAGCAGGCCGAGGGCAAGGAGGGCGAGGGCAAATCCAGCCAAGACCCGCTTCCCGTCTTCCACCCCGAGTTCGGCCGCTTCATGCTCGAGTCAACACCGGGCAAGCCATGGGGAATTGAGCTCAAGGAGCTCATCGACGTCGAGCCCAACATGCGCCTGCGGAGAGTCATCGCCAAAGACCACATGCGCTCCGACGAGTACCCCATCACACTGACGACGTTCCCACGCCTCGGCTTCCCCGGCGTCTTCTCCGACCCCCACTACCCCGTTTCCGGGCCGAAGCTGCGGTCCCAGTTCGTTCCCGACGAGATCGCCAACCCACACATCCGCTTCCCGACGCTTGCTGCTAATATCCGCACGCGCCGTGGCCGCAAGGTGCAGGTCAATGTGCCCGTGTTCCGCGACACCAACACGCCGTGGCCGTGGAAGGACCCCACTGTCAACTACGACCTCACAAAGTACCCCGAAGACGCCGACGTGCGCAACGGCGCTGCACCCGACAACTTTATCCACATGGATGCCATGGCCTTTGGCATGGGCAGCTGCTGTTTGCAAATCACCTTCCAGGCAAAGAACATCACCGAGGGCCGGCGGTTATACGACCAGCTCAGTCCTCTCGGCCCCATCCTGCTGGCACTGACTGCCGCCACGCCCATCTACAAGGGCTTCTTGGCCGACACGGACGTGCGCTGGAACCAGATCAGCCGTGCCGTAGACGACCGCACACCCGAAGAGCTGGGCGAGAAGCCTCTGAAGAACGACCGCTGGCGGATACCCAAGTCGCGCTATGCGTCCAACTCGACGTACATTTCGACCGACCCGCGGCTGCGGCCCGAGTACTTTGACCCAGACTTGGTCGTCGATGAAGAAATCAAGGCTGAGCTGATGCAGGGCGGCATGGACGACCGCCTGGCGACGCACTTTGCCCACCTGTTCATTCGGGACCCGATTGTCATCTTCTCGGAAGACCTGCAAACGCTCGACCTCAACCAGACGAACCACTTTGAGAACTTGCAGTCGACCAACTGGCAGCACATGCGCTTCAAGCCGCCACCGCCCGACAACAGCATCGGCTGGCGTGTCGAGGTGCGGCCCATGGAGGTGCAGGTCACCGACTTTGAGAACGCCGCCTTTTCCGTCTTTATCGTGCTGGTGACCCGCGCCATCCTGTCGTTTGACTTGAATTTCTATATCCCTATTGCGCGCGTCACAGAAAACATGGAGACGGCGCATGCCCGCGATGCCGTGCTCAACGAGAAGTTCCACTTCCGCAAGAACCTGTTCAACACCCAGCGGCCCAGCCGGTACGGTCGCCACCGGTCGCCGCACGCCGGCAACGGCAATGGCGACGGCACGAACAGCGCCTACGCCTCGGGCACCACGACGCCCGTTGGCCAGAGCCGTCCGGGCACACCCGTGGTTCTGGGTTCCGTCGAGGACGAGTACCGGCCCATGACCATCAACGAGATTATCAACGGCACGGGCTACCCGATGTACGGTGCCGAGAATGAGAGCAAGGAGAACGGAGAGCCCACGTCTCCTGCCGACCCTCCCTTCCCCGGTCTGATCCCACTGGTCGAGAGCTACCTCGACTCCATGAACGTCGACGTGCAGACCCGCTGCCAGCTGTCCACGTACCTCGACCTCATCCGCAAGCGCGCGTCCGGTGAGCTGTGGACCACTGCTCGCTGGATCCGCTCGTACGTCGACCAGCACCCCGAGTACAAGCATGACAGCGCCGTCTCTGAAAAAATCACCCGGGACATTGTCGGTGCCGTCATTGCCATTGGCGAGCGCGAGTCCAAGGGCGCCGGCTGGAAGGACATGGACGTCCCCGGGGTGGACCGTCTGCTGGGCGACTTCCGTGGCTACGGCGGTTGTTAGATGTGTGGCGGGCAGGGCACGACGGCACGACTATATAGATCTTGGTTATTTTTGATATGCGCTCTGTTTCTTTCTTCTTCTATTTTTTTTTTCTCTTTTTGGTTATTGTTCTTATTCGCATTGCTGTGCCTTGCCATCTCTTTTGGAATAGCAGTACATGAAGCGTTGCCGTTTGTACACAGACGTCAGGTCTCGTCCACCTTTCTTCGTAAAAGCTGGACTGTCCTATCCACGATGAAATTTTGCAATGAAAAAGAATTGTTTTGGATATTCAACTCCTGCCTTTGAACATTCTCCCTTTTTTTGTCATCCTCCTATCTTTGACCGCCCACTGTCTCTGATAGCGTTTGATAGTGTATCGTGTCTCGGCCCATCTTCCGCTCTCGGCATGCAAATGCAAGATGAAGGGAGACAATGGCCAGCACATACGAGGTACAGACGACAAAAGACAGGAGGCATCTGGGTCACTTTCATGGTGATCGGGTCTGATTCATGGCTCCAAGTGGTCAGGGTCTGAATCAGTGCAGAGACATGGAAATCTTGAATGCAAGGACGAGGACAGATTCAGGAGTGGTGATGGACATACTCCGTACTCCGTACTTCGCCCAAAGACATCTCATCGGCAGTCCCACCACCATCTCGAGGCCACCAGATCATGCCCCCTCGATGCAAGGGTCGGGGCGAGACACGAAACGGGACGGCGAACAGGCCTGGTTCTCTGGTTGTGGTTCTGTCAACCATGGCCTGGGACAGGCAAGAACAAGAACAAGGACAGGAACAAGCATATCTGCCCTTGTAGCTGTATTCGGACTCGACACATTGAGATGCAACGGCCAACCAGTTCCTTGTTGTACTCCGTACTCCGTACTCCAGACTTGTACCGGCATCCAGCATTCAGCATACAGCACAGACGCCAAACTACGACATCTCCCACACACCAAGGGGGGAACCGGCAGGATCTGAGCCCTGTTTCTCAGCAATCTACAAGTCAGACAGGATCAGGAAAAAGAGAGAACGGCAAAGATAGACAGAGAGGCAGAGACAGACAGAAAATGAGGCAAGATGCAGGAGCACCTTGTCTCTCCCTCCCGCCGTCCGCTTCCCTTGATGCCGTCGCAGAAAGCTAATGCAAACTCTGTCCAGGCTTGCATCTTCGCATCGTCTTTTCTTTCTTTTCTGTCTTCTTTTCTCTGTCCCCGGAGGACTTCCTCCTCGTCCCCGCGAGACACGCGCCGCCCAAGGACCGGACCAGGCCTTTTGGCTGACAAAAAAAAAGTAGAAACTAAACAAGACTGCAGGGGCCGCAACGGCGATCAGCGAACTGGATTCCCGTTCTGTGCCATTCCATGTCCATCCTTTTGCCGGCCGTGTCGTTGCCTCCTCAAGGTCCTCCCCTCGAATGTCTATCATGTCTCACAGCTCGGTGCCGAGCATGTATTGAAGGCAAACGAGAGTCAGGCCAGAGTGATGAGCGGTCAAAGTTCAAATGTGCAGCTTTCAGAGTTTTATCACGAAAAAGGAAGGGGAAAAGAAGGGACAAAAAACAAAAACGCACAGAGATGCAGCAAGGCCAGAGCAAACTCGAGATACCCGCTTTCCACTCACACACAGACACAAATGCACAAACACGCAGACCCATCCACGAAGCCAAAGAGCCAAAGAGGGAGAGACACACACAAACATTGTGCGTACACACAGAGACACACACACAGCCGGACCCCTGTCGCCTATTCTGCAAGGAGCCTCACGGCCAGGCCAGATGCATGGGTTGCGGTTGAAATGGTCTATTTTGGGTTAATGATGTCTCGCTTTTGGAGAGGGGGTCCCTTTCCATCTTTCCTTTTTTCAGAGAATCTCACTCTCGCCCTTCCCAGCATCCCTTTTTCTTTCCCACCCCCTGCCCTTTTGTCTTGCTTTTCCTCTCCCACGCTTCTGCGTTGTGCATTATCATCTTCCAAGAAGATGCAAACCCGGGGGGTCAACTATTAGCGAAAGGCTAGGGAAATGGCAAAAGGCAACAGGCAATGCTGAGCACGGATCACAGGGCTTGACATGACCTGTCACAATCTGCCCCTTCTCCGCTCTCTTTCGTTTTCATTTTTGCTCTCTTTTTTTGGTTTGTCTGTTTCTCGGCATGCAGGACACACACCGGTCGCTGGACAAGGTGCTGGACAGAAAGACGCAAAAAGCCAAAAGCCAACAGTCAACCTAGCTTGTCTTGTCCAGCCTCACCTCGCTTCACACGCCAACTCAGCCTTTCAGAGTTTGTCCAGCCTCCTCGCTCCTTCTCCTCCGATATGTCCACAGTAGTATTGTGAGTAGTATTGTGTATTGTGTATTGCTTCTTCCCCCGTGTCGGCAAGCCGCAGGGAAATCGAACGATAAAGGACAAAGACGGCCCCCAAGAACAGCCAGAACAACAGAAAGGAGAGGGGCTCAGCATTCAGCAGGTGGTGGCTGGACGCCACCATGATGCATCGTTCGGAGTGCAGATTCCCATCCGCTCTCAGTGTCCTACGGTGTACGAGTGATACTACAGATTTGTGCAAACACATTTGTACGTACTGGATAGGGGTCATTGTCGCGAGAATACACATGTTCTTCAATACGGTGTATCCCTTGCTGTTGCTTGCCGAGATACAATTCCTTTTTCGTTTCTTTTTCTTCGCATTATTGCTGCCGGCAGGCACGGTGAGACTTATTTCTTTTTACTTTCTTTTTCTCTTTTCTTTTTCCATCTTTTCCTTACTTCCTTTTTCTTTGCGTCTTTTATTTACTGTCCGATTTACGATTATCCTCGATGAGCTTTGGCCGCTTAAAGAACAGTCCTTGCGCCAAACGGCAAACGGCAGGAGATATTGCTTTTTGACCCTCTGGGCCCTTTTGTTTCTTTTTCTCGACTTTCGCGGACCCCGTTTTCTTTTCTTTTTCTCTGTTTTTTCCTTCTTTACTTCTTTTCAGCTCTGCTGGGATCGTCATTGAATTCGACACGTAAGGCTTGGTGAAACAAGTGTCTTGGAGGGTTGTTCTCCGTTCTCCGCAACGCGTAAGTTCTCCGTGGCCATCTTTCCCATTCTCATCTTCCCATCTTTACCATCCTTTCTTTTATGAAATGGAGGCAATGGCAGGGAAATAAGAAAAGGAGAAAAAAAAGAGGATCAAAGAGAAGAATAAAGACAGAAAAAGAAAGCAAATTTGATGACGACAGGCAGTCTTCAACGAGTTTCAATTCACTATTTGTAAGATACTTTCTGACATGCCCACTCATACAAAGTAAACGAACATCGTGCCTGGAGCCGAATGTCCGAAAGAGAAAGAGAAAGGGAAAAAATATATCGTCCTGTCGACATTTTGACACCGGAAAGCATTCCGCGCTGACGAGGGCCCGAATGTCTGTTTGTTGGTTCGGCAGACAGGGCTGTCAACAGCACCGCATCGAGCAGCATCGAGCCTATTTCCATCTGCAATAATGGAAAAAGTATTTCGACAGAAAGGACGTAAATCTCCATTAAAAAAAAGCGAGTAGTGAACGGTTATTCTCTGCCAAGGATTGGGCCGAAACTTCCCTGTCCTGGTCCATTGCTGTTTCCCACTTTGTCTTTTCAAAAGCCTCTCACAATTGTCTGTCGCTCCTTCCTCTTTTCTCGCATTCGGCTGTCTTGCATTTCTGTATCGGCTGCTCCTTCCTTGACAAATGTCATTCTTTTCGCACTTCCTTCCTTTTTATTAGACTTTGTTTCTCGCGTGCCTTCCAAAAACACACAATTTCTAGTACGACGTACAGAACACCCCTCCTCGTTCCTTCTGTCTCCGAGCTAAGTTGGCATTTTTTAGCTTCTCGGCCCGGGTGCGGGAAAGGGAATCCAAACCGTTAATGTGGGGACTAATTGCCGTCGCCTGACAGCCTGCCTCTTGGAAACATCGTGGAAATACAGAAAAGAAAACGACAGACCAAAACATCTGTGGTAAAACGCCGTTCATTACAAAGCATCGGCGCTCTTTTTCTTTCGCTATCATACGGAGTACATTATCCCCAAGGATCCATGGGGGCTTTCGCGTTTGCCGAAAGAAAGTGCGAGACAGGAGGTTTGAGAGACATGGAGACAATGGTGGAAAAGAGAGAAGATCGCAGTAGAAATAGGGAAAGGATCGTCATTGGCTAGAATCAACAAACGACGAACAAACGACGGACCTGCCGAGCGATACAACGGCGGAAGAGGAAGAGAGAAACAAGAGGAGAAACAAAAGAGAGGAAGACAAGACAAAAAAAAGAGAAAAGTAAAAAAAAAAGGACCCAAAAAAGGTCCAAGATGCGAAAGATGAAGTAAAAGACAATAACCGAAAGAGCTAAAGAAAGACATGCAAGCCGTCGAGATGCACGCCGAAGATCAGTGGTTCCCAGCCGCAAACGCACATATTTTATTTTATTCTTTTTGTCTTCTTGGTAACCCGGGTTGCAACGTTCGCTGCCGGTTGCTTTCTTTTTACTTTCTCGAGCTCCGCCTCGTCTTTGCTCTCTGGTCTTTGGTCCTCGGCGTGGGTTGTCGAGGTTGTCTCGCCTAACTTCTCAGTATCTTGTCTAGACTGTCACTTTGACCTGTCATAAAACCACTTGACCGACAGGGGGCCAAAACCAAAATGCAAACGACGATATGCAATATGCACTTGCAATGGGTGGATTGAGGGTTTGTTGGCATGTCGAACGCCTGTGATATTGCTGCCGGCTGAAAAGTGAGGCAAACGAAGCAAACGGATTGATACCACAGTACTTTTTGAGAATGCCCGTTGGTGGTGTCTTCATTTGCATCGTCGATGATATTCATCGGCGGCCGGGGGAGGGTGGGTGCATGATACTTTACAGTAAAAGTAAAAGTACGTCGTAGAGGGGAAAAAAGAAAGAGAGTGAAAATGGCACGGTAACACAGCACAAGAAAGGATTTCTCATCACATAACCAACGAACCCAGGCGCCAACAGCCAACAGCCAACAGGCAACGGTCAGGTCAACATCCAACGGCCAACGGCCAACACAGTTTACGCGAGAGCGAGTTGTTGCGAGATACTGGAAGCTGAACGAAAGGATTTCATCTCGTTCAGCTTTCTCCTGACTCTTAGGCACTTTCATGAGCTTTGTGACCTCTTGGTACGACATATTGTCTTCCAAATCACTGTCTCTCATTGTGCTCTGCATTGTATTTGTGCCCAGTGTTCTTAAAATGCAGATATGTAATTTCATGAGAATCTCGCCTTCAATGTGCGCTTGTGGTCTAATATGTCTATGGTCGGTTGGGGAGCATCGGAAGGAAGCACAGATCAGTGGGGGTGGTTGGCGGTTGTCATATGCACATACTACGTGGTCGCCTCTCATACGAACGCAACACGCACCGCCCTGGGACAAGTGGATGTGTGCGTGTGGGAAGCCTGTGGATGGTGGGTGCCTATCCCAAGTAAAATAGGGAAATATTGGCGGGATCACCGATCCGGCAGAACCGTTCAGATCGTCGTTTTTTTTGTACCCAGTATTGTTCGAGGCCCTTATTCGAGGCTTCCCTTCCCGTGGGCACGACCACGATCCTTTTTTGGGTTCACACACCCACCTTTTTTACCCTGTGGCCTGTGTCATGTTGTCTCTTCTTTTCGTCAATGGATGCCACATTCGTTGACTACCTGGGGCAAAAGTCGGAGAAAATAGGTGCCGATTCTGTATGTTCACAGTATTTTGTCATTTTCTTTACCCCCCAGCCTGCCGAAAGGGCTGCCCGAATGAGATGATGGAAAACACTGTGTACTTGTATTGATTGAGAACAGACCATGCTATCAAACGGCGCACAGAGGGCCTGCATTGCCGCGTAGTATTTTCATCTTTTTTCATCACCTTCAGCTGAGCGTTGACTGGCTGAAGTCTTTCTTGGCCTTTACGTTGTGACGGAAGGCTGGAGAGCTGAATCGATTCTGAGCTGGCCTAGGATTACTCCGTAGTACTTATTGATGGGGGGATTCCCTCGACTGCAGTATCTGTTGTGTCGTGCGATGTGATCTATCATAAATCCACATGTCCCCTTTTCCCAGCTCATACCGGTTGCTCTTCCTTCTTCTTTTCTTTTCTTGCTATTCCCTTGTCAATATTCTTCAAGGCGGGAGAGGGCTTCTCGTTATTCGTTGGTCGCTAGGGGTGCATGCATGGCCGTGTGCAAATGCAAATATTGGTTTTATCTTGGTGATGAAGTTGGCGCCCGTCATATTTATGATTCTACGGCGTCTGATTTTATGCCTCGCCTTTTGTTTGTCATTCATCTGCCGTTCCTTTCTTTTCCTTTCTTTTTTTTTTTTCTTTTTTTCTCTCGTCATTTTCCTCCCTTTTGTCGCCTACTTGTTTGCTCGGGTATGCAAGGTATGTGTCCCATTGGGAGTGGCCAGCTGCAAGCGAGAAAGAAATGCAAGTTGAGCAAACGGCGGAATACGACGTCTTTTTTCTGGTTCTGGTTCTGTTTTCTGAACGCAGTGCACCATCTGACCATCATAGACCCCCCCCCCCCCCCCTTTTCTCATTTTTTGGGAAAGGCCGATCCGGTAGTCGATGCAGATTTCTCGCCTCCGAATGGGATGGCATCTTGAAAATCTGAAAGAAAAGGGAAAAAAGAAAAGTTAAAAATATGTGCTCTGGCCAGGACGAAAATAACCACGTTCAAACATACCCAGCAAGGCTGAAGAATACGGGGAACCTGTCACAAGTACGTCGTAATGTGAGAACACCCGCCAATGAATGCTGTTAGTTGCACAAGGGTTCTCCCACAACTGTTCACAGAGATGGAGAGATGGAAACCGGGAGGCTATTCTCCGAGGCCGTGCATAACATTGTGAAAAGTGAGGACTCGCAAGGCGTAATGAGAAAAAAAAAGAACAAATAACAAGAAAGAAAAGGAAAGAAAAGAAAGAGAAAAAACGACATATGACAGACAGGAAAAAAGGCACGAGAAATACGGAGGTCGGCCCCCCTTGTTCATTCAAAGTCCAAGAGAGAGGCTGCAATAAACACGTCGGGAATGCCCCGGTATGAAAACGACGAGACTGAAAGCATACTCCCCAGTTAATACTCCCGTTCTCCGTGCACGTCCCGTTGCACAATTGCAACGCCTCCTTCTTAGTGTCCGATGAGAAGGGACAGCTCAAAAAAGCTTCTCTCTTTTCTTCTTTCCTTCCTGGGTCTTGTGGTCCTGGGGCCGGAGGTTTTATTTAGTGCTCAAGTTCTTATTCATATTTATTGGACTAGGGGTACGGGAACTTGTGACTGCAACTGTGCAATCGCCATTGGTGCAGCTGAGCGTGGCTTTTGTTGCATTCGCTCGTATCGTAAGATGCGCCATAGTCGCTACCAAAGTTGTGGCCTCACAAACCAAATCTTAATAAAATCTACGACGTAAAAATACTCCATAAAGTCATCCGTTGTCACTGTCCGCCATGTTTGCCCACTTGAGCACAGTCCAACGAAACGGAACGATCCGCCAAACCCTCTTTGGGTCTTTAGGTCTTTGGCGCCCGGGATCTGCTCGAGAGCATGGGCTCGTTGAATTGGCCATCTCCGTTTTTTCTCTAAGAAATGTTTCTGTTTTGCAGGGCAGACTCGCACTGGAGGTGGGGACGGGAGCCAGTTTTTATTCAGTTTTCAGTTTCCAAGACACAATAGACAGTTTTCTGGTGTGATCTGTGCGTTTGACCGTTTGACCGTTTGGGCGTGCGTTTAGCGAAGGATTTGCAGAGAGGAGGATTGGAGGATGCTTCATCTCTTCCATC
>WNYE01000113.1:24927-109870 GCA_021396245.1 Sporothrix humicola
ATCTCTCCCATCTCTCCCATCTCTCCCATCTCTCCCATCTCTCCCATCTCTCCCATCTCTCCCATCTCTCCCATCTCTCCCATCTCTTCCCATCTCGTTCTGTCATGCTTGTCTCCTGTTGGATTTTCGATTTTCGGGTGCTAGGTCTGGTGCTTGGTCTCTGCTACTCTGCCTGGAGCCAGGTGGCTGGTTCTGGTTCTGGTTCAGTGGTCTGTCTGTTTGACAGGTCAATGGTACCCTCCCCTTTCCGTTATGTCTGGGCATCGTTCCCAGAAGAAACCAGAAGAAATAGGAAAATTACCAAAGCGCCATCAGTACGACTTTGTGCGGGATGCCCACCAAATTGGGCAGCAATGCTCCGCTGAGGACTGGGATGATGAAGGGATGTTCAGTGATGTTCAGTGAAGAATCAAGGTTGCAGCTTTGTTATTTTGTCCACGATCATGTTGCCGACGGTGAAGCTGAAGATCTTTAGTTTAAGTAGGCAGATTTTACAGAGTACGACGTAATGAGAAAGACTTACCAGGAGGCTCAGTTGAACACGGCGTGAAACATCTTCGGTGGCAGAGAAAAGGGTCAAGACAAGGCGATACGGGAGCACAGAGATTCGAGTTCAGAGATCAGAGATCAGAGGTGGAGAGATATAGGAGCACAAAATTCAAAATACAAAAATACAAAAATATCTTACAAAATGAACAAAGCAAAGGGAACACAGAGATGGCAACACAGGGGCAGAGACAAAGACATACACAGAGACAGACAGAAACAAAACACACAGGCGATCGTCCTTGCACAACATGGTCCAAGGATCTATGGGTCCATTGTTGTCCTCGTTCACATCCAGTCCAGTCAAAATCCAAGCTACCCCGTCTCCCGTGCATCACATCGCACAGTTCCACAAAAAGAGAACGAGATCCTGCACCTGAAACGGGGATCCAGGAAGTAAAGTCGATGAGGAGGGGCGGCAGACAAGGAAGGAGGAGGAGGAGGGTGAGGATAGAAAAGAAGAGTAGAAAAGAAAAAGGGAAGAAAGAAAAATGTACCGGTGTGATGCCATGATGATTCTTTTTTTTTTTTTTTCTTTTTTATGTCTTTTTTTCCGTGGGCAAGGACTTTATTTTACCTGCCGTCCGGCCAGGGACCCTGTGCTTTTGCACCTTGCACCTTGCACACGGGACGCCTTGCAGTTGAGGTCGGCGACCTTGTGGGGAATCTGAGTTGGAGGGAGGATGCGAGGTCAGAGAAGGAAGAAAAGACAAGAGACAAAAAAGGCAAGGGCAAAGAGAAAACGACAAATAAGAGGCTGTGTGATGAAAGGCGGCCACTGGTTGCAGTGTTGCACTGAGCATGGCCTCCCAGAAGCCTTAAAAGCCAATCGATCATGAGAACCAGCCCTCTGTCTGCCTGGTTCCATAATCATCAGAACCGTCTAATAAAATCCGCAATCCGCAATCCGTCACCCGTCATCCGTGATACGGAAGGACGATCGAGCTAGGCTCCCAGGAAACGTCAGGAAGAGAGCCTGGCTCGCCTGGCTCGCAAGGATGTTGTTGTGGGTGCGTTGCGTCCGTGATGGAGTCCTGGATCTGTGAACGGCATGTCGTAAAACGGCGACACGCAATGGGGCCATGGAAGATGGAGAAAGAGGAAAAGAGGAAAAAAGAGACGAGAAAAGAGATGGCAGGATGAAGGAATCGTATCGGCCGCGTAACTTGCAGACTCCATTTCCACGGAAGTCTGGAAAGTGCGAGGTGAGATAATGATATACTTATAAATCACGAGATTCAGATTATGAGAAAATGAGACGATTTTATGAGTGCATGGTAGCGATACTATTGAGTAAAAGGAAGATTAAAGTAATTGAATAGATAACTATGTTGAATCAACTGCAATATTGGACAATTGCACATATCTGTTACGTACTGTAGCCGCACTTGGTGATTGCCCTCTATCTGCACCATATCTCGCGAGTCTGTTTCTCTGTTATTTTCTGGCACTTATTTTATTATTTTCTTACCTTCTGATATAGCCCCTGGATTCTCATATAGCATCCATCAGAACCACGAAAGCGAAGACAATGGCAGACCAAGAACCAAGAACATAGCCACCACGCGAACGTTATCCATGACCAGGGCTGCGGGAAGGACCCAGGAAAGTAAATAAGAAATAAAGTCGTCAAAAAGACTAAACGGACAGCATAATACTCCATAATACACCTCAAATGAAAGAAGCTAAAAAAGTAAAAAAGAAAAGAAACTCCCCGTACCCGCCGCCGTCTGTTCGACATCTGTGATATGTATTGCTCCGCAATACGTCGTAATACGCCATATCTGGCATGCGACTCGTGGTTGTGTCTGTCTCTCCAAGTAGTAATGTACTCCTACTAATTAATACACATCAGAAAAGCAAAGGCACATGAGCACATGGCGGGTGGCCATTTCCATCTCACTTCACTGCACAATCTATCTGCCCAACCCGCCAATCTTCCCGAGTCCCAAGGGGCCGCCTGTCGTTCATCGAGTTTTTCCCAGCAATCTCCAATCTGCTTCATCCTTCTCATCTGGCGGCCGTCCCTTTTTCTTGGATCCTTGATTTTTGATCTTTTTGATCCCATCCCTTGTCCGGCGGCCAGGCCAGATTCCCGGTGCCGGAGATTTATGATTAATTTTCTGTGAATTGTTTATTATTCTTTATTATTTACGCTGCAGTATTTGTGAGGCACGTCGCATCACAACAGTTTGCAAACACGGGTATCGTGAGTAAAGCTGAAAGGCTAGACAACAGTCTCAGTTGGCTCGTTCCTTCCTAGTTTTTTTCTTTTTCTTTACGGAGCACTCATTCCATTTTTGGATTCTCGCTGGCTTTTCGTCACATTCGCGCCTTCCACGACCATGCCCAGTCCAGCACTGCCCCTCTTTCTTCACCGAAAATAGGGCTCGTTCCTGCCTTTTTTCGGCAAACCGATATCCTCGCTTTGCAAGACAAAGAGACAAGGGGGGAAGGAGGGCAGGAGCAATCAATCAATGGTCGTGGTTGCCGTCGTAGTCGAAGCCGGACGCAGGAAAGAACCGGCCTCCGAGGAGATACCCACCATTCACTAACATCTTACCTTACTTTGCGTCTCCTTCGTTTCGTTCGTTTAGGGCAGGCCCTACGATGTATCTAACAGCCAGGGTCCGTTGCCTTGCATCAATCTATCGAATTTCAATTTCTCGGGTTCTCACTCTCAATTTCTCATTTCTCAATATCTCACATCCTGTTCGCTCAGCCCTCCCTCACTTCCCCTAATCCTTACATATTTCGTAGTATGTCAATAGTTATGGTTATTTTCAGCTTTCCCTTCCCCTTTCCCTTGCTCGGATACTTTTCGTTTCTTGGGACGGAATATTATTACGCGCTCCAGATCCACCATCCGCCATCGAGATGGGTCCTTGGTTTACTAGGTATTACTGGGTAGAGACGTATTCGCATTTCGAGATTTGCGCTATTATTGACCTGTCAGCGGCTGAGATATTGAGATATTTCGACAAGTCGATATTTCATCCTTGTGTTCCTTCGTTCTCGTTTTCCTTTGACCCACTTTCCCTCTCTCAGAGAGGATCGACAAATAAAATGATAAGTACATGTATGAAAATATATATAAATATACAAAGTACTCCGTACTCCGTAATCCATTGCAAATCGTCAATTGGAAGACCCCAGCCTTGCGCTAGCTTGGTGGGTGATGGAGAAACAGGAGACAAAAAAAAGGCGCCAGGGCACCCGCCTGCAATCTCACAATCGTAAGATGTGGGATTGTGGCGGCGTCAAGGTGGTGTGAAGAGGAAGAGAAGAAAGACATACGAAAAGAAAGAACTGAGGAAGTTTGAAGGAACAACAAAAGGAACAAAAAAGACTCACCGAAAATCGAAAAAACGAAAATTGAAAAAAAAAGAAAGAAAAACGAAAATGAAAATGAAAAATGACGTATTGGCGTCCGATATTGGCGCTCAAAGCCAGCCGCAAGTCGCTACGCCCAAATAAGCAAGAGGCCTCGTATGGAGGTTTGGAAGTGAAAGTTTACAGTGTATTGTGCGTGGTGTGTAGTCCATGGAACTCTAGAAAAGGACCACAGACGACTATGGTTTGCGAGGCTTGCGAGGCTTGCGAAGTGGGAAAGGGAATAAGTTATGACATACAGCAGAAAGAAACAGGGAACACGACACGGCAGCACATGCCATGGCTTCCATTAAACTTTCACAATCACAAGAAGCCGACAGACACTGTCACGGAGTGTGTACTCTGTCAAAGTATGCTTATCACAGGGCGTGGCGTGGACTGGAGCACTGACGGCGGGAGACGGGGACGGTGTCCGAACCGGGCTGGCATGCCGGGGCCATGTTTTTGTCTGCTTTTTTTCTTTCTTTTTTCTTTTTCTTTTTCTTTTTTCTTTTTCTTTTCTTTTTGTAAAGGCAAAGGGAGGACTTAAGAGGTTGGCCCCCAATGAAAACAGCTTCATCGTCAGCCCATCGCCAGCCCATCGCCAACTCCATCTCAGCCATTTGCGCCGCATCTCGTAGCCCCGGGCCATGTCTCTCCCTTTCTTGTCTCTTGCCTCTTGTCTTTTGCTGTTTGTCGAGGCGAAGAAGATGCAATCACTCGTGCCTAGAGGCTTAGACGAACAGGCTGCCGATCTGCCATCTGCCATGCTTTTTAATGTGGTACTTTTCCCTTACTCGTGTACTTGTAAGATATGTCTCTAAGTCCAAGACAAAACTCAGCCCTTGGAACCACGAGCACACAGGAACCTGGTTTTTGCCATTCAGACTCTCGGTTTTAGCTAAAGACCCTGCAAGGCCTCTGGCACGACCCCCGGAATGAGGAACAGCAGTTAAAAAAGATACCCCTGTTTGCCGGATTTTGTGTTCGTGGGCTCTCAGGGATGGAGTATTTCGATTTGTCCCTCCAAGTGTCGTAATACGAGATAAAGGGTAGGCAGTATAAGTAAGATGCAAAATATCAGCATCATCGATGCACCAGTTTCGGGTCGAACAATAGTCACAAAAATAGACGTCGCGGGTATTTTGCTCCCAAAAATACGTTTGTGCAGTTGCACATATTTTATTTCTGCCCAAATTTTTTTTAATGATTTTGATAGAACACAACGCAGGTCACGACGTTTCCCCATCTCATTTGCTAAAGAGTCCATCCAGTGCAGCTCCCCGTCTCCTCCCGTTCCGTTACCCGTTAACCGTTGAAAAAAGGGCTCTACCTTCAACCGGCACCCCCTGGTCGATTTTGGGTCACTGGTCGTGGCGAAAACATGTCAATCGTGTTGATCTCGTCCTTCTCATTCCCTTCCCTCCCTTCCCCGTTTGTTCGCTTCCCACCCCCTTGCCCCTTGGCCCTTGGAGCTTGGAGCCCCCTTTGATCCTTCAAATCTAATAAATGCACAGTATTACTGCGTTATTGCCCCTGTCCCCCTCGGCAGAGCCCGCTGTATGGTGTAGGATGTAGTGGGTGTCTTCTGCAGGCAAAGAGACACTGCAGGGCACTACAGGGCGCTACAGGGGCGCTATTCCACGCTACAGCAGCGGGTGACGGCGGCCTCCCCGAAAGTCGTCGAAATCGAGCCAAATCTTGAGCCAAATCTTGAGCCAAATCTTACACTCAATCTCAATCCCAATAACGCCAAACGACGCCAAACGCCTCACTTTGTCACCTTTCTTTCCTCCTTCACCGAATCCCATACTTTCTTTTTGGGTCAATTCGCGTGCTTGTAGTTGCTTTTCTCTGTGTACGGAGTACGGAGTGCATGCTTTATTTGCTTCTTTTCTTTCTTTTTCGTTTCTTCGTGTTCCTTCTTTGGTTCCATCTCTCGTTCTATTCCTATCTCTTCCTGTCTCTTGCTGTTCGGCCATCCTGCTGTCGCTCTCTTGCCTTCTTAGGCAAAGCCTGCTGTGGGTTTTGGTGCAGAACCCGGTGAGGGCGTGGCCTTTATTTATTGTATTTATTTTCAAGTAAAGTCCCTGTCATATGGGGCACAGCAAAAGGCGGAAAATCGGTCGGAGCATCGTGTGCACGCGTAAATGATAGGTCTGATATTCAAACAAGATTCATGAATATGTATTTTACGACGTATTTTACTGATATATACAACAAGAAACATGCCTCATAATGTGAGCAATGTCAGTTGACTTTTGTTTTCTGTTTGATTTTCAGCCGGCAATATGTAAACGTATCTCATCCTCCAGTCTTTTTATTTTTTCTCCCTTTTCCATTTTATCAGGAAAGTATATAAGGGTACAGGAATAATGAGATATATCCTTGTGCAAATAAGCCTTGGAATACACTAGAGCGGACTTTGATTCGCATTCTCCATCTTCGTTTTTCAATATTGCTTGCGCCTCACAGGCCATTGTTGACAAAATCCATAAATCTATTCAGAAATCAGAATGAGATCCAGCTCTTCAGCCTGCATCTTTTTGGCTTTTGGCCCCACACCACCTTTTCTCGAGCAATCACGCGAAATCACAAAAACCACAAATATCACAAAAGTAATAAAATCTCCCATTCTATTTTTTTTTTCTCTTCTTCTTGTTTTCTAGTCTGTCCACCCACGGATCACGATTGGCCCGATGACGCTTGTTAGCGCTGCTGCATTTGAGATCTATCCATAATAATGAGCAGAGGAGGAGAAAGGCCCCTCTCTCCTCAGCCCAGGCTGCAGGCTGCAAGCTGAAGAAGTACACCGCATCACGCATCACAGGCGCCTTGAAAGCAGAGATCCACAGCCACTCACGTTGAAGATGGGGGTTTATCTGTACACAGCACTGTTCTTCTGTACGAGTACGAGGAGTGCATATATGTGCATATATGTGCACAGATGCGCAGATTTTGTGCGAGGTCGAGTGCGGCTACCTTTTTTAGTTTGAAGTTTCATCAAGCTCTCCACAGCGATCTCTCTTCCTTCTTGGGTTTCTTTTCTCTTCTTCTTTTCTTCTCCACCTCGCCTCTGGTCTCGTTTTCTCTGTAATTTCTGAATGCCCTGTCCCTGTTCACTCCCCGCGCTTTCCTCCTTATTGCCTACTGGATCTTTTTAGTTTTTACGGAGCAGGTGTCTCGACGAAAAACGAAAAGCATCTCTCGAGCATCCCAGCATCCAAGCATCCATTCCGCACTCTTCCCTTCGAGCTGGGGCCGCTAGCGCTCGCTAACACGCCCTCGTGCACCCTTGTCTTTTTTGGTTCTTCTTTTTTTTGTCTTCTCCACACACCCTAGACCCGCTGTCCTCTAAAATGTCGCCAACACTTTCCCATCCATCTCGTTGGTGGCCCATCTCGTTTTTATTTCTCGGGTTCCTTCCTTTCCTTCTTTTCCTTCTCTTCCTTTCTCTTCCTTTCCGTCCTCATTTTTCTGCCTCCTTTCACGATGCACAGTATTTACACGCCCCCACCATGAGCACACGATCAGCCCATTATTCAGATTTCTCTGGCGTCCTCCATCCCTCCATGCCGTTTTGGTCGTTTTGGTTCTTCCAATGCTCGTTTCTCATCTTTCTCGTCTTCTCGTCTCCTTTGATTTGACCAGACCAACACCTTTTCGATCGGTTGGTAGTATTGGCAAAACCCAAATGAGGACCGAATGAAAAACAATACCATCTTCGATTGTCATGATACAAGCCCACGGGCCCTAGAATTTACTTAAGCTCCGTTTAAGTAAAATCGCTAAATCGTAAAAATCGAATGTTCAGGTAATAAGGGTCTTTTTAAGATTTATTCTCCTTGAGCTTGAGCCCTCGTCCGACCTTTCATAAATCATACTTATAAAAATAAAGTGCAAAGTAACAAGTACTCCATAAAGGCACTCTAAACCACGCCTTTGCATCCTGGACCGTGCCTTGTCCAACCATATCGTGCCGTGCGATCGATCTCCGAAAAGCGGCACATAAATTCATAACCAATTTGTACAGACTACTTTATGGAGGACAGAAAGAGGCGCAGGCCCATGAGCTCTCAGTGAGATGCTTCCTTCAGGTGCCTGTGAGATCCTCGTATCTCACAAATAAGAAATAGGGCTTCCTCTAGGCATCTGACATGCATCATTCGGCCTTGCATATTTTTAATATTGTTCTAATTCCGAAGATTAACTGTGAGTTTTGATTTGGCTTTGAGTATTCCGTATTCTGAGGTATCCTACTTTTTAAATTTCACATTTTCTTTTGTTTCCTATTTTCTCACGCACTAGGACTCCACGTTCCAGGTCCCAGGCGATCCCCCTGGTCCATAATACGATGGCCATTAAGATCACTTGGGGCAAGGACGACACGAGGTAATATGGACTGAGTAGTGATGAGAGGAGATGAGCAGATGCGCAGATGAGGGGCGGTACGAAATCTCAAATACAAATACAAATCTCAAAAGTCAAATCTCGCTCATCTCGCTCATCTCGCCCATCTCACCCATCTGATTATTGCGTGTTCGTCGCGTGCCTTTTAGCGCCACCAACATGCACGACGCCCCGTATTCAACAACGGCCTGCAACGGACAGAGTATTTGAGGGCTTTCCTGTATTTTTGATTATCATTAGCCAGGGGGAAATGGTGGTTTTGTCTGTTTTCTCAAGTACATGTACTCATCGTAAACACAGGATATGCAAACAGCCACCGTTCTTTGATTTTCACGCTGAAAGTCATTGACGAGATTTGTTTTGAGACTTGTCTTCCAGATTGACAAAAGTCCACTACGAAGTCGCGAAAAGAAAAGAAACGCTCAAGGAAACAACAGCAATCGAGCAGGGTGGACACCAATCTGTGCAAGGGTGAGATCGGCGAGATGTACATATTGTGTGGGAGAGTTTTCGGTTTTCGAGACTTTCCACCTTTTTGTCAACTTTTCGCGACTTTGCAGCCTAAAAAAAGTCCCCAAAAAGACAGGGCGTTGCGCCGTCGCGCAGTCTGTCCAGGGACAGGCCATGCTTTTTTCTCCTTCTTGACTCGTTTCTGACTCGATTGACAGATGAACGGCGCCGACCTTCCAACAAGGTTTCCAACGGTTTTGCCACCCATTTTCTCTTTCTGTTCTCCGGCTTCCATGTGTTCGATCCATTCTCCGCGTCTTCGCTTCTATTTCGTCAACGGTCGGTGTGTGTCGACCTCGTGTTGGTTGCCGTATTTGTCCAAGTGAGTCTTGATGGCGATGTCTTTAAGAAAAAGATGTGTCGGCTTCTTTCAGCCTTCAGCCTCGGTCGTCACCTTTCTTCCTGGACATTTTTCGTCTTTCAGTTTTCAGTTTCTCCCCTTTCCTTCGCCCCGATTTATCTCGAATCTCGATTATGCCCTCCACTGGAGTTTGTACCCCCCTCACCCCCCGCCCCTTTCTCAGTTTCTCATTATTTTTTCCTCTTTTCTGCTGGTGCCCGGGGGACCCGCTCCGGTCAAATCGAAATCGAAATAGCGAAAATAGCACATGGAGACGTGGTATTTCTGCGCTTGTCTGCCTTGCTGCGATGTTCTCAATACACCACACCTGGTGAGATGCAAGTGGAAATATACATTTTGGAGCAAAGAAACGAAACGAAAAGGAACAAAAAAGCAAGCTGTGGCCAGTCTATCAAAGATGTTCAAAAGATGCCTCGATCTAGTAAACGATCGTGTCTCGGGTTCCTCTTTTTTTCGAGTTCGAGGTAATATGTCGTAAGTAAGATACATTTTCCACATTCATTCCAGAATGCTACGGCGTAATGCTTGTGCGCTTGTTCTGTTCATGCGTCTGTGCTTTATCTGTGTTTGCTCGGATGTTGTAGGCGCACATGAAAATACATTTTGTGTCAAAGTATCTTGTATCTTCATCCTGTGCCCCGTATTTTGTATTTGTACTCCGTACGTCGTACTCACCCGCCTCGTCATAATGTCCTTGTTCCTTGTCCCTCGGGTATGGAGCTCCAATCTCAAATGCTAAATCGACGATTTGCGATACGAGTATTGGCTAGGGCCAGGCGCTATTTTTTGCATTTTAATTCTTGGGAAGCGCTATGCCCCAAGCTGAGAAGTGGTTCAGTTGTCTGTGTGGGCAAGGTCCTTTGGTTATCCCGGTCCCAAGGTCCAAGAAATGAGGAAACTCTTATGTTTCACTGAACACTGTACCTTGCTCCATTCTCCGTGTTAGAATACACCGTCCCCATCCGGTCCACAGAGGCAACTCTTCGCGGGTTGGTGGCTGCAGTATCTGGATACTCGTATATCTCTTTTGACGTCTTACTGCATTTGCATCTGTTGCACAGCGCATGCTTCGATGCACAAGTACTCCGTATCTCACTTGTTCTTGGCTTCTGGGACTGGGGCCCCCTCTGACTTCT
This sequence comes from Sporothrix humicola, assembly GCA_021396245.1. Classification (NCBI taxonomy): domain Eukaryota; kingdom Fungi; phylum Ascomycota; class Sordariomycetes; order Ophiostomatales; family Ophiostomataceae; genus Sporothrix; species Sporothrix humicola. The sequence goes on from WNYE01000113.1 coordinate 35,263, forward strand.
CGAACAGAACGCGGAATTGGGAGACGAGGGAAGACACCCAGGCATGTGAGCGGCATCTGACTTTGATTCCGCGTCTCCCCGTCAGCCAAGCCAGGTCGTCGTTTATGTCTGAAAATATTTATTCTTGGTAGTTTTACGGAGTACTCTGGCTCACGTTTATTTTGTGGTCAGAATAGTGCTGGGATGCACACCAACAGGCAACTTTCATCGTTGCAATGGTGGTCACACCGTGACGCCATGTGCTCTCGATTTGCGCGGGAAATATCTCGGGGAAGAACAAAATGGCAAGGACAAAAAGGACAGAAACCACAACAAGACAGGCTCGACTGGGATTCGTTGAATCTTCAGCGGGTATCTTACAAATTAAAAGACACGATATGCATGGTTTTCTGGGTACTTGTACTTGTACTCCATACAAGTACACAATATCCGGTCCTACCAGGCGCATGCTTCCGCGGCGCAGGATCGTTTCGTCGTTTCGTCGTTTCGTCGTTTGATCTTGGATCGTTTAGTGGCGACGGTTGACGGCGATGATCTTCTGATCTCTCATCGGATGGCCCATCGAAGTGGCGACGATGACGCCGTACTTTCAGGACGCCTCGACTCTCTCTCTCTTTAATGCTGTGTGGAAGAACGAAACCAGACACCCTCGACACCCATCCAGCGGTGAGATCCAGGCACTAGGCGGAAGATTTATCAATTCATGACATATGCCACACCCAATCGACGATTCGGCGAATCGAGAGATCGTTTCCGTCATTGTCCTGATCTCGTTGGCCATCAGAAAATTGTGAAATAGCAGGCGAAAGAGTCCGGCGAATCAAAGATGCCTCGGATGCCAAAGACACCAAAGAAACCTGTACAAAGCACTCACCGCATTAGTGCATCAGGACGGAGCATAACGATCTCCAGATGCCTGTGTGCATCTCACACGAGGGTGCATAATGTCGATTGGTAGGCGATGGGATGATGGAGGCGCACAATTGTCGATATCAAATTGTTTGTGTCCTTTTGCCATTACGTGATGGCTTTATCATTTGGAGCCGAGGGCCGCCTGCCGTTGAATAAGAAGAAGGAACAATACTCGGTAATAACAGAAATGGCAGGTATTAGTACCAGCGCACCGTCACTCAGTAGGGCATCATCTTGCGTCGCACTTGCCATGCCCATTACTCGATACGCGACGGACACGGATGCTAATGCTATGTAGGACACTAGGCGCTGCCACGCTGTGCACTAAGACGCTTAACGACCACCGCTAAGCTGGCCCTAAAACTCACCCGCCTGTCAAAAAGTCAAAAAATGCCACAATAGTCAAAATAGTCAAAAAAGGGGACCCAAAATTCTGCACCCGAGCCCAGGGATGCGTTGGCGCGGGGGGAGGTTCCAGGAGATGAAAGAAAACAGTTCTCGCTTTCCCAGAGACGCCTTTGTTGTGAGTGTTGTATCTTACTATGCACGGAGTATTATTGCGTGCATAATCTCCCTTTGGCAGTGGTGGCCCGACCCTTATTCCTCCCTATCCCCGAAACCCAAACCCTTCCAGCGTTCCTTCCAGAGACAAAAAAAAATGGCTCCTGCCACGGGACTTTACCCTCGCCTGCCACGCTTTTTGGGGGTCTTGCCCCGGCAGGGATAGGGTGAAGAATCACACGTATTTTAGTTTTCGAGTAATCATTTCGTCCCAAAAACCGAAAACGCCAGCATCCCCATCGCCGATGCTCCTTGCGTCTGTGACTGTCACTGCGACTGTCACTGCCACTGCCACCGTAGCAGCAGCACGGAGCATGAGAAGGGCAATATTTCAATATTTTGACAAATAAGTCGAATAAAAAGTACTTGTGTCGAGGATTCGCAGCTTGCGTTGCATCCTACTCCTTGCATGCGAAAATGGCATAGAAGGGAAAAGGAAGGAACGAAGAACGAGGCCAGAATGAAGGAAGGAAGGAGAAGGCTAACTATCACACTTCGGCATTCACATTCATCAGCTGCGATCTCCTTTCTTGATCTAGAACAAGTGAGATACAGAGCACAATCATCTCGAATCGTCTTACAAAGTTGTAAAGCCCGGCCATGGACGGCGCGCACCCGACTTGTACGCTTTTGTTCCGGTGGCCTGCCGTATCCATCGTATCCCTCAGCTTCTTCTCTCCTGAGTATGCACTAAGTATTACTCTTCCGATGCTGGTGAGATGCCTAGACGAGTCTTTTCCACCAGATTACTGTGTACTCGAGTTTCTTTGTATCGTACTCGGACACACAACACGCGTGGTGTCTTGAAGGCACGCTGCTCGTCCATCGACATCTGGCATCTCTCCAGCATCGCATCTCATCCATCTCCGTTCAGCACAAGACCGCCAAAAAGGAGCCCGCGAATCAGAAGCCCAGGAAGCTGTGTCCAGCTCTGGACAAAAACAGAATGACATCCAAAAGAGAAAAGCCCTCAAAAAAGGGAGAAGGGTCGAGGGAAAGGGTCGAAAAAGGAAATATTGTCTTCGCGATCCAGTCTCATGGATACGCCGAACTCTTTTTGGCAATTCGACCCACCAGGCGAGAGCTGAAAGACTGTCTCCCTCATGGGAAACCAAAGGAAACAATGGCTATCATGTACTCGGTACTCAGGATACATCGTCAAGTTTAATCTCGACACCGAAATTCATCCCGTCCGGCATGCCGTATGCCACAACACGATGCCCGTTGCAAATTGCGACGTGGGCAGTCTTTCAGAATATGTGTACTATGGATGCACACGCCGTTAAATACAAATACATACAAATACAGCAGCAGCTCGCTAACCGCTTCGATGCACTTTCTGAATAGCGCTCTCCATCACATTTCCCCATCGCATCAGACCCCCTTTCTGGACGGAGTCCCCTTGGCGAATCTCAGCGATGCACGCTTTGTGACTCGGGTGCAGGCAATTGTGGGTGCTTCCGTATTCTTAAATTTCATTGTTCCTTTTCCATCTCAATCACATCCCGTGCCTCTTCTTTGCCTCACTCCGAGCCCTGTCAGTTGCTGTTGCCGTCTGTGTCTGTTGGCTCGTTTGGCTAACGACAGAATCTGCGCCCCAAATGTGGTAAGGAAAGAACGAACGTCGCGCCAGAACGATGCAGCGACGTAAAATGCAACTCAGCGTCCCGAAAAGATTCCACCTCGACTCGCTCCTTCCTCCTAGGCTCCTGTGAGCCTCCCGAGCCTCCCTCTTAGGTCTCTTGTCTCTTGCCTCTTGTCTCTGTCCGTTTGCTCCTTCATTGCTCCTTCCCTCTCCTTTCCTTGCACATCACCTCGCATCCCACCCCGACCTTTCCACATTGGGACAACCCTGGTCGCCTGGATCTCATAAACTAGCCAAAAATGGCCTCCAAATCATGACAGGGTGGTGCTGGGTGTGCTGGGTGTCTGGGTGTGTCTTTCTGTTTTCTGGGCGTGTGCTTCGTGCCTGCCGCCCCCCTTGCCCTTACCCCCCCTCGCGTATTTTTGTTCTTCACTGCAACGTCTTGACTTTTGTCAGGAAAAAAGAAGGGAGAAAAGCATGAATTTGCACAACTTTCGACCTTATCATACAGATTTCGTGCCCCAGCCCGTATGCACCAGCCGCGCCGATGGCCAAAGACATGTCAGTTTGCCTGCCCGTAAACACACTCTTGTCTCCATGTCCCAAAGGGAAGGAAGGCACAGGGGAACGCACATGCACCATCTTGCCAGTTATGCTGTGGTCAAGCTTCACACAGCAAATAGAAGAGAGAACAGAAGGAGCGATTGAATGCATTTGCCGGCCTGTGCTTTACCCGAGCACAGGCGGGCAGCATATTGCAGAACCACTCTATCGTCGCTATTTGCACTATTTTTGTCATTCACATAATGAGGATGATTTATTGTCGTTTATTGTTCTCTTTATTTTGCAGCTCTGTGTTGCCAATTCCCCGGTCCTCTGCATTTTGCCCTCCAATCCCAGATTTCCCAAATCTCCAATCCCCAATCCCCAATCCCAGGCTCCGAGCCCAGGATCGGGCCCAGTTCCCATCGATCTCTGCGATCAAACCTGGTTATCGACGCGCCCTAGCGGTTGTGGGAGTGTGGGCGAACCGAGCTTTTTTATTTCAGCGCCCGGGCGGGCCTGTCCTGCCACGCTGCCATGAGCCATGACTGAATGCTTAATTTTGATGGGCGCGTAGCAAATAAACTTTTTCCTATGCGACACTCGAGCTCTCGAGGCCGTCCGTCGCATAGACCGCCTGATCTCAAACGCGATTTTGACAGGTGAATAATCCGGACGAAATAATAATGGTTCGCCCGATGGAAAATAATTAGTAAAAGTCAATACACCGTCAAAGTAAATAATGTTTATGGTCATAAACATTGCGCTGCAAGGTAAATAGTGCTCGTACTGTGTCGGTTGGTCGCGCTTTCCGTATTTGCACAATCTCGCTCTTGCCTCATATCTCATCTCTTTTCTCATCTCGAAAGGCGCGCTCTCGAGGAAAGAACGAACCTGGCCCTGCCTCGCCTGCCCACAAGCTGCTGTCCGCTTCGTCTTAACATCATCTTCTTCTCTTCTCTTCTCTCCACCAAAAGCCAAGCCACCGTCACGCATCGCTCCGCAACCCCCCTTTTTTTTCTCACCCCGGCGTCCTCGCTTTTTTGTTCCCATTTCGTTTTCTCGATTTTGGGGGGGAAGGGCAAAGGCAAGCAGGAACATGCATCCAGCGTATGCACACGCCCCCCCACACCCCCTTCCCTCGTTCCTTCCTTCCCCTGGTCCACCATCCACCCACCCCTTTCCCAACCCAAAGATTCGCTCTTACCCACTCAAACCCATCCCGTCCCATCGCGCTTTCCCAAGTCCACAGTCCCAGTCCGTTCCCAGTCCGCCTTTTCTCTCCCAGATCCAGGCAAGAGGTAACTTTGCTCTCAGTCCGTGGTGCCAGTGGGTGGCCCCAGGCCCCAGGCGCCCTGTCCCAGCTCCCAGCTGTCCCCCATCCCTCCTACCCTCCTAATCCCAGTCCCAGTCCCAGTCCACAGGTCCCAGCCCCGCTCAGTAGGCCAACTCGATTCCGTCCCAGTCTGCCACTGCAGTTCAGCCCCAGCGACTGTGCCTTTTTCTCGTTCTTGCCTCTTGTTTCCTTACATTTTAATACATTCTGCATTCTGTTTTCTGTTTTCTGCACTTTGCTGTGGGTGCCCCATGGCCTGGGCTGGTCTTTCCCTTTCTCGAACTGGCACGCACCTGTTGACAAACGCTCTTTCCCCGACTGAATACATGACTAGACGCTTGCCCACCCACCACACAAACTCACCGCGAACCTGTACTCGTATTTGAAATTTTTACGTTTTTACCTTTCTTCCTTTTTTTCGCTTTGCCATCTTGCAACTTTCTTCTCACCACGATCCTCGTCGGCCACCTGTATCGTCCTTTCTCTTGTGGTTTTCGCCGTCCATCTTTCGGTTCGCAGCATCAGCTCCCTTTGGCCTTTCTTTTTTTCTTGTCTTTACGGAATACTCCAACGGAAGAACACGCGCCATCCCTTTCGACCCATTCGACCTTTGTTTTATTTTCCAGCATTGTCTGCCCGTGTTCGTTCTCGACTGTTTTCGCCTTATCGACTTTGTGAATACACGGCAATCGCCTCCTTGTTTTGGACCTCGCCAAACACCTCGCCGTCAACAAGCGCATTTTGTGTAAACACGGCAACTTTTGTCAATAGAAACATAAACATCCGCCCGGATCGCCATATTTGCGGGATCTCCTGAAGACGAGAAGATTGAGAAACGAGAAACAAGTAACGATACTCGACGCAAGAAAACGGGGCCGAGCCGACCCACGAACCACGAACCACACCTCCCGGATCAAGGACCACTACGGATTACGGATCACGCACGGATAGCCCTCGGCCGCGCACGTCGACTCCCTTTTACCCTCGCCTAATTCTAAATGTCAACAGCTCCGGTCTGCTCCGTCAAATAAGACCGGCCGCAGGACCGCCCTTCGCTGCCTGCACCACAACGACCCTGCTCCCTCCGACATGGAAGCAGGAGACACTGGCTCAAGGCAAAGGTGAGTCTCAAAGCAAGAGCTCATGAGCTCTTTGCAAAAATGCAGACGACAGTTTCTGACCCTCTGACCAGGACATCTTCTGCCAGCAATATAAATACACGCAACGAATCACCACACAACATCCTCAACAACCGCAACAGCGGCGAATACTACGACCAGACACGCGACTCGAGAGATCCTAGAGATCTTAGAGATCCCAGAGACTCCCGCGACGCCTCCAACATGGCAACAGCAGCACTCATCAGCCCAAACACTCCCTACTACCCACACCACCCGCCTTCGTCATACTCGTCCGGCGGCTACCACCAAGACAGACAGGAAAGACAACACCCGGGCCCGTCGCAGAGCCACGGCCACGCTCACAGTCAAGGACACGGCCACGGCCACGGCCAGACCTCGCCTTCAACCGCAGCACCAGGCATGATATCCCCTGTCGAGTCCCGCCGCACGTCCGACGACCACGACATGTCATCCCATCGCCAGCCGCTGCCCTCCCTCAAGGAGCTTATCGGCAACAATGCCTCCTCCAGCTACCACCATCCGTCTTCGGCAACGCCCAGTGGGCCCCAGCAAAGCCTACCGTCCCCCTTCTCGACAACAGCACCACCGCGTCCGTTCCCTGTCGAATCTCCCAGTGACATGCAGCACTCACCGCGGACACTGCACTCGTCGTCCATGTACAACCAGCGCCCCGAGCCGTCATCCTCGTTTGCGGCGCCACCGCGTCCCCAGCTCCCCGGCCATAGTCATGTCTCTCCTCCGCCAAACTCGGACTCTCACCAAGGAGGACCACCACCACCACCATCCTCTGTCCAATCTTTAATCCACTCGCAACCGCCGGCACATGCGCCTCACTATCCTCCTCACCCCTCTCAGCATTCACCTCATCCGTCCCATCAACGCCACCCGCAAGACCAGCCTCCTCCTCCACACCTCCCGCCATACCACCATCAAGGCCCGCCACACCGCGATTCCCGGTCTATTCACGGAGACAGCCCGCCTCAGCACCACACATATCCGAATGCGCCTGGCCAGCAACCACCATACCCGCCACAATCCTCCTCGCAGCAGCCGCTACCTCCACCGCCACCGAACCAAGGCCATATGTCGGCATCGTACCCGGCATCGTACCCGGCATCACCGCGCCACTCTGGGCCGCCATCCCTCCCATCTCCCTTTGAGTCTCACCAGCAGTCGTCCATGCAGGAGCCTCCGGCCGACTACAACCGCTCCCGGCAACGGTATGACCAGGCCGTCAACCGTCACTTTGAGTCTTGGAGCTACACTGAATATCTTGCACGGGTGAGTATCCTGTGGTGGTTTTTTACTTTAATAAAGAAGATTGGCTAACAACAGCTCCAGATCGGAAGCAACTCGCGCACAATCTACAATTTTGCCGAAGCTTTCGGCAGCATCGCGCGTGAAGAGCACGGACCGCACCCAATGCCTGGCCGCATGCCCGGCGACCGCGAGGTCTGCGAGATGATCAGCAACGCAGAGTGGCTGAAGACAATGCTCGAGAGCCTCCGCCACATGGTCCAGCACACCGTCAGTGAGGGCAACTCTGGCCCGGGTGCCGGCAGTGGAAGCAGCGCCGGCGGTGGCAATGGCGGCAGACAGAAGCCCGCAAACATGGACGACATGGACATGCCCATGTACAACGAGTCTGGCGCAAAGCCCTACGGCGGCATGGAAGTCAAAAAGAGACGAGGCGTATGTTCCCTTTTGCACACCAACAGATATTAAGATATATTGGGTATATTGCTAACATTGTGTTCTACAGAGAGCCGCACCTCCCGGACGATGCCACAGCTGCAACAGAATCGACACGCCAGAATGGAGACGTGGACCCGATGGAGCACGCACACTTTGCAACGCATGCGGTCTTCACTACGCCAAACTCGAGCGTAAGAAGCAACTTGAAAGCCGGCAAATTCGACCCAAACACCCTGATGAACGGCGTTAAATCGACGACTGAAAAATGACATTGCAACAATTGCAACAAAATACGGCGAGAAAATAAAAGCGGCTATATAATTTTCTTTTCTTTTACATTTATACTTTGGGAAATATTTACGGAGACGGGATCAAGCGACAGACGGGTCTACGGCAAAGACGACACAACGAAGCAGGGGGGACTAACCCCTGGTTTTCTTCATTATATTTTTTTGGTTTTCTGGTTTTTCTTTCTCTTTTAATCTTCGACACTTTACGTTGCGCACTCCTGCTGTCTCGTTTCTCTTCCTATCCTGCTCCAGCTCACCTTCGAGCTGGTCTTGGATTGAGAGAGAACGAAACGAGACGCATAAAAAAAGTGCCGCATCACATCAAACATTCGGTCGGGACTCAGTCACTTCGACGGTAACCTGTCTGCTGAATGTTTTTATTTACCACGACAAAAAAACGGCCGAAATTACTTTTTCGGTGTATATACCCCCTTTTATCTCTTTTTATTTTTTGTTTTCTTATATTCATGGAGTCATATATCTTACACCTCGTGTGGCCAGCTGGACAGCACACGGATACATTTGACGAGTACAACTTGTACCTACACAAACAATAGAACTGTTTTGGATCCTATCTTTTCTGCCTCTCTGTCTTTCTATGCCTCTATCTTTCTGCCTCGACGACGTGGCAGCCATATCACCTCGAGACTTAAATTCAAATTATGTGAAATGTGCAAGTAGGGCCGGTCGACTTTTGTCTTTCTGTTTTGTCTTTCGTCTTTTGTCTTTTTCTGAAACAACGCCTCTCCTCGATCTCGGTGTCCCGTATCGACCAAGACCCCGATCGATCACGTCGCACTTGTAAGATGTGACAAGCACAAAAGTATGTACCGCAGTCGGCACAAAGTTAGCACAAAAGTCAGTGGTCTACACCTCCTTCGGCCTCCAGTTGTTGCAGGACCATGCGGATATGGTGTGATGGTGTGTAGGACTGCTTTCGTGCTGTGGGACGGTGTATTGTGGTTCAAGCACGCTCTTCCTCGTCCTCGGCGAGAACCGTACCCCATTAGTAGGGCTTATTAATGGTAAATATTTATTTTATATTTAATTGTTTTAGACCCGTATTTAGATGTATATGTGACGTATTTGTATTCTTCTTCTTTTTTTCCCTTTTCTTTCTTTCTCATTTTTACTTATTTTTTTATAATTTTATTTTATTTTTTATAAACAAACCTCACGTGATAAATAAAACGGAAATAAACATAAAATAAAACAGCATCGAGTTCCTCAGTTAGAAACTGATTCATTTATCGGGTAATGACTTCCATCATCCACAGTAATCCAGTTCGAGTCTTAGCAGACAAACATATCTTCGAAGCCTCTACTATCTTTACTACAACAGCATGTACGGTCCGCTGAACCATCACCAAAAAATAGACTTTACTGGTCACATACATTGTCACACATAGTCATATTGTTGATAAAAAAATACTAGCATTAATTGCCACCGTTATACCATCCTAGACTACACGGTTGTTGGCCATACAACATTAAGAAAAGAGACGAGAAAAAGGAGAAAAAGAGAAAGAAAGTAACAGAGTGGTAAAGAACTTAAGAAAAAAAAAGAGAACCGTTCCCGGCACCTCGGACGTGCCCATTTCCTTGTAGAATACGAACGAATAAACAAAAACATATATACTGACCGATAGTCATACTGCCTTGGCACAGCCTCCAATCCATCCATATTCCATATTTCTATTTAGTGAATTTACAGAATAAGGGCACCAGCCAGGGAGAAGAAGAAGACAATGCCCGAGATGATGATGGGGGACTTGTCCAGGGGCGGCATGGCCGAGGGGCCGGCGTTCTTGCTGGAGGTGGGCGACGACGTGCTGGAGCCAGAGCCGGGGGAGGCGTAGCTGACGCTGGTGGAGCCGGCGTTCTGCGAGCCGCTGCCGGTCAGGCCAGGGCCGCTACCGGCACCGCTCTTCATGTAGGCCTTGGCGTCATCGGGGAGGGCGGGCAGCAGGGTCGTGTCGACGAGCCAGTCGGCGTCCTTGGTGGGGCAGGCCTGGCTGTTGGTGGTCGACGTAAAGCCGCCGTCACCGGTGGGGGCCGGGTTGGCGCTCAGGGCGCTGGCGAATTTGGTAAACTGCGGCAGCTCGCTGACGCTGGAGCCGTCAATGGAGGCGATACCAAACTTATTGACCTCGAGAGCGTACTCGTACATGAGGCCACCCGAATAAACACCGGTCATCTCCGAGTTCATGAGCGCGGCCACCTCGCCAAAGTCGCGGCCGTTGGTTATGCAGCCGTACTCGGAGAGGAAGATGGGCAGGCCGTAGCCGGTGAAGTTCTTGACCTTTTGGTCCCAGCCGGACACGTCAAAGTTGGTGTTGCACCACGAGTAGTCGTTGAAGGCGAAGAAGTCGCTGCGCTCGTCGTCGGTGCCGCAGTTCATGTAGTCAGCCAGCTGCATGCGGTTCTGGGAGACATCGGCGGCGGAGTAGCCAACGGGGACCTTGCGGTAGCCACGCTCAGTAATGTACTGGCGAATGTCACGGGTGACGGCCTTGACAAAGGGAGCAGAGAGGGTCGAGGCAGCGGTGGAGTTAATAACTTCGTTGCCGGAGAAGAACGCCAGGGTGTTGGGGTACTTGATGAAGGCATCGACCGTGGCAAACACGCTCTGCAGGTACTTTGCGTTGTAGGAGGGGGCGGGGTCGGCGCTGTTGATGGAGTACAGCGGGTTGTTGACATCGAGAATGGCATAGATGCCAGCGTCCGCCAGGGCATTCATGCAGGTATCGTGGCTCTTGGAGTTGTCGGTGATGTACACACGGACGGTGTTCACACCCAGCTTCTTGAACTCGGTAATGTCGCGCTGGCAGACATCGGGATCAGCCAGGGGATCGGACGACTCGGACGAGCCGCCGGGCTGGTAGTCAATGCCGCGGATGTAGAAACGGGTCTTGCCAGCCCAGAACGCTGGAGGAGTTAGCATGGTCAGACAACAGAGAGCAAGCACAAAATCACCGTTGGTGACGTGTAAGACTTACCATTGCCAGAGGCAGTGACGGTGGGAAGGGAAGCGGCACGGTCGGCCAGCTCGGGGAGAGTTCTGGAAGGGTTGGCGCTGACAACAGAAGCAGCCGACAGGGCAGCAGCGGCCGCCGAGGCAAGCGAGAATGAGCGCATCGTGATGTCGAGTGGAGTGGTGGATAGAATGAATAGAAAGCGAAGAATATGTCGAGGATAATAGTATTAACGAGAGACGGAAAGCGAGACGATTCGAATCAAGTCGATGGATATCGAAATGGCGACACGAGTTGACCGCGTTTATTTCAAACAAAGTCGAATTCCAGTGCCGGATCGCTGCGCGTGGAATGTAAAGAAGAAAGAGAAGAAAAAACAGAAGTGAAAGGACCACTGATAAAAGAGTGATGGTGGCCCGATGGGGAGTTGAGCGAGAGACGAATAAAATGAAGATGAAGTTGACGATGGTAAACGAAGGAAAGAAAGCAGAGGAGAAGAAGACGATGATGGAGGAAGAGAAGGAAGGACGACAAAAAGACGAAACGAGGAAACGACGAAAAGGGGAATGTAAGCTGTAAAAGAGAACAAAGACCAAAGACGGCAAGAACGATACAGTGTAGAGACTGGAGGACTTGAACGACTGGAAAGATGGAAGTGACCGGGGCCTGGCCAAGAAGATGGAAGGAACCCAGAAAAGCAAGAAAAGCAGGGCAAATCTTGGAACGAGTCCCGGCAAAACGTGTACCTCGTACCAAGCAATGCTTGTTCGAGTCTCCAGACGGGAAGGAAGGAGCGCCAACAAGGGAGGGCCAGAAGGGGTGCAAGTGGTGGAAAGGGCGGAATGGGGAGTGTTCTTGGCACTGTGAGGGGAGGGGCCACAGGCAAGAAGGGACAGAAGGGGTGGGTGTATTACGAAGATTGGGGAGGTCGCGTTCGAGAACTCAGAACAGGAAGGAACGAAGGGGTGGACTGACAGGAAAGGGCAAGCAGACAACAGAGACCTCGAGGCGGTCTGCTCCTGCCTGACGAGCCTGATTCGCTTCGCGGCTTGAGATGCAATTGAGGCAAGAACAGACAAGAACAGCAAGAACAGCAAAAACAGCAAAAACACTTGGAAGTCTATTACGATGTTGACCACGGCATCACGGCATGATATGGTTACATTGGTTGCATGTGGCGCCCTAGGTCGTCGTTAATACGAACGACTATTACTCAGTATTCACCACAGCGCAAAACACCACAGCACCACAACGCGACACAATGCGACACGCTCGTGCCTTTGTTTCGTATCGTGAGTGCCAATTGAGATGGAAGTACTCGTTTTGGCCGCACTACAAAATCGATAAACAATGCTGTAAGACAGAAAAAGGCAGTTGCTGACTATGACCACCTCCGTCTTCAATGTTTTTGGCAGGCGCGTTCCTGTTCCTGGTGCGAAAAAGCGTGCCAAGCAGTCCGGGCGCTGGTACTTGTAGGCGATCGTGCGCTAACACTACAGGGCCCATGTTCTCTTTGTTAGTTGTTCTATTTCTAGTTTCGAGTTCTTCGATGACGGGTATTTTTGACGTTGCACCTGGGCTTTTCTATGGGCCGCCGAGAACACGATCGACACCTGCAGAATCGCGATATTCAGGGAGCGCCTTGATATTTTGTGGATGGGATATCCAACGGCTGTTTGAGATGTGTATATTTTCGTTGTATTCTTTTTACAAGGAAGTAAAGCAGAATACAGAATATGCAGAATGGAGAATATGCAAATAAAGATATTCATTTGGATGGCTGTGCGGCGACTTTTTAGTGTTCTTTATTCCAGGGGTAAACATGCGGCGCAAAACAGAAAACAGAGTAATAAGCTTACCTGCACGACCTGCTCCGTAATTACCTTGCGAGTCAGGCCCTTTCCTGCGGCCAGTTTGGAGCCTGCTTGTGAAGCAGCAAAACTCGTACTTTGTATTCTGTACTTTCTCAGCGCAAACTATTCAAGGGACTGGCGACTATTTGTTTGGCCTGTGTTAGCGCGTGGAGTGCATCGTGCCTGCCGGCCAATCACGCACGACATAGTTGTCCCTTCCTCGCCTTCCTTCCGCCAGGCCCGCTTGGTTGTGCCCACAGTTGCCCACAATTGCAAGGTGGGTCCGCCCTTGCCCTGATCTGCTTGGCCGATCTGTGCCTGTCGTTGTTTCAGGTCGCAGTTGACGGGCATTGAGGGCGAAGAAGGGCGGAGGCGGGCCTGTGATTTTGCCTGTATTGAAACACAAAGCACTTTGGGAGTACAAGGGCTTGTGCAAGTATTTTGTGAAAGAATTTCATTAATGTGGTGGTCTGGCCAGGCCGTGATACAAGGCCAAGCTCGTCTCTGATTCAGGAAAGTCTGTTGGTCTTTGTTGAAGCGGCTTGTATTTCACCGAGAAGGATCTTGCAGTGGCCTATTTGTACCTCGTATTGGATGGAAGCAGGATGCGCTTGAGCACTGTGTACATTGTACTTGTATCTGACTCTCATCTGTATGTCGTATTGCTGAGTACTAGAGTCTCTGACAGTGTGTGCTGGTCGTGCTTGCCTCTCCTGTCTTCTGCCTTCAACTTTTGTTCTTTCCTATTCAGGATAAATAATATGTACACCTTCCCCGTTGCTTCTAGAATATCACCATCAGAGTTTTCAGGGTCTTCTCATCTTGCGACCCTGCGTCTGTCACCTCTCGTTGCCTTTTAGCCCGTCCATGCTGTAGGTGCTGTTTCGGAGCATTTAAACAGTCAAGCTGCCGCCCGAACACACACACCAATTTCCGAGATGGAGGGCTAGCGACTGCGCCTCGCTCCAACACTCTCCCTTTTGAACGTTCCAATCTCGGGCGTGAGAAGATCACATCCTTCGTCTCTATGTAGTATCCAGAAAGAAAACGATGAAAACGATAAAAGAGAGGAAAACAACAAGAAGAAGAAGAAACAAAAAAAAGAAATACTGTGTATAGCAAACAAACAAGAAAAGGCCACTGTAAATGCACCGACCGCAAATGCTGGTTTAAACGAGGGCAAGACAAAAGGAGAAAAGGAGGAAAGGAGAAAAAGAGGCCCGCAGACCTCACACCGCCTGGATGTAGCTTGCTGGGACGCTCTTGGTCACGCCGCCCTTTTCCACCTCTGCCCAGCCGTCGCCCGGATCCTCCTTGACCATCACGAACCGCTCGCCCTCGACCATGCTGTGCTCGGAATCGTTTTGGGCCGTGTATGCGTATATTGCCTCCACGTACTTGAGCTTCTTGGCGCCGCGTCTGGGTGCGACGGCTGGCCCCTTCTTCCGGCCGCCTGCGCCTGCGTTTGTTGTATTCGTCGTACTGATCGACGAGCCGCTGTTGGAGTAGGTCGACTGGCCTGTGTTTTGCGGCGCCATGGCTGCTGCAGCGGCCGGTACCACTTCAACGTACGAAGCCGGCACCAGGCCCTCCTTGTAGCCCGCCCGCACCTTGATCCAGCCCGAGCCGTTGTCGGGCTCAAGAACGGCCACCTCAATGCCATCGCCGACGGTCAGCTCGCCATCACCATTGGCCTCAAATGCATACAGCATCTTGCCCTTGGGCTGGCTGTTGCTGCCCCCCTGATCTGGCATGCTGCCGGGCAGCTCGTTGATGTAGGCAGCTGGCGGTGGAGCCAAGACTCTGCGGACAGGGGCTGCCGATCCTGGCCCGTTGCGCGAATTAGCGGGAAGCTCGGCCGCGCCGTTGCCGTCGTCGCCCGTTGTTGGCGACCTGGCCCCTGATATGGACCGGTGCGCACTCGCAGCATAGCCTGAGCTCAGCGAGTTCATTGTGTTGGATCGGGTCAGATTTGGGAGTTCTGTGGCGCTGGCCGATGCTGATGTTGATGCTCCAGTGCCACCTCCTGGTTTCAACGTGTTGGCTGAGTCTTGACGCTCTTGTTTGAGTTTTTTGCGCTCCTCCTTGTTCTGCTCGCCGGGACACTCGGCGGGCACCTTCATCTCGCATTTGCTGTGGCACGTGTAGCCACAGTCGCGGCAGTCGAAGCCCTTGGCCGACAGACCCCAGATGCGCTCGCCGCACAGATCGCAGTTGGTCGGGATCTTGAACGTTTGTGACTTGAAGTTGTGGTTGCGTGCGCCCACCGTGACATCGCCGACCACGGCCGTAATCGTCGACGTCTCGACCTCGGCCGTGATGCGCTTGCGCTCCACCTGGTGCAGGTCCTCTTGTGCGGCGAACATTTGGCTGACAATCACCACCTCGTCGCGCTTCTCGGTGCCGTCGCGGATCTTTTGTTTTATCTTTTGGATGGCCTCGACCTCGCGCCGCTTCTTGTCGACCTCGCGCCGCAGGTCGCCCAGCTGGCCCTTGGATTTGTTGAGCACGTTGCGCAAAAAGATCTTGGCCGTCTCGTCCACCACCATGGACCCGTCGTCGTGCCACACGGGGCTCGGCTCGAACACCTTGTCTGCCGGTTCCTGCCAGCCGCCCACATTGTGCCGCATGTACATCATGGAGTCGAGGGACGGTAAATTGCGTGCAATTTCCTGGGTTTGGCGGTCGATGATGGCGGTGCTTTGCTGCAGCATGGTGGACTCGAGTTTGGAGGCGACCGTCCACAGGTCGTTGAGTCGCAATGTGCGGAACTCGGCGAGATCCTGGAGCGAGTCGAGCAGTTCTGGGACGTAGTCGTGGTAGTAGCGTTCTTTTTGCTTGTTTGTGACGTTGATGGCGATCAGGTACGAGTTCTTGACGTTATTCATCTCGGCGATTTGCTGTTGGTATGCCGACTGCGCCTTGGCCTGGCCAAAACCGCTCTCTGTCTTCTTGCGTTTGCTCTCGACCTCCTGGCACACGGCGTCGTATTTGACTTTGACTTTGCGCAGTTCTGCGTACGACGAGTCACGTTCCTGCTCGACCTTGCTGGCAAAGTCGGCATGGCGCTTGCGCAGCTCCTCGAACCGCGTGCCGAGCGTCTGCAGTGGCGCCGCCACCTTGTTAACCAGATCGCTGCCGTAGGAATCGTGTTCGTCGGCCCGTGCTTCGAGTGTTGTGAGTTGTGTCGTCCATGTCGTGAGGGATGCACTTTCCAAAGAACCCGGGGTCATGGCCGGTGTCTCGCCAACACTGAGGACAGACGACTTTCGTGTCTTCTTTTCAAAGTACTTTTTGGCCAGCGCCTTGAGCTTGGCGCTGTACTCTTTCTCGATTACGCTCCGTTCGCGGTAAAACTGCTGGATGTCGTCGAGCCAGGCGATGCCGTTGGTGACCCAGACGTTGGCGGGCTTGAAGCCATCCTGTGAAGAGGGGGAAGATGTTAGTTTGGTCCGATGCTCGAGCAGCAATATAAGAAGGTACAGGAAGATCCAGTGAGGCAAATCCCGTCAATCCGGACATACCTTCAGCTCGGCGCCGAAAGTCGGCGGGCTCTCCATCGTAGCGGGCGGGTGTCGATGTCGATCCTGCGGCACACGTGAGGCTCGGAAAAATACGAGGTAGCCGGCACGCACAGCATCCAGAGGGGAGAGGAGAGAGGGGGTGCCGAAGGATGCCGGAAGGTGTGCGGATGTCGTCGAAGCCGTATGGTTCGTAGAAAGTAAAGATGTGAGGTTGAAGAGGGTGGGAAGGTGGAAGAGGGGGATTGGGTGGAGGCTAATGCTCTACTCAGTCCTGGAGGGAAGGTGCCTTGCGCCGCGCAATTCGTTTTCGGAGGAGTGTGACGCCGAGGGCTCAGTGGAAGGAGCAACGGTGTCTGTCTGTCCCAGTAGCAATGACGCGGGGAAGCAACTTGCAGGTGGGCTGTGCCGTTGGGTTTCCCTTGCGAGTGCTGTGTTCTGCAAATATGTCGCACTTCCTGCCTCTTAGCAGTCGTTAGAGTCGCTAGCGGTCTCTTTAGCGGCCCGTCCAGCCAGGCCTCCACCTTTCTCGTCGCCCCTCGGTGTAGGCGTCGCTGGGTGCTTGCGGTGCGCCTGTCCCACGGACCGAATAGGCAGGCACAATTCTGCCGTGCTTGACCGCCCATAACCGCCGCCTTGGTAGCTCTTTCCGCTTTCTCACAAGAAGCTCTCTCCAATGCACCCCACCTTTTCAGTGTTGTTTGTGCTCCAATCCTCTTCTTTTCTTGTCTTTGTTTTCGAGCCTTTGTTTGGTTCACCATCTACATCCGCATTCGTGTGCTGCTCTCCCTCGCTGGACAACACCGAATCCTCTGATAAAAAGGGTCTTTCACGCATTTGTTTGCCCTTGAAGCTGGTAAGTCGTCGCCCCATTCGAGCTCCACGGAATTCGAGCCTCTTTCTGCCTTTTCTTTCATTATTTTGCCGCTCTCGTTTGTTGCCTGTTTTTGTAGTTTTCTGTTGTTTTTTGGAGCCTTCGTTTGTGCCTTTCTTTGACCGAGACATTCTGACGTCCAGCTGTTCTCTTCAGCAGAAGTCCCGACCCCCCACCGACACTTCCTTTCTCTCTCTTTCACACTCTTCCACACAACACGGCATCATGGCCGACCTCGCAAGCCGCATTACTCGGCCTGATGGCGCCGCGGCTGACACGCCTGCTGCTGCTGCTGCTGCTCCCGTCGAGGATACGCCCGTCGACACGTCCGGCCCCGGCCTGATCGAATCCACATACGACGTCGAGGTCAAGCTCAGCGAACTCGGCTCGCTGACCGACAACCCGCTCTCGTCCGTCTCATCATTCGAGGAGCTCGGCCTCAAGAAGTCCATTGTCGACGGCCTGTTTGCCCTCAACTTCAAGAAGCCGTCCAAGATCCAGGAACGCGCCCTGCCGCTGCTCCTTGCCGACCCGCCGTGCAATATGATTGCCCAGTCGCAGTCGGGCACGGGCAAGACGGCCGCCTTTGTCGTTACACTTTTGTCGCGTGTCGATTTCGGCCAGCCCACAACCCCCCAGGCCCTGGCCCTGGCACCCAGCCGTGAGCTGGCCCGCCAGATCGAGTCGGTTATCAACCAGATTGGTCAGTTCTGCGAGGGCCTGAACGTGGCTGCTGCCATCCCCGGTGCGATCGAGCGCGGTGCGGCTGTCCAGGCCAACGTTGTCGTGGGCACGCCCGGCACGGTCATGGACCTGATGCGCCGCAAGCAGCTGGATGTGTCCAACCTCAAGCTTCTCGTTATTGACGAGGCCGACAACATGCTTGACCAGCAGGGTCTCGGCGAGCAGTGCGTGCGTGTGCGCGAGAAGCTGCCGCGGACGATCCAGGTGCTGCTGTTCTCGGCCACCTTCCCGGAGAAAGTTATGCGCTACGCCGAGAAGTTTGCGCCCAACGCCAACCAGATGCGTCTCCGCCAGCAGGAGCTGACGGTGCGGGGCATCTCGCAGATGTACATGGACTGCCCGTCCGAGCAGGAGAAGTACGACGTGCTCTGCAAGCTGTACGGCCTGATGACAATTGGTTCGTCGGTTATCTTTGTGAAGACGCGCCAGAGCGCCAACGAGATCCAGCAGCGCATGGAGGCCGACGGCCACCGCATCGCCGCCCTCCACGGTGCCTACGAGGGCGAGAGCCGCGACGCGCTCCTCAACGACTTCCGCACGGGCAAGTCCAAGGTGCTCATCACGACCAACGTGCTCGCTCGTGGCATTGACGTCTCGAGTGTGTCCATGGTTATCAACTACGACATCCCGATGAAGGGCGCTGGCGACCGCGAGCCGGATGCCGAGACGTATCTGCACCGTATTGGCCGGACGGGCCGTTTTGGCCGTGTCGGTGTCAGTATCAGCTTCGTGCACGACCGCAAGAGCTTCACGGCGCTGGCCGACATTGCCAACCACTACGGCATCGACCTGATCCAGCTGAGCCCCGACGACTGGGAGGAGACGGAGAAGAAGATCCGCCACATCCTCAAGTCGGCCCGTGCCCAGCCCGAGTACAAGCCCGTCGAGGGTGCTGCCGCTCCCGCCGGCGCTGTGCAGAATCCTTAGTAAGTGTTCATCGGATAGTGGTTATGCAACCCGTTTCACAGAATGCTCATTAACGAGAATAGGGTGGGATCCTTCGCCGCGCAGCCGGACGGATATGCATATGGACATGGATACGGATATCGGTACTAGACGGTCATAAAAATAGGCAGGCACAAGATTAGGCAGGCTGTCTTTGGTCTACAAGCCTGGAAAGCCGAACTGGTACGAGGAAAACGGCCGGGGTATTCGAGGAACGTTGAAAGGATTAGGAGATGTCTGAAAAAAAAAGGAGCTGGAAAGGACGACAAAGATGATGTTTAAGATACCATGATTTGAGGCTTGGCGACGGCGATTTGCATTTTGAACAAATGTAAACCGGCCATCAAAACGCCCATAATATTAAGTCTGCGATGTAGAGCAGTTTATTTTATGTCAGCAACGACACTGTTTACTTTCAAATGTACAACGAAAATGTGACAATTTGTGACTACACGACAAATGTGCCATGAAAAATATACCTTATTCTTGTTGAATCGTCTACGATGTACTCTGTATCCATTTCATGTATGCATAATACATTGTGTGTATTTATATGTATTTGTGCAGGCGCATAAGAAACGAAACGCACCTTCCCGTTGTTGTGGGACGTACCTGCCGTTGAAGCGCCGACAAGGGGGGCGTGGGATTTTAGACGCCGAGCCCACGTCCCGAATAGGAGACAGGGGGCGTGGCCAAGGCCGGCCCAACTGACTACTTACATACATACACAGCCAAAAGCAACAAACAACGACATCTCATTTGTCGGCCATCTCCCCCATCTCGAGGCGCGCAGATTTCCGCCATCCTCCTTTCGCCTGGATTCGCGCAGTCTTGCCTTCCCCATGCACAGGCTTTGATTTGGCAGCGTCTGACTTGCCTGGTCGCCGGCGTCTCGCCAAACGACGAAACGACGAAACAGCGTAAGAAAACGACTGGCAGCAAAAGTACGGAGCAATAATGCAGAACAAAGCGACAAAGCGACAAAACCGACCACTGCAATTTCTCGCCGTCTCCATGCAATCTCAAACACCCCCAGACCGCGGATACGCGAGACTGGACGACTCCTTAACGGCCGCCGCCATGGAGCGACTCATGCCCTTTGTGGCTGTGAGGGCTGTGAGTAGGCCACCGCGAGGGCCGTGAAGTCGCGAAGCCTCAATGACAAAAGGGCACAAGATGTCGGCGGCTAGATGGGCCACTTTGGCTCGTTCTGGGCTATGCGAAACGGTGATGGAAGACGGAGACGACAAACCTGTTTTGAAGACGAGATGACGAAAAGAAATTGGACGAAATTGGATTTCTTCTCCGGGCTCAAGTCTGCAGCCTTGGGTCTTTGTCTTGTCGGCCTTTTTGACTTTTGACACTCGTGTCTGGTTGCCTCCTGCATCGCCTCTTTGTTTCTTCCAGATTCCCCCAACATCACCATTTCCCTTGCTTGCTCTGTCTGGCTCGATTCTCAAAGGCAAACATCGTTGGCCACGGCTTTCCCGGAAGCTTGCAACTCGACTTTCCTCCTTACCAAACGGTCAACCTTGGGCTCCCTCTTCTTCGACGGCCTTTGTTGATACGATCAACATCCTTTGAAGATCCTGTCGGCATATACCTCGTCTCTTCTTGCCTTACCCATCCCTGGATAAGATTATTGCCCATCTTGGAGAGAATGCTTTAAGCACCATCAACACCTTCAGATGCAAACACAGGAGACAAAGCAGACACAGGAGCGCCGTTCCTAGGACTGGCGAGGCTTGTCGTCGGATGGCCAGCTCATCACAAGATGCCATCCCTGTCTCGTGGCTCGACCACACTGGCGTTGCTCTCGACATTGTCTTCTCTCCTCCTTCCACAAGCATCCGCCGCCTCCATCGGCCTTCCGAGCGAGATTGTCGACTTTGTGCCGTCGTGCGCCACGTCATGTCTCTCGACCTTTATCGACGCCAACTTCCCCTCGGGCGTCTGCGGCTCGAAACCGTCGTTTGAATGTCTGTGTGCACACACGGGCACGAGTGGTTTTACCGTGGGCGAGGGTGCTCTGGCGTGCATTGCGTCCGAAGACAGCGTCGGCCAGTGCACCGGCACGGATGTGTCTCTGACCGCATCACAAAAGGCATATTCCATGTGCAGCGGGCAAGCCAGTGCCGCACCGGAAACACACGCAACACTGGTGGCCACTCTTGTGATTCCCAACCAGCCGACCAAGACGGTCACAATGACAGCTGTCAATACCAACACCAACACGGGGAAGACCACTAACAGTCAGACTACAAGCTCGACAACGACACTCTTCTTTTTGACATCGCCTCTGCCTACCCGGACCTCCACTACACACAAAACCACATCTACTACACCTTTGACCGATTCCGACTCTGTTCTTTTGACTGCGCCGCCCCGTTCAGATACAACAGTGGCCACACATCCGCCAACAGCAACGACTAAATCTGCATCAGACACTTCATCCGCTCAAACTGGCTCGACATCCGAGCAGGCTCAACCGAAAAACAAGACAAACAGCCTGAGTGTGGGACAGATTGTCGGCATATCTGTCGGCACAGCAGCGGCGCTGATCTTGGCCATTGCGCTCTCGATTTACCTTAGCATTGTTCGTCGTCGACGCCTCGCGCTCGTGCCGAGACTGACTGGCGATGGCTACAAAGGCTACAATGGCGACCGCGACAGCGACGAGGAGGGATTTCGACAACGGTTCAGACCGAGAACCGGCCACGAGCTCCAAATATCAGTCCCTGTCAACCTGCAAGCTCCGATGCAAGCCTCGTCGAACAAGGGACCATCTTGGCAGGAAAAGTACGGCCCTTCACGAACAGCACCTCGTGGTGCTCCCAATTCCAATTTCAATCCCAATCCCAATTTCAACTCAACTACCCCACAGCCTGAGAACCGCATGGACGCTCCACTCCCGGCGCCTCCAACAATCCTGATAACCAGGCCAACGTTGGAGAGAGCTGGCGCAACCGTGGCCCCGGAAGCAAGACCTGCCAGAAATCTAACACCGAGGACCATCAACGGGCAGCCAAATGGCTCGCCACGCGGTGGTATGAATGACTCTCCACCAAGGGCAGCAGGTACACTGGCTGCACAAAACGCTGCACAGATGCAGAATTCCGTCCCACCATCTCTCACAATAGGACGGCCTACACAGACGGCCACCCCAAACTCAAACACAACCACATACGCAAACACAAATACATACAACGCCGTGTCCCGGCCGACTCCCTACCCATCATATTATGGCATCCCACCAGACGACGCCCGGCCTAGCTTTGGCTCTCCACAGCGTCCCAAAGATCCGGTGCCGGTGTCAGTGCCAGTGCCGCCAGTGCCAGCACGTTCCGCCCAACGGCTATCCCAACCACAAATCAGGACTGTCCGGCCCGAAGGTGCACTGCCCTCGGTCTTCCAGCCGCCATTAAACAACCGAGACAGCATTGTGACCGAGTTTGCAGAAGACGGCGAAGATGATTTCTCGCCTCGCGTGACCGACGGTGGGCGCTATCCTTCGAGGCAGTTCTCGTCCACATCCTCAGTTCAGGAAGCTCCCCGGCAGGACGTTCCTCGGCAAGAAGCTCCTCGGCAACAGTTTGTGGCTCAAGGACAACGGTATCCCGCCGGCAGTCACACACACCAGCAGACTCAGATACAACCGAGCCAGAACCAGTCGAGTCCACGACAACAGCGCCAGCCACTGCCGCAGTTCCAGATCCAGCCCCAGCACGAACCCCAGCTTCGGCCTCAGCATCAACCGCAGCCTCGAACGCCTTCGCCGCGGACTGACAATGGAAACGGCTTTAACAATAGCCCGCAACCGTTCATGTCGCCGTCACTCGTTCCCCGGCCGCTTGATCTTGGATCCCGCCCAGCCGTGAATCAAAGCCCACCGAGAAACGATGGGCCCATCACTCTGAATATGCCGGATGGAGCTGGTAGCAATGTCTCTCGCATGGCCAAGCTACGACTACGCGACGAGCGTGCGTTCAACCTGAGGCTGAATGGCGACAGACGGTCTCCACGGCCGCGGCAGAATGCTGGCTGGCGACGCATGGACGATGGTCCAGAGTACTGATGTTTAGAGGACTGATCTTGTTGACCGGAAGATCTCGTTATCGAATAGACGAAGCATGTAATAATATCTTGTTTCCTTTTGTTTGCATTATTTCATTCATCATACTTTTGTCTTCTCTACCACAGACTATTTTATATGTACTTTATTATAGATTCCTTTATCATTATCCAATAAATGCAAAGACATGGAATCGATCATATTCTTTTCTCGTTCAATGCATCAGCGTAAAGTCATGGCCAGTCACAGCTGCTTGCCAAAAGAGCGGCCAGTTTCTCGAGATATGCCTGGTCGACGGCGTCGAAGCCGTTGAGCACGGCGCAGTCAATGTCGATAATGCCCACCAGCCTGCCGCCCTCAATAACGACTGGCACCACAATCTCGCTCTTGCTCTCGCTGTCGCAGGCAATGTGGCCCGGAAACGCCTCCACATCCTCGACCAGCACCGTCTTTTGCGAGGCGGCCGACGTGCCGCAGACGCCGCGGCCCAGCGCAATCGTCTGGCAAGCCACCTTGCCGTGGAACGGCCCCAAGATGAGCTGGTCTTTGTTGAGGGCGTCCACGAGATAGAAACCCGACCAGTTCACTTGGTTGCTGGGCGCGCTGAGCGACTTGTAGGCGTGCCACAGCAGCGACGCCGTATTGGCCAGGTTGCAGACCCAGTTGCGCTGGCCGTCAAAGAGGCCCTCGGCCTGCAGGAGGACTTGTTCATAGGCCTCCTCCTTGGTGATGCCGTCCTCGAAATTGGACGCGTCGGCGTGGTGCTGGGGTGAGTGTGAGTGAGAGTTCATAGATGAGATACAAATGGCATTCTTGGGTCTTGGAGGACTTACCACCATCTTGATTGATTTGCTGTGATGTCGAGGTGAGAATGAGAATAATTACAAATTAAAAAAAAAAAAATCAAGGTCAATCTCACGGTGAAGGAAAAGGTGAGCGGCTTCACACGGTTTAATGGAGCTTCTATGGAGCATTAATAAGGAGAATTTTTTGCCCTTGTGGCGGGCGCCATCGCTGTAACAAGGAGGAGGAGCAATGACGTGTCCGCTGTAGCTCCACCCCGATTCGGCCTGGAACCCACTGTGTTTAAACGAAAGCACAGACCTGTCTAGGCCTATCATCCTTCCCGCGCCTGCCCACATAGGGCGCAACTTGGCACTGTAACCCCTGCTAACTTTATTGCTAAACTTACCCCAGCTCCTAGGCCACCTGCCCCAAACGACAACAATGACGCAGGTGATGCCTGCCCGCACTGAGACCTGAGCTCAATGAGCTCCAACGGGAAGCTGCGAGGCGCCGAGGCAGCAGCTTGTTTCACGAGGCTAGGCCAGGCCTTGCACTTAATAAATCCAAACACAAACAACGCTGACTTGGCCTTCTTTCAAATTTCGCACTTTGGCTTCAACACGCCAACGGCATTTCACAACAGACAGACATCACATCGACTTCAACATGCCGCTCGAAAGTGGGCATGACGATACACACGGCGATGAAATCGGCCCGCATGTACGGCTTTTGGAGAATGACTCCTCATGGATAGCTCCTGGAGAGCAGGAATCACATCGCGAAAAGATTCACGACGAGAGACGGCAACGCAACAATTCCCCTCCTGTCCGCTTGCTTGGAGCCCGACGCCGACCGTTGACGGCCCTGTTAGCCGTCGCCTTTATGGTCCTGGCTCTCTGCGTCTTTGCTGTCCATCCAACATCGCTCTCGTCTCTGGACTGGCCGCAATGGACAAAACAGTGGTTCGGGCCGTGCACAGGCACGACCGCCGGCGGGCCTGTTGCTGGTAGCCATAGACAGGGCACAGACGCAGCCGGCGATCTCTTCCTGCTGGGGGTGGGCAAGGCCGACATCACAGGCCCCGTCGTCGAGATCAATCTCATGGGCTATGCCGATCCCAAACAAGTGGGCACCGGTCTTCGGCAGCGACTCTATTCTCGCGCATTCATTGTCGGCGACCCAGACCCGGCCCGGGCCACCGACCGTTTTGTCTATCTCGTGCTCGATACGCAGTCGGGCGACACGGCCGTCCGCTACGGCATTGTCAACGCCCTCCGCAATCTTGGGCCCGAATACGCGGCCCTCTACGGCCACCACAATGTCGCCGTCACGGGCACGCACTCGCACTCGGGCCCGGGCGGCTGGCTGAACTACCTGCTGCCCCAGATCACCAGCAAGGGCTTTGACCGCCAGGGCTACCATGCCATCGTCGAGGGCGCCGTCCGCTCGATCCAGCGTGCCCACGAAAGCCTGCAGCCCGGCCACCTGAGCGTGTCCTCAGCCAAAGTCAAGGGCGGCAACATCAACCGCAGCCACTTTGCCTACATGGCCAATCCGGAAGAGGAGCGGGCGAGGTATAATAATAGCAGGGTGGGATACTCCACTGCGAGCGACAGCGAGGACGAAGACGACGGATCGGTCGACAAGGACCTGACGCTCGTCCGCTTCCAGCGTGCTTCCGACAAAAAGAGCATCGGCGTGCTGACCTGGTTTCCAACCCACGGCACGTCGATGCTGGGCAACAACACCCTCATCACGGGCGACAACAAGGGCGTGGCAGCCTACCTTTTTGAAAAGGCCGTCCGTGACGACAAGGACGTCGACAGCAACTTTGTGGCCGGCTTCTCCCAGGCCAACGTGGGCGACACGAGCCCCAACGTCCTGGGTGCCTGGTGTGAAGACGGCTCGGGCCTGCCATGCAGCTATGAGAACAGCACATGTGGCGGCAAGGCACAAACGTGCCACGCCCGGGGACCATTCTTCCGCGAAGACAACACAGGCACTGCCTCGTGCTTTGAGATTGGCCATCGCCAGTTCGAGGCGGCATGGACTGCCTATGAGTCTTATTCTTCCCAGCCAATCCGCGGCCCTCTTGTGAAATCGTTCCACACATTCCACAATATGACCGGTTTTTCGTTTGAACTGCCCAACGGCACGATTGTCCAGACATGCCCTGCCGCACTGGGCTACTCTTTTGCAGCAGGCACATCTGACGGCCCCGGCGCTGTCAATTTTACACAGCACGACTCGGACCCGTCCAACACCTCGCCTGTCTGGCGTGCCGTCTCACACCTCCTCAAAAATCCGTCCGAGGAACAGCGCGCCTGCCATGGAGCAAAACCCATCCTGCTCGACGTCGGCGAGCTCAGCAGGCCGTACCAGTGGACGCCCAACATTGTCGATATCCAGGTCTTCCGTGCAGGCCAGCTGCTCATTGTCGTCAGTCCCGGCGAAGCGTCCACCATGGCCGGCCGCCGCTGGAAGGAGGCCGTTGCTACTTCGTACTCGACTCTGGATGACGGCCACAATGCAGGCGAGACAGCTGTTGGAGACTCCCCCGTCGTCGTCCTCGGCGGTCCCGCAAACAGCTACACACACTACATTACGACCGAGGAGGAGTATGCCATCCAGCGGTATGAGGGTGCTTCCACGCTCTACGGACCCCATACACTGGCCGCCTACATCAACGTCACGCTCTCGCACCTCCCCTATCTTTCAGCGTCGATAAAACCCGGTGACTTGCCACCCCTCGACGATGACCCCAGCACTTTCCCGCCCGACAACAGCAACCGCTCCCTGTCCTTTATCACGGGCGTCGTCCGCGACGCGCCGCCGCTCTTCAAAAAGTTTGGCGACGTCACCGAGGATGTCGGCGAGTTTTACTTTCGGGGGTCGCTGGTGACGGCCACCTTTGTCGGCGCCAACCCGCGCAACAATCTGCGCTTGGAGGGCACGTATGCAGCCGTCGAGAAGCTCGACGACAACGGAGAGTCCTGGACCACGGTCCGTGACGACAGCGACTGGTCGCTTGTCTACCGCTGGCGGCGAACCAACACGCTGTTTGCCACGAGCCAAGTCGACATTGTCTGGGAGACGGAGGACTGGGCCGAGCCCGGCACCTACCGCCTGCATTACTATGGTGATTCCAAATCCTTGGGAGGAACCATTACGCCGTTTGAGGGCGTTTCTGCATCTTTTGTCCTGGGATGATCAAATTGTGTTTGCCTCATACTTTGTTATTGCTTGGCGCCTGTTTCTTTCTTTGCTTTTTTTTTTTTTTTTTTTTTTTTTTGACGATTTGCATTTATGTCACCTTTACTTATTTTTTAACAAATTGTATGATAGCTGTATGAATTCATGACTGATTCTAATAGTGCTCGATACTGTTGATAATATATTTTATGCAAAGGAAGTTTATTTTCGTATTTAATCATAAGAATATTTTTTAAAAATAATTTTAATTTCTAGAAAATCACGTTATTTCGTTTTTTGACTAGTAAATAAGACAAATTGCCTGAATACATATTTAGACGCATCTCAAGAAGTCTTGAACTAAATGTCTTCGATTTATGGGCGTGTTGATGAAGAAGCACATGTAAATAGAGTGTACAGTGCATATACTGTAATATAAGCCTAAAATCTGATAACACTGTGTTATGGGCACTGTACGCTCACCGATAAGATAAGTGGGGCTAGCGAGGGGAGCCAGATCTCCATCACGACTCCTGAGATGCTAGCAATAGTAGCTACCTTTTATCACCACATCAAACCCGACAATCGACCCTCAGCCCGCAGAGACAACACGACCATCCTTCCATCGAATATCCAATCCATTCGCGAGCCTAATACCACGAACACACGCCACAACCGCCACCATGGATCCCTACTCGGCCGAAGGCGAGCTGATCAACATCCACAACCACTTCCACCAGGGCCAGTTCCAGGAGGTTGCCGACTACGACACCGGCTCTCTGTCGCCCGAGAATGAGCTGGCCGCGCGCGTTCTGAAGCTGCGGGCGCGTGTCGAGCTCGGCGAGTCCAAGGCGGTGCTGGCTGATGTCAAGTCGGCGTCGGAACCAGCACTCCAGGCCGTCGGTGCTCTGGCCGAGCAGCGCGCCGGCCGCTCCGACGCGGCCGTCGCTACGATCACAAAGCTGGCCGAGACGGCCGGTGACGACGCGGCAGTCCAGATCGTCGGCGGCACTGTCCTGCAGGCCGCCGGCAAGTCAGAAGAGGCCCTGGCCCTGTTGTCCCAGCATGACAGTAATCGTGAGTCCCCCCCTCTGGTAGTCGATTAACACTCACCCCCACGACAACAGCTAACACCGCACCACACCTCAGTCGACGCCGTCGCTTTGATCGTCCAGATCCACCTGCAGCAGAACCGCAACGATCTCGCCTTGAAGGAGGTTGTTGCTGCGCGGAGGTGGGCCCAGGACTCGCTGCTCGTCAACCTCGCCGAGTCGTGGGTCGGCCTGCGGCTCGGCGGCGAGCGCTACCAGCAGGCCTTTTACGTCTTTGAGGAGCTGGCCCAGGCCCCGGCGTCTTCCTCGGCACGCACACTCGTGGCCCAGGCCGTCTCGGAGCTGCACCTGGGCCGCACCGAGGAGGCACAGGCGGCGCTGGAACAGGCGGTCAAGGCCGACCCCGAGTCTGCCGACGCTGTGGCCAACCTGTTGGTCCTCGCTGTTCTGACGGGCAAGGACACGGCCGAGGCGACGAGCAACCTGCAGAGCATTGATGCGCAGCACGCGTTGTTGGTGGACCTGGAGGACAAGAGCGGTCTGTTTGACAAGGCGGCAGCCAAGTACCAGGCCAAGGTGTCGGCATGAGCGAAAGGGACAGAACAGGACAGAAGAACATGTAATGGTGGCGTTGTAGGACACTGGTTCAACAAAAAGTTAAAGTTACGGCTGACTGGTTATACACATCTTTATCTGCAGCACAATGGCGAGAGATTCCCAAGATCAATGGATTTCGGTGTACCAATGCAACAGTTTGAGCGAATGATGGCTACTAAGCGCTGACGGGAGAATACCAAAGGATAGATGGGCACTCAGATAGATCAGTAGCGAGGCAGTGAATGCATTTTACGTTTGGATTCCACACAAGATGGTGAGGCTCTGATGCCACTTTGGTATATCTCGAATAAGGTGTAATTTCTTACAGATGTAACTGCCAGTGAGGAGGTACTATTTACAGCGCCGATCTTGGGTTGGACGTGATATCACCTGTGTTGCCGAGTCTTACCATAAGCTAAGCACCTGCTTGCTTCTTGTTTAAGACGCGTTGTGTACGATGCAATGTATTCTGCAACGGTTTGTTGGTCGATCTTCATCGCTGCAAAGCCAGAGCGAGACATAATCTGTGAGGAAGCTATGCAAGTTGAGCCCTCTTGCGTGACTTGAGTGACTTGAGTGGCCCCTGTTATGCCTTTGATGCGCTGGCATGTGGTGGTGCACCAACGGCTTTAACTGTTGCGTGACCCGACTTGGCCTGAGCCAGCCCTAGGGCATAGTGCCGCCTCCAATCTTCGGATTTTGGACCCAAACCAGGCCTAAAATAGCAGGAGGGTCCTTTTAGCTTTTAGCCCCTCCATCACGGATTTCGAGTATTCTTGCATTGGTACCTCTTGCCGTTTGCCAGCGCGAATTACGTCGTTTGACATCCTCAAGTAATTAGCAGCAACTGCCAATGTTAGAGGGAAGGGGAAGGTACGGCCGGCCAATTCAAGTTGTGCCTCTTCGGGCCTTTTGGTCGTGGGGCAGGAGTGACGACAAAATCGTCAAAGCAGGAAGTGAGGAAGCAGCAACCAAGCGACGAAGCTTAGCTTGCCGCAACATCCCCATCTTTCCTTCTCTCCTATGCTTGGCTACCCACCGTCTGCCGCTTTTCTTGAACGTTTGCCTCATTCGATCTTGGCTGCTTGCGAGCTCGTCTCGCTCGTGTCCCGTAGTTCCCGGTGCTTCCATTGTTGCGGTCTTGTGCCGCCCAAAGCGGTTTCAACGGTTTCAATTGCTTTGCAAGTTGTTTCTCGATCCTCAATATTACATTGATTCTGCATTCTTGACCCTGCCACTTCCTACGCCACCTCTGCCCCTCTCTTCCTGCATCCCAAATGCTCCAAATGAGGCAGGGATATTATGGCAAGTGAGATACAATCACGCCCTCATTTGTCTCGCACAGCACGCCGCATTCCTTGTCTGTGCCCCTCCATCCAGCTTGTCTCTGTCTGCCTGTGATCGCCAATTCAGCCGCTCCTTCCTCACTCCATCGCCTGTCCCCATCGCCGTCTCGTGTACTCCTTCCCTTCTCTTTCCACCCTTTCCTCTCTTTCCTCGCTTTCTGGCATTTGTTTCGAGAGGCGCAGTTGCTCCTTCCGCTACTGGAGACGGCGCATTTTGCCCTGTTGCTAGCCCCATGCCCCCATATGTCAAGGGGCCTTTAAATACGTCGAGAGAGACAGTCTCCAGCCGAAATATTGCGCCTGTTGCGCCTGCCCTGGCCTAGTTCATCCCGCTCTTGCTCTTTCTCGTACTCCGTCCTCCGTACTCCTCGCACTTGCCATATTGGCAATATATGTATGACGTTCGCCCGCTGATCCCGGACGTAGCTTCCTGGCTTGCCCCTAGCCCCGTCTTTCCCAACGGGACATTTAGTCGAGCCAGTCGAAGCCAGTGCTCTTGCTCTTCTTTGTTTTGCCAACGGACCAGTCTGCCAGTGAGCCAGTCTATCTATTCTCGGATACCCTTGTTCGTCAACCAGTCCCCATCTCCAGTCTCCTTTCTTCTACTTGCTGCCAATTGTCGCGCACCTCGGTCGACAAAACAAGGCCTGCCCTGTCCCTGCCCCGCCAATACGTCTTCAGGTTTCCATCTCCAGGCTTCCCAGGCCAAAAGACTAAAAGACCCAAAAGGCGTCCAACAGACCAAGGACGCACAATCAGCTTGCAATTGCAACTCGAACAACTCGACGGCCACATTCTCAATCCCTCGATCGCCCTCCTTCTCAAGCTCCTCCAGCTCCCCGATCTCTCCTTCCTTTCTCATTTTATTACCTCATCCCCTCTTGGCACTTTTAAGCATCGCCATTTCAATACAACTCAAGCTTCTCTGCTCGACATGAGCACTTCGTTCTCCAACATCCATTTTGTTTATCTTACTCTTACCTCTCGTACCTCTCGTACCTCTCTTACCTCTCGTACCTCTCTTACCTCTCGTACCTCTCGTACCTCTCTTACCTCTCTCTCACCGCCGTTCACACCTGCGTCGTGCTGAGCTTCTTTCAGCCTCTCGACCCCGCAACGCACAACCCACAGACCCTGGCTGCACGCACAGTCTCGCTGCCACCCCTCCTTGCTTTTATTATTACTGCCAGCTCTTCCAAACGGTCGTCCTTGCCATTGGCCTTGCATTCGACCTCGAAATTTGGAACCTTACCTTTCTCATCTGCTGTGTATTTCGTGCATTCCACCGGCCAAGATTACTACACCGAACACGGCCCTCGGCCTCAAGAGGGTTCGTTGAGAAATTCGTCACGTCAACTTGACTCCCTGACAAAAGCCCGCCATGGTTCGCATCATCCCCAACCGCCTCAAGCCCTCCTCGGGCAACTCAGCTGTGAGCTCCGCCGTCAACAGCCGCAGCGCGAGTCCTATGCGCAACAAAGCCGATGCGGCGGCCAACCGAGACTCGGGCCTGCATCTCCATGTGGTCATTATCAAGGCCCGCAACCTGGCTGCCAAAGATCGAGGAGGCACGTCTGACCCGTACCTCGTCCTCTCGCTAGGTGACGCGAAACATGCCACGCACTCCGTGTCCAAGACCTTGAACCCAGAATGGAACGAGATTTGCCAGTTCCCCATCAACAACGGTGTCTCAAGCCTGCTCCTCGACGTCTGCTGCTGGGACAAAGACCGCTTTGGAAAGGATTACCTGGGCGAGTTCGACCTCGCCCTCGAGGAGATCTTTGTCAACGACAAGACCGAGCAGGAGCCACAATGGTACCCTCTCAAGAGCAAGCGGCCAGGCCGTAAGACAGGCGTGGTCTCGGGCGAAGTCCTCCTCCAGTTCACCCTCTTCGACACAAACGATCGGACCGCCACAAGCCAGCAGGTCATGGAAAAGTTCAGCGCTTTTGTGCGTGCAACCGCTCCCGACACAGAAGATGTTGCGCCACGCCCCCAACGCGTCCCAGGCCTTGGCATCCCGAAGCTTGGCGCCAGACGTGGCTCATCCAACCCGGCCCCGACTTCCACTCCTTCCACTCCTGCTCTCACGAGAAAAATCAGCAACACCGATGATTACGACGAGGAGGATGCCTACGACGACGAGCCGGGCGCCCTGGAAGACGAAGACCCCTCGAAGCCCGAGACAGTCGAGAAGCGGAAGCGCCGGTTACGAATCAAGGGCCTCAAGAAGAAGCGGCGCGAAAACCCTTACGAATTCATCAACGGCGGTGGCGATGTGCTGGGCATCGTGTTCCTTGAAATCAAGAACATCACCGACCTGCCTCCGGAGTCGAACCTGATCAAGACCACCTTCGACATGGATCCGTTTGTCGTCGCCTCGCTGGGCCGCAAGACGTTCCGCACCAAGACGATCAGCCACAACCTCAACCCCGTCTTCAACGAGAAAATGATTTACCAGGTCCTGAGCCACGAGCAGAGCTACTCCTTTTCCTTTACCGTCATTGACCGCGACAAGTATTCGGGCAACGACTTCATCGCATCGACATCCCTGCCCCTCAAGGAGTTTGTTGAGCGCGCGCCCAAAGCCGACCCGGAGACCGGACTCTACGACCTCCGCGAGCCCCCCGAGTACGTCCCGCTCGCCCAGCGCGGCCGGTTCAAGCGGCTCGGCTTATCGCGGTCGTCCTCGTCGCAGAGCCTGAGCAAGATGTCGCGTCCGGCGCCGGCAAAGACCCCTTCCACGTCAGCGATGAGCAGCGGGTCAACCGCTCTCGAGTTCCAGATCCCAGAGGTTTCTGGACTGCCAGCGGACTCGTCCGGCAGCACACTCGGTGACGTCACCGGCACACCGCAAGTCACAACGCCATCGGACGCTGGTGTATCTGATCCCATGGCGGCGCCGGGCCTCACAAGACAGATCAGCGCAGGCGCCAGCGGCCTGCTGACGGTTGACGGGGCTACAGGTGGCAGCCCTCCCACATCCACGACGGGGGAGGCGGTCGGTGCTGCGGACGCAGAAGACCCAGACTTCACCACATTCACTCTTCCTCTGAAGATGAAGAACATGGATAAATGGGAAGACAAGCACAACCCCCAATTGTTCATCCGTGCCAAGTACATGCCCTACCCGGCACTGCGGCAGCAATTCTGGCGTGCCATGCTGAAGCAGTACGATACGGACGAGAGCGGAAAGATCAGCAAGGTGGAGCTGAGCACGATGCTTGACACTCTGGGCTCGACGCTGCGTGAATCGACCATTGACGGCTTCTTCCACCGCTTCAAGAAGTACCCTGGCACGGGTGCCGGCATTGGTGGCGAGGACGACATTGCCGACCTGACCATTGACGAAGCCGTTATCTGCCTCGAGGACCAGCTCGACGCCAAGCCCAAGCTGTCGTCCACAGTCGCCGACAAGATCAAGGACGCCATCCCTGACAACGTCGTTGACAAGGCAAAGGCAGCAATGACTCTCGCCGTCCCGGGTCAGTCGTCAACGTCAACCGAGACGGAGAATGCCCCCGATGCAGATGCACCTTCGGCACCGTCCGCGTCTTCTGCGAGCGCATCTGGCAGCCCCGAAATCCCCGCCATGAACTCGAGCTCCGACGGCGACGACCTCAACGAGCGCGGCGGCGAGGAGCATGTCGTGGAGATCCGCGAGTGCCCCATCTGCCACCAGCCACGGCTGAACAAGCGCAAGGATGCCGACATCATCACGCACATTGCCACTTGTGCAAGCCAGGACTGGCGGCAAGTCAACAACCTGGTCATGGGCGGGTTTGTGACATCCAGCCAGGCGCAGCGCAAGTGGTACTCCAAGGTGATCACCAAGATCTCTTACGGCGGCTACAAGATTGGCGCCAACTCGGCCAACATTCTTGTCCAGGACCGTATGACCGGCCAGATCAACGAGGAGAAGATGAGTGTCTATGTGCGCCTCGGCATCCGTCTTCTCTACAAGGGCCTCCGGTCCAACAACATGGAGAACAAGCGAAGTGAGTTATTACCGCCCCTCGTTTTTAAACATTGAAATACATGTCGCACCACAATTGCTAACACAGGACAGTCCGCAAACTTCTCAAGGGCCTCAGTATTAAGCAGGGACGCAAGTACGACGACCCCATCTCGAGACAGGAAATTCAAAAGTTCATCAACTTCCACCAGCTGGACATGTCCGAGGTTCTTCTCCCGCTGGATGAGTTCAAGACGTTCAACGAGTTCTTCTACCGTGCTTTGAAGCCCAACGCCCGTCCTTGCTCGGCGCCCGACAACCCGCGCATCATTGTGTCGCCGGCCGACTGCCGTTCTGTCGTTTTCAACCGTGTCGATGCAGCGACGCAGATCTGGATCAAGGGCCGCGAGTTCTCGATTAAGCGTTTGTTGGGTGACATTCCCGCCGAGGAGGCCGCCCGGTTCGAGAACGGTGCGCTGGGTATCTTCCGACTGGCACCACAGGACTACCACCGTTTCCATATCCCCGTCGACGGCGTCCTGGGCAAGCCGAGAACGATTGCGGGCGAGTACTACACGGTCAACCCCATGGCTATCCGCTCGGCACTGGATGTGTACGGCGAGAACGTGCGCGTGGTTGTGCCCATTGAGAGCGAGCAGCACGGCCGGGTGATGGTCGTCTGCGTAGGTGCGATGATGGTGGGTAGTACGGTCATCACGCGCAAGGAGGGAGAGCAAGTCAAGCGGGCCGAGGAGCTGGGCTACTTCAAGTTCGGTGGCAGCACGCTGGTGCTGCTGTTCGAGGAAGGCCGCATGAAGTTTGACGACGATCTCGTGGAGAACTCGACGGGTGCCCTGGAGACCCTGATCCGCGTCGGCAT
Source organism: Sporothrix humicola (assembly GCA_021396245.1). Taxonomy (NCBI): domain Eukaryota; kingdom Fungi; phylum Ascomycota; class Sordariomycetes; order Ophiostomatales; family Ophiostomataceae; genus Sporothrix; species Sporothrix humicola. Next base: position 70,119 of record WNYE01000113.1, read on the forward strand.
GTCGGTCGGCCATTCTCCCAACGAGCCGCAGTGGCGGCCGGACATGCCCAAGGCCCAGACGGAGGTCACGGAGCAGGACAAGATTGATGCCAAGCGTCGAATCCAGGGCAGCACGGGCACGGAGGACATTACTCCGGACGACAGCGGCGGCGACGACCTGGCATCGTAAGGCGGTGTTTTGAGAGGCGGTATTTGCATTTTGTCTGGATCTTCTTGTGGATGTCATGTGTTTTGGCTTTGATTTGGTTCTTGGCTTTTTTTCTTCTTCATTTTTTTTGTTCACTTTTTTTCTCTTCTTCTTCAGCATAGCTGCTGCTTTTATCTTTCTGCCCCTTTGCCCTTTTGCCATTTGCATGCAAGTTCTTTGCACTTTGCTACGAAGTAAACGCCACTGACGAACAACAAAAAAGAATACACGTTTCTTGCATTGATAAATTCAAGCAGTTTATTGGGCAATTCCTGATCATTTAGACGTTTGCAATAGCATTTCTCGATGAAAATCAAGTAAGAGTGTCAAGTGAATTCATTAATTGAATATTGCTTCGTAAGGAATAGAATGGTATGCCATCGCTAGAAGAGCCCAAACGCCATTATGGAATAAAAACAGAAAATAGGAGAAAAGAGGAATGTGATGCCGGCTCGATGGCTGGATAAAAACAATAGAGAATGTAAAGCAAAAAAACGATAGTAGAGGAGCGAAGGAGACTGCAAACATAGAAAAAGGAGGAAAACACAGAAAGCAAAACGTGCAGACCATGGCTTCTCTTCTCTTCGTATTTCCCCGACCTCCACCTCCTCCTCATGACCTCTTAGGCCCCCTCATCTCCTATTTAGCGCTCGTCGTGGCTGTCGGAACTCGAACTTCGATCGCTGTCCATGGACCGCTTGGGCGCCGGCGGCGAAAACGAGCGCTGGTACGGCTTGTAGCTGGACAGGGCGGTTGTGTTGATGTGGTAAAAGTGCTTGTCTTCTTTTGGGACGGCAGTCTGAGACTGGCCGTCATACGAGACGATTGTGGAGGGAGAAGCTGTGTCGTGTGTCTGGCGCCAGGACGCGTAGATTTGCTTGCACAAGTGTGCGGACATGGTGTAAGTGGGCGACATTTTGGAGGAGGTGAGAAGTTGGGTGAGAAAGAGAGAAAATGTGTTTGTTTGGATCTCTGTTGAATTAAGGAGAGAAAAGAAAGATGTCAAAGTGTTTGATTCTTATTGTAGTTTGCCGATTTGTTCTGTCTTCAGCTTGGCTTGCTTGGTGCCTTGCTATGACGATTTTCGTATTTGGGTGCAGCTGTCGGTTCGGAAGAATGACCCGACGAGTGTTCCGAAATGGTGTGGTTTAGGGAGACACTGGCGATGTTCTGGTGATGTAAGTTGGCGTTCTTAGTGGGTAAAGACGTGAGGAGAGTGTTTTTGAATAAAGAAAGAAAGGAAGAAAAGAAAAGAGGAGAAGAAGGAAAATTAGAGCAAAAAAAAAGGAGGAAGAGGAGTAAAAGAGGAGAAATCAAGAGTGCATGAATTTAGCTTGACGAGAAACGAAAAGCGAGGAAACCACACTGATAAATCGAGGCTCGTTTTGTTTCTCCTCTTACAAAACAAACAAGAAAGGGAGGCCATTTTGGGGGCATTTTGTGTCATACGGCCACAAGCTCCATTTACACCACCCACGCCGGTTTGCTCGTCATAGGGCAGGTTGGCCTCTCATTGGCCGCTGGGGCCCCCACAGTTTAACAGCTTTTGGCCAGCGTGCCAGCCTATTTGGCCGCTGGCCAGCGTATTGGGCAGTTTGGTCATTGACAAGTGTGCCTGCTGACAATTGCTTGGAAACAGGCCATTCCACTGCTAGAAAGGTCCAGTAGGGCGGGACCCCACCCTGCCGCTCTGGCAAGTTCCAGCGAGCAATCTGGCAATGGGTGTTATTTTCGTCTTTTTGGGGGGAAGGTGACAAAAGGTGGAACGAGACTGCACCGCCATTGAGGCTAAATCGCATGATCCAAGGTGACAAGTCGACGAGAAAGGGGTGGGAAGGAGCTATGGGCATTGGGGCAGGCAGATGAGGCACGCACACAGGCACGCACAATACCACTGTAATATGGGGGAAGGAAACGATTGGGTAATTTTGCCAGTTAGATGCAGGCTGTCAAAGAGGAGCTCCGCCAGAGGGGGGATCAATACTCCGCGAGACGCGCGAACCCCTCTTGCTTGTCTTGGTGTCCTGGTGCTACCAGGCCAGACTTTCGGCAGCCGGATGACAGCAAACAGCAAAACAGCCCACGCGCCATTCCCACGCTTTCAACGCGCAATCTTTGCAAGATTTGCGAGTTTTGCAGTGTTTGCACGCAATGGCCAAATTTAGTATCTTGCCATCAAATAGTGGACAAAGAGTGGGATTGAGTGGGTGGGCATGACCGATGGCTCGAGAAAGAGAGGAATGGGCGGTTGTGAAATGTTCTTCACCGTTTATTACTTGGTATTTATTTTTATTTTTTATTTGATTGCCTTCAGATCCGACTTTGTCACCCATTTTTCAGCCCAAAGAAAGACGTTATTTTCTGGCTGCCGCCGCTCTTGGCATTTTTCTCCTTTTCTTTCTTGCTGGGCGAGCTCTTGGTCCCCTTGAAGCCCTGGCTTGCTTTGTTTGCGCTCGAACTGAAGGACGTACTAGTACTACTGTCTGGTCGTGTGCTAGCATCCTTGACGGGAGTCGTGGGGGTCGGTGATATTGTGGGTTTCGTTTCTGATTTTGACGGGAATTCCAGCCTCGTCTTCTTGGCCGGCTGGTCGGTGTCCTCCCGCGTCTCTCTTTTCACACCGACTTCTGTCTTTGTCCTTGCTTCCGTTACTCCCTTCGCCTTCTCCGTCTTCCCACGGAAGAAGTTGGCAATGTTGGACTTGTTGTCCTCACTGGCCACCGGGACGATAAAGCTCGGCGAGCTGTGGCCGGCCTTGTTGACCTCCTTGCTGACGACGTCAGTGATCAACGCCGCACCGTCGTCTTCGGCCATCCGAGGCCACGGCCGCAGCAGAGCCTGCAGCTCGTGGGACCACGTGTCTCTCCCTGAATCCAGCCACATGTGCAGCTCCGGCGACCCATAGTCGAACACAACGGGCATGCGGTCGTGCAGGAACTTGAGCGACGCATTCGAGTCGGTCGTGATGATCGTGTACGTGTAGGTTCGGTCCTTCTTGTCGTCCCCCTCAAACGCAACACTGTCCCAAAGGCCGGCCAACAACAAAGGCAGGCCGTCCCTCCTCCGTATATAATGTGGAACCCGCTCTTTTCCATTCGGCCCCGTCTTGAGCCACTCGTAGAACCCCTGGGCGATCACCACACAGCGCTTGCGTCCTCGCAGACCGGCCCACATTCCTGAGGAACCGGGAACAAGCGAGTCGGCGCGGCAGTTGATCGTCTTGAGCATCGTCGCGTAGTCGGGGCGTTTCTTCATCCAAGACGGCACAAGACCCCACTTCATCACTTGTAGTTGGAGGTGCAGGCCGTCGGTCGGCGTCTTCCCCGACTTTGTCGGCTGGTCGTCCTTTCCAGGGAAAGCTGGCCGCAGGACAATACCGTGGTAGCCTGGGGCAAAGTTGTACGATGGCTGGAAAATGGCATCGCCAGAGTCTTTGGCGTTGTTGGCGTCCTCGGCGTCCTGAGTGTCCTGCCCAGCACCGTCCTCCTCGGGTTCTTGTCCGCCCTCATCCTCTCCCTGTCTGCCATCTCGGCCACCTCTGCGTCTCTGTCTGTGCCCTTCCTCTTCGTGAAAATCGTCGGCAGGCAAGCCGTGCTGATCCAAGAATTCGTGCACTTGGCCGTAGCGCTGGGCGAGTTAGTGTGGCGAAGATGGGAAAGAGACTTGAGAAAAAGATTGGCACGACCATATACATACCAGTGCCAAAACGTATCGACCGCACATGTTGGTGGTGTTGACAATCCGTTGATTGATGCTGGAGTGACATTTGCAAAGTTCACGATGACGGAGCTCCTCTGTATTACGTCGTAAAGTACGCTGTATTCTCGCGCCAAGCTGCCCTGTAGCGCGTGGCGATGACGCGGGTGCCAGGCAGTGTAAGACGGAAGGAGGGAGTTGGGACTAACAGCAGGTACCCACGGGATGACTAAGCACAACAGACCTCAACAACGCAGTGTTTTGTTTCCCCCTTTTCGATTTACAACATTTTATGTCATTTCAAAGAAGGATTATGCATTTTACTAGAATTTTGGATTTTGCTTCAAATGATTTTATTGACTCAGACTGACCAAGGTTGACTGATATACCACTTTGCCATCTTTCAACAGGCAAGTCTCCGCGTCCATTCAAGAGCAAGTAAACGGACGAGGACCTGGGATGGTGTATTCTCCCTTCATGGGATAGATGTTGATCAGGAGGCCGGGGTCGGACGACTTGTAGATGCCGGGGATGCTGTACGTTGTCGGTTTCTGAGCAGCCTTTCCTCCTGTCACATTAATCTGCGCACACTCCATGTACAGCTGGGCGCCGTTGACCGAGCGAGCGCCATGGAGAGCAATCATCTCGGCCCGCAAAAGATACTGTCCGTCTTCCAAGCAGTCGGGGATGTTGATGACCTGCTTGCCGGCATTTTTGATCACCGTGTCCGTGCCCCAGACGCCGCTGCCGCTGTTGTAGCCCTGCTCCATGATCTTGAACCAGCCGTTGCCAACGCCCGAGTCTTTGGTCGCGTCTGTGACCTTTTTCATGTACGCCATGACGGGCCCCTACAATGTTAGCTGGTGTGATAAAAAAGAGTTGGCTTGTCTTGTAAGTTTACCTTGTGGCCTGCATCCATCACATCGTTTGCACCAGCTACATGATGGTTAGTCAGATGTTTGAGAGATAGAATTTACATCATGGGAAAGTTAAGAAAAGAGTCAAACACACAAGTAAGAGTATGTCTCCAGACGGCAGTGACATTGGTTCCGGCCGTCACGTCGATGATTTTTGCAGACGGCTGCGTTGGGTTTGGCGGCCCGTTGCAGGCAAGATTGTTTGACGTCACATCTGTCTGGGGCTGGTTTTGTTAGTTATGTTGGTGATCTGATGCTAAAGGAAGGAAGAATAAAATATGATGTAGACGCCCCAGACTTAACTTACTCCGTCGTATGAGGGATCCCGGATGGCGTATTGCACATCGTACGTCTTGCCGCCCGCCGTCAGCTGAACAAAGATGGTGTGGGCAGCCACACTCTGCCCAAGGCTGATACCAGAGAGAAGGAGCGAGAGCTTCATGCTGCTATTCGAGGAGTGTAGATGTTAGAAGAAAAATAATAGAACAGAGGACAAAAAACCAGAGTATCGTCAAGAAGGCGAAGATGATTGTACGCGAAGAACGATTGTTTTATAGAGTAAAAAATCACTATGATCTATGCCAACCCTTCCCAATTTCCTTGTCTTGTTCATCATGTATTTGTTGTTTTCTTGAGCGTGATCACACAGCGTCGTCTATTGATATTGTTCTTAGTCATGATGGATGCTGGATGTGGTAGAAGGAATTCACGGGGACGGAAGGGGGTTCTCCGCTGGTTGGAGGACTCCCGGCAACTGCTGGTTAAAGGGAGCTAGGTCTACCAAGACAAGTAATCTTCAGCCACGAGAAAAATAATCATGACACACCGCACATGAACTTTGACTGTGGCTGGAGGGATGTTTTGTCAAAGACGACGTGGAGATTGTGTGGTATTCATCTGGTGGAAGAGAGAGGGAGAAGAAATGGAGGCGATCTCTCAAGATGAATTTTAACAGCAGCAGTCGTCAAAGCGATACTCTTTATTTTGTCCGCTACCGGCGGTTGACGCTTTGCTCACAGCTGATTGTCTGACTGTCTGACTTGGCATATGGACCGGCGGTCCGTCTCTCGCCACCGAGGAGAGTCGACTCGAAGGGGAGCGGAGTGAGAGACGCACTTGAAAAGAGAGAGTCCAAAAGAGCGAGTCGTAACAATACCCCATAAGACAAAGACACAGGCGACTCAGGCCCTAGTTTGCCCAACCGAGAGGACATTGCCTCCAGCGGCGTGTACTGTTTAGCCAAAGTGCATTTGAGTGCGCCTCTGTCACCTTCCCACGCTTCTTTTGGTTTTCTTTTAATTTTCCAGTACTCTAGGCCGTCTTCCAGGCCGTCTTCCAGCCCGGCATACATTGCTTCTGTGTGTTGTTGTTTAATTTGGACTCTTTGGTCTGCTTCTCGTAAACGGGCCAAGACGGGATTGGCGGTCACTTAATTATCCAGACAATTTTATGCCGTCCAGGGACACGTTGGTGCGAACGGTGCGAAGCAGTTGCAGGGCAGTTTGAATTTAACCATGTTAACCATGATTGGAATAAGGGGAAAATAGGGAAATACCCACTGTGCAATTACAGGCTGACAATGCGTTCTAGACGTTTATTTTCTCTCCTTTTTTCTCGTCTTCTCTCTTTGCCGGCGTGTGCACTCGTTCAGCCGGACCTGCTAAATCGGATGTTTGTCCCGTCGGAGCAGATCTGTTTCTGCAAACAATTGGAGGGATCAACGTGAGCTTAAAAAAAGAAAGGCGAGCGACAAATAATGATTGCAGCAGACCACGACAAGACCGGCAAGAGAACGGAGCTGACTTAAGCTTTTCAACCGAACCAACACCGGCAGTCATTTATTTCAAGCCCGCGATAATGTCTGAGCAGCTAGCGGCGAAGCTTTGTGTTTGTTGCTTGTTTATGGAAGTGGAAGACACTCAGTATATCTGATTATCCCACGAGGCGCTGTCCGATATATACCCATGGTGGCTTATGTAGTTTATTGTTCTTTCCTGAAGCATCTCGTATGCTTATGCTTCCGACCGATATAACAACAGGTTGTTCATATGGTCGCGACCCTTGCTCTTTGCCTAAACCGTCAGTTCATTGCATGCCGCGTGGTTACTTAAGCGCTCCCCCACCCTCAATACCGCGATCGCGGGCTGCCGGTTGGAGACAGGACACACCAGTTCCACAGTGTCGGTTCATATGGTTTTTGATTGTGATTTTTGAGTGTGGTTTCTGAGTCGAAAACAGAGATCAGCATGCCCTCCGCACTCTCCCCGGAATCGCGGAGACTGAATCCAAAGGGGCTGATATTTGATATTGGAGAGGGGAAGCGGGTGGAAATTGGGAGATTGGGATTGGAAGTGGAAGAGGACGGGAACGGAATGTGTTTGAATTTACGAGTCGAGGTTTTATGAAATTCTCAACAATAAGGCATGGCGCCGATTTGGTGTTCATAAGTAGACAAGCACAGCCAGAGTCTGGGCCCTGTCTTGGTTTTCTCTTGGTTTTTCTTCTTCTTCTTTTCTTTTGTTCTTTTGCTGTTCTCTTGTCGTTCTCTTGTTTTCCCCCATTGCGACTGGAGCACCTGTCTCGTCTCTCGCTTATCACGACAACATGGGCTTCTTAACACGCCTCGCAACCGCGGCGGTTGCCTCTTCCGCCCTTTTCGGGTCCGCCCTCGGCCAGGCCACGTCCGTCGGTAAGTACAAGGATGACTCGACCAACATCACGTTTGGCATGTACGGCGTCGACGAGATTGTCGACGCCAGCACGGGCGAGGTCGCCCAGGGCTTCTACAACTTTGGCATTGTCCTGCCCGACAGCGCGCTCAAGACGGACGCCAACGAGTACATTGGCATTCTGGTAGGTCTTTTTGTCCTCGCTGCGCTCGCTCTCTCGCTTGCTTTCCTCGCTCGCTGCGCTCACTTGCTAACTCCTCCAGCGCTGCCAAAGCACGAACGCGTCCCTGACCGGCTGGTGCGGCATCTCGCACGGTGACAAGGGCCAGATGACCAACTCGCTGCTCCTCGTCGCCTGGCCCTGGAACGGCCAGGTCATGACAACGTTCCGTTATGCCACCAAGTGGACGATGCCCACCGAGTACACGGGCGACGCCAAGCTCACGCAGATCTCGTCGTTTGTCAACGAGACCATGTTCGAGGTCATCTACCGCTGCCAGAACTGCTTCTCGTGGAAGACGGCCGAGAACACCAATATGGCCGTCAACACAACGTCCGGCACGCTGCTGTTCGGCCGGGCGCTGGCCATGCGCGGTCCTGCCGCCGCCAGCTGCCCCAGCAAGATGACCTTTGGCTTCCACGACTCGGGCTACAGCCAGTACGGCGTTGACCTGACCAACGCCATGCACCCGTCGTACTCGTCGTGGGCGGCCCTGGCGACGCATGTTGTGACCACGGATTGTGCTAATTTGCCTGCAGCCACTCCGACGGAGACCGCGTCGGCGACGACAACCGCTGTCACGTCTGCTACCGCCACGGCCACCGACTCTGTTCCCGCCACGGCCACGGCCACGCCTGCCCCCGCGCCGGCGCCCATTGTCCCCTGCAAGCCTGCCCCCAACAAGACGTACGACTACATCATCGTCGGCGCTGGTGCTGCGGGCATCCCGCTGGCCGACCGCCTCTCGCAGATCGGCAAGTCGGTGCTGCTCCTCGAGAAGGGCCCGCCGTCGTCCGGCCGATGGGGTGGCACGATGAAGCCGACCTGGCTCAACAACACCAACCTGACGCGCTTCGACGTGCCCGGCCTGTGCAACCAGATCTGGGTCGACTCGGTCGGCGTGGCCTGCACGGACACCGAGCAGATGGAGGGCTGTGTGCTCGGCGGCGGCACGGCCGTCAACGCCGGTCTCTGGTGGCGCGCCAACCCGCTCGACTGGGACTACAACTTCCCCGACGGCTGGCGCAGCAAGGACATGGTGGATGCCACGAGCCGCGTCTTCCAGCGCATCCCCGGCACGATAACGCCCTCGATGGACGGCAAGCTGTACATGCACCAGGGCTTCGACGTGCTGGCCGGCGGCCTCAACGCGTCCGGCTGGAACTATGTCATCCCTAACGACCACCCCGACAAGAAGAACCGCACGTACGGCCACACCACGTACATGTTTGCCAACGGCGAGCGCGGCGGCCCCATGGGCACGTACCTGGTCACAGCCTCGCAGCGCTCCAACTTTAGCCTGTGGATGAACACGCCCGTCCGCCGTCTGATCCGCGACGGCGGCCACATCACTGGCGTCGAGCTCGAGTGCACGTCCGACGGCTACTCGGGCAACGTCTACCTGACGCCCGGCACTGGCCGTGTCATCTCGTCGGCCGGCACCTTTGCCTCGGCCAAGCTGCTGTTGCGCAGTGGCATTGGCCCGGCGGACCAGCTCAACGTCGTCAAGAACTCGCCCGACGGCCCGACCATGATCAACAGCACGTCGTGGATCGACCTGCCCGTCGGTTACAACCTGAACGACCATGTCAACGTGAGTCCTGTGTGAAACAATAAAGAAACTGTAATAACAACCCGCTAACCATCTTCCCGTAAAAGACCGACACGGAGATTGCCCACCCCGACGTCGTCTTCTATGACTTCTACGAGGCCTGGACGAAGCCCATCGCCTCGGACGAGAAGAACTACCTCGACAACCGTACGGGTATCCTTGCCCAGTCTGCGCCCAACATTGGTCCCATGTTCTGGGAGGAAATCAAGGGCGACGACGGCATTGTGCGCCAGCTGCAGTGGACGTCGCGCGTCGAGGGCTCCACCAACAACTCCATGATCATGAGCCAGTACCTCGGCCGTGGCGCCGTGTCTCGTGGCCGCATGGTCATCACCCGCCGCCTGACAACCTTCGTCTCGGTCCCGCCGTACCTGCACAACGACCTCGACAAGGCCGTCGTCATCAAGGGCATCGAGAACCTCCAGGCCGCCCTCAAGAACGTGCCCAACATCACCTGGATCACGCCCCCCTCCAACCAGACAGCCGCCGAGTACGTCAACTCGCTGCCCAACACCCCCGCCAAGCGCCGCGCCAACCACTGGATCGGCACCAACAAGCTCGGCGTCGACGACGGCCGTCTCGGCGGCACGTCGGTCGTCGACATCAACACCAAGGTGTACGGCACGGACAACCTGTTTGTCGTCGACGGCTCCATCTTCCCCGGCCACGTCACCGGCAACCCGTCCGCCGCTATTGTGACGGTCGCCGAGCGCGCCTTTGAGCGCATCAGCTCGCTGCACGCCCCCGTCCCCGGCAAGGAGGGCGCGCAGTGCGGCGGCAACACCTGGAACGGAAGCTTCCAGTGTGAGGCCGGCCTCCAGTGCAACTATGTCGATGCGACGCTGTCCAAGTGCGACAAGGCTGCTGCCAAGACCCTGCGCCGTCTCCGCGTGTAGGAGGTTGTAGGATGGAGACTGAATAAGCAGGGGAAGGAATGCAAAGACGGCAAAGACGACTAAAAGGCGCCGGCTTACGGCCGGTGTGTGTGTCAAAAATAAAAGCAAACTAAAAACAAAAAGTACATAATTCGTCAAAATAAATAAAAAATAAAACAAAAAGAGAGGCTGTGGTGGGAGTGCATCTGCATTCTGCATTGCGCTAGTGAAACCTTGATTTGCGACAGTGGTGATTGGGCAATGGTGACTGGGATAACTAGGATGCCAGGGTTTGCTGCTGTGCCTTGTCGCCCTTTTTGGCCCTATGCCGCGCTTGCAAATAGGAAGGATCTGTTAGACAAGCTTTGAACGAAGCTTCGAGGATGGGGAGGGATCGAGGTGTTCATATGGATATTGAGATGCTCGTATGGGTGCCACAAGGTGAAGAAGCGATACAAAGTACATAAGAACAGCCTAAGCCGTGCACCCCATACTGGTGCCACTTGACTCCACGAATCGTTGTAATCTACACAGTAAGCTGCAACCTCCAAATGGTATCGTATCTGGTGCACATTGCAATTGGCATACTTGCCTATGCCATCTATCGTCTCCTTGCCCGACCAGCGCAATATCGTCGACTTCCCCTCCCACCAGGGCCCAAGCCTCTTCCACTCCTGGGAAACATCCTCGACTTCCCCGCAAAAGACGTCCCTGAGTTCCAGCACTGGCTGAAGCACAAAGACCAATATGGCGGCATCAGCTCTGTGACCGTGCTGGGCATGACCCTCGTGATGATCCACGACAAGAAGGCGGCGCAGGACTTGTTGGAGAAAACCGCCAGTAAGACGTCTGGGCGGCCGATGATGCTGTTTGCCAACAAGCTCTGCGGGTACGAGTCAATCGCTCTCTGCCAGGGGTACAACGACACCTTTCGGCGGTACCGCAAGCTGCTGCACCGCGAGCTCGGAACCAAGGCAACGGCGGCCAAGTTTGAGGGCGTGCAGGCTGCGCAGGTCGAACGGCAGCTGGTGCGCATCCTGGACCGACCTCAAGACCTGCTGCACCACTTTCGGACGACCGCGAGCGCCACCGTCCTCAAAATGGTGTACGGCTACACTGTCGAGACGGGTGGCGGGGCGGGAGAGGGAGAAATCGAGCGCAGCGAGGACAAAGACATGTTGGTGACGCTGATCGACAAAATGATGTCCGAGTTCACCTTGGCTGCAACGCCGCTCGCTTGGATGGTCGACATCGTGCCCGCCCTGCAGCATCTCCCTGAGTGGTTCCCCGGCGCAGGCTTCAAAAAGACGGCAAAACAGTGGCGCCAGTCCATCTTGACAGTGGCACATGTCCCGTACCGCTTTGTGCAGCGCCAAATGGCCGACGAAAGACACCAAGAGAGCTATGTGTCCCGGCTGGTGCAGTCCACGTCGCCATTGGACGACGCCGACGAAAAGGCCATCATCTGGACCGCAGCCAGTCTGTATGGCGCTGCAGGAGACACGACCGTCATCACGCTGACGACCTTTACCCTCGCCATGATCATGTTCCCCGACGTCCAGCGGGCCGCCCAAGAGGAGATTGATCGTGTTGTCGGCGGAGACCGTCTTCCCAGCATCGAGGACCGCGAGCAGCTGCCGTATGTCGACGCATTGATCAAGGAGACCTTGCGATGGTGGCCGATTGCGCCCATGGGCTTTCCCCACACGGCTGACGACGATATTGAGTACGACGGCATGCTCATCCCCAAAGGGGCGTATCTGCTTCCGGCCGCGTGGTGGTTCCTGCACGACCCAGACGTCTATGCAGACCCAGAAGCTTTCGATCCCTCGCGGTTTCTCGCTCCTCGAAACGAGCCCGATCCAACTGGCGATGCGTTTGGTTACGGGCGTCGGATCTGCCCTGGCCGTTTCTTTGCTGACGCGAGCCTGTACCTCAACATCGTGCAGCTGTTAGCAACGTTCCAGATCAGCAAAGCCAAGGACGAGCAAGGGAACCCAATCGACGTCGACGTGACGCCCAAACCTGGCATCCTCAGCCACCCAACGCCGTTCCAGTTTGCAGTTGAACCGAGGAACAAAGGCGCCGTGGATCTGGTCGAAGAGGTGCGGGCAAGAAACCCGACGGAGCCGAGTAACTCAAAGGACATTGAAGCGATTGTGGCTGCAGGCGAGGTGTTTGGATGAGTGTTGAGTCGAGAGGTGGATTGTTGGTTGAGTTGTTTGTGTACGGAGACGCGCTGTAAATATCACGACGCGTGCTGGAACTAGGGCCGTAGATGCTATTTTTAAGCGCAGTTGGTCTTGCGTGGTCGCGCCTTCCTTCTCAAAACACCTCCTTATGAGGCAACACTTCAATAATTACAAACGAAATGTCATGTGATTTGACCCCTTTTGCAAATGCTGAACATGTTTTCTGATTCCATTTTCAAGCATTTGACAAAGTTCAATTGCCAGGCATCTTTGCGACACGCCTTGCACGGCATGAATTCCGAGCCTCCTAGAGATAGCACCTGTGCCGTGTAGGTGAGAATCACCACCTGCCGTATTCGGACAGCGCTGTCCCTCCACTACAAGTAGGTGATCTGTCCCTAGCTTTTGTCTGATGCAAATTGCAAAATCGACACATACAAGCGATTTATTTTCCTGACATTCTCTTCAACAGTGACGGTCCTTCTAAACCTTGCAAGCCATGTCTTCCCCCCCTGACATCGTGGTTTACGACACGCTCGGCCAGGATGGCCTGCTCTGGTCCCACCATACTTTGCGTGTGCTTTACGCCATGCACCGCAAAGGCCTGAAATACGCAATGGTATCAGTCGACTACCCCGATATCGACGCCACTTTTGACCCGACAAGCCTGCCTCCCAAGGACGACCCCGTCGAACGATATGAGCTGCCGGTTGTGCGTTTTTGTTTCCCCGGTGCCGATGACGAATATCTTATGGAGCCGGCACGCATCATCGCCAAGCTCGACGAACTTGTCCCCGACCTGCCACTGCCATTCTCTTCGCCGCTTGCGGCCGAGGCGCGAGCAATATTTGGCCTGGCAATGGCACCGCTCCTACAAATTGGCGTTGGACATGTTCCTGGCGTGCTTTCGGCCCGCAGCCGGGAAGGCTTCTTGGCCAAGCGAAAGGCGAGGTGGGGCAAGCCGCTGGAAGAATGGGTGGCAGAGCGCCCCCAACAAATGCTTCTAGCGACAGCGGCGCCGAGACTGGAGGCGTTTGCGGCTTGGCTCGACGGGAACGGCCGAGACGGACCATTTATCGAAGGCAAGCAGTCCTGCTATGCCGACATGACAATTGTCAGCATCCTCGAGTATTGCCGGATTGTTGGCGCAAAAGATGCATTAGACGCAGCATTGGCCCACCCCGCCATTGCACGGCTGTATGCCGCACTTGTCGAGAAGGACCAACTGTCGGCTTCATAGACATCATCAATAACCATAAATTTTTGTTTGCATGAGGGGGACAAGAAAGTCTTAATTTTATTGACATTTTTTTTGGTCGCCAACGCCAGCTGTTGAGACTGCACTTCAAGGACCCTGGTAAGAAGACCCCTGAATGGCTGTCAACTTGTCAGGTGATAGGCATACTTCAATCGAAGGATTTCATGCATCCTGCCTAACTTTTGCCCACGAAGCAAATCTCCCTCCTTCACGAAATTTCCGCAGAAGCATGAAGCTGTACTCGAGCTGCCCGCCATGAGTTCAATGGACTCGATTCCAGCGGCCCAGCGGCCGTTCTTTTACATCTACGAGCGGGTTGTGCCAAAGACGGAGAAATGGCTCTTGACGCGGAACGGGTTCGACCCGGTCAAAAGGCACCAGCTACACGCAAAGCACGCCCAGAAGGAGAAGCCAGTTCTGGATATCCAGGAGGTGATGACCGCGTAAGTATCCAGTCTCAATGACGATTGCATCTTTTCCTTCTTCTTCTTTTTTTTTTGTTTTTTTGTGAAGAATCAATTCTCTGACAAGACCACACAGAAACGACCCGAGATATGAGTACAATGTGCTGGGCTCCAAAGAGTTTAGGATGCTCCAGATCCATGCGGCGCCATCCTGGACAGACCCCATCAGTTGCTCCCTGTTGACCTGGTCGATTGATGACATCAAAGCACCATTTGAAGCCCTCTCATACACCTGGGCCGATGCCAAAGAGCGGCACTGGATCACAATCGATGGCAAGGCTATTGACGTCACGCCCAACCTTCTCGGCGCCCTCCAGCAATTTCGGCTGCCAGACCATGACCGCCTGATCTGGGTCGATGCTGTCTGCATCAACCAGCAAGATATCGCCGAGCGAGGAGCACAAGTCCTGTTCATGGACTTGATCTACCAGCGAGCAACGACAGTTTTGGTGTGGCTCGGTGTCACATACAGCCAGAGCGACCTCGCTTTCGATTTGATGAACCAAATATCCGGCGTCATGGATGTCGACCACCAAGCATACGCCGAAGCGGGAAATGGCGGCAACGGCGGTGAGATGTACAGAAAGTACATCATGCACCAAGACATTGTTGACCGCGGCCTTCCGTCGCAGGATGACCCCGCCTGGCTGGCCCTCGACGCGCTCTTTTGGCGGCAGTGGTTCCTGCGTGTCTGGGTCGTGCAAGAGGTGTGCGTCCCGCGCACTGCCGTGGTTGTTTGTGGATCAGACACCATGGACTTTGATGCCTTTTGCGACCTGTGCGACTACCTCAACGTCACCAATCTCGGGTCTATGACCGGCCTCAGCGCCGACCGCGTTCTGTCTCTCCGGACAGCCCGCAGCCAATATCAAACAAACGACCGTGCCAGCCTCGTGACGCAGCTCATCAGCTCGCGGACCTGTCTGGCAACAAATGCTGTGGACAAGGTGTTTGCCCTCCTCAACATATCCAAAGATGTGCCACCCGACAACGACCTCCGCCCTGATTACCACAAAAGTCCGACCACAGTCTTTTCAGACACTGCTCGGATTCTCCTTGCCCAAAGTCTAGACATTTTGAACTTCAACAGTGACCGTGTTTGGCGAGTGCACACCGACTTGCCATCCTGGGCTCCAGACTGGTCCTGCGCACCACGCGAGTTCAGTCTTCTGTTCTCGCCACAGGGGCCCTGGCTCCATGCTGGCAAGGGTTCTACCGCAGATGCATCACTGCCAGAGGTTCGGTTTTCAGAGAACAAAAAGCTGCTCTACGTGCGAGGTCGCATCCTGGATAAAATCACCAACGTCGGCGAATCCTACTTCATCTTCAGCGCGGCCCGACTCGGCAAAGCACACAACGACTGGTACGCCAAAAATTTCGACAAGGACGAGGTGCTGTATCGTTTCTCGCGCCACCGGCGCTGGACCATGTGGGAGCGCATGGCTCTCAAGCTGAAAACGTACCCAGCAACTGGAGAAGACGTCCGGACCGTCTTTCAAAAGACCATGACGGCGGATGCGCCCTTCCCACCTCAACTCGTGGGCAATGAATACCAGCCAGCCAACCTCGAGGCACTCTACACAGCTTTCCGAAAGATCCAGTCAACAGACCCCTGGTCGGGCCAGGAGAATATGACGGAAGAAGAGCTACGTATCCAAAAGGACCACCACGACCTATTCAATGAAAAGGTTCGCACTGCGGCATACGGCAGAAAACTGTTTACAACCAAGAAGGGATTCATTGGTCTGGCGCCCGTGTCGGCTGCGACGGGATGCTATGTTGCAATCCTTCACGGAGGCAGGACAGCATATGTACTCAGAAAGAAGAAGAACGGCAACTATGCGCTTGTTGGAGAGGCATATCTCCATGGCTTCATGCACGGCGAGGGCCTGAACGACTCAAATCCCGTGGAAGAGTTGATCATAGAGTAGTTCCTAGTGCGTGTGCCTTGTCCACAGGCTGTTGGTCAATCAGAGAGATATTCACTGGAATACTTGAATTTATTTCTACTTATTTACTAGTATTTCACCAATCTATGCCGAGTTGGAGGGTGCTTCCTGCCGTGGGCGGAGATGAGAAAAGTTCCAAAGCAGGAGTAGGTCGTAAGATGCCTTCAAAGCACCAGCGCCGCCGAGGAGCAGGATCCATTGATGGCGGCCTGCAAGCACGCCAGAGAAGCCAACGCCGCCAGCTTGCATCAGGGTCTTGACTGTGTTCACAACGCCCATAACGGCCGTCCGCTCTCCTGGCAAAACGGCAGTCGATAAGAAAGCCTGGCGAGGGGCCTGGTCCATACTCTGCGTACAAGCGCGCAGTGCCAG
Organism: Sporothrix humicola; assembly: GCA_021396245.1. Lineage (NCBI taxonomy): Eukaryota > Fungi > Ascomycota > Sordariomycetes > Ophiostomatales > Ophiostomataceae > Sporothrix > Sporothrix humicola. Next base: position 86,530 of record WNYE01000113.1, read on the forward strand.
GAACCCCATGGCGAGAGGAGTGCCAAACTTTTCTGATGCTGGAGGTACTGGAACCAGTCCCAGGAATATGGCTGACGGCAGATGGGTGAATGCCATCGTTTTGAGAGGGCCGAGGCGGCGGGCAAGAGGGAGCGCGAGGAGATTCGAGAAGGATGCGAGAATGTTTGTAACAAGGAAGAGCGTTCCAAGAATGGCGGGAGCCAGCGAGTGCACGGTGGTGAAAAAGTAGGTGATCCAAGACGGGGCAGCCATGCCTGATGCAAACGAATCGAGGGCAAAGAGGAAGATCAGGCGGAAGAGAATGCCGCGTGACTCGTGAGAGATGACAGGGAAGAGGCTGCGAACGCGGCGCCTTAAGCTGGGTTTGTCGACCGTGGAGGTGTTTGGATCGTCGCTGTCGGTGCTGGATGTGTTTGCATCTCCCGGAAGGAGGGCACTGCGCTCAGTCGGCTCCCTCGAAGCGGCAGGAACGGAGGCAGGAGCGGAACGGGCCGGAGCGACTTCCACAGTGGACGTCAACGCCAATGTCAGCAAAAACTTGATGATGCCAATGGCCGCATAAATGATGAATATGACACGGTAGGCCAATTTGGTCTCTCCGGTTCTGTCCTGGAGTACCTGCACGATGCCTCCACTGGCCAGTGAGCCAAGAGCCGTGCCTGCGGTTCCAAAGAGCGTGTACCAGGCAAACATGTCGGAGCGATGGGCCGTTTCTGTCAGCTGCGCAAGGACGGACTCCTCGACAGCGCGGAATGGGCCAATCTCGTTGCCGCTGGGGCTGATGACGCTCACGATGCTGGCCAGCAGAAGAACCCAAAAGTTGTCGCTGAGGGCAAAAACGACACCGCTGCCGGCCATCAACAGAGTGCCGGCTGCCAAAATGCGGCGTCGACCAACGCGGTCCGTGATGGCCGTGAGAATAAGGCTGATGACAACGTCGCCAAGGAGTGTAAGTGTCATGAATAGACCAATGCGAGCGTCAGGAATGCCGAGACTGGACAGAAATGGGACGAGAACGAGGAATGATGCGCCGTAAGCGAAGAGGCGCACGAAGCGCTGGGCGCACAATAGTTTTGCATCGCGGCTGGACTGGAGGACCGTGTTGAGGCCGCTCTCTGTCGCCAAACGAGACGCCCAAGACGGCATCGTGTGTCTTGTCTTCGGGGTGAGTTGTGAGTCGTGAGTCGAAAAGCTGTCTGGCCTTCTTCATTTCATGTTGTTGAAGCTCCATGAAGCTCTTTTAAGCTTCAGGTTGCTTCAGGCATGGCTCGGCTCTCCGAGTCTAACGCCGAGACCAGTGCCAGGCAACTTATGGGCTTGTTACAGTGGACCATGGGAGAGCTTCCCTGTATTTTAGTGCAGTTCTTATCGCCAACGGCTTCTTATCACAGCAGGTCTCTCGATAACCCTCACGTCCCATCGTCTTGCTGCTGCCCACGTGTTTGATGATTCTATTTTGGTATCTCGATGCAAATATTCGCTATTTACCTATTTTGGAGCCTTATGTACAGTTTGTGGCTCATTTTATCGTATTTCTCGTGAGCATATGTTCAGTAACAATAATGCTGTGGTCATCTCGGTCTCCGCACCTTCCCCGAGCGACATTTTCACTTTTTTTTTTTTCGTTCATGCCAATTTTTTCTCTCTCTTCTTGTTCCCCAGCAGCTTTTGCACCCCCACTTCACGGCTAAGCTTGGCGATCTTCACGGCGGCCCAGCAATGGTTGGCGGTTGTCGGCGGCCGGCTCATCGTTGTGCGCGTCGCCCTTGAGCTGCGGAAAGGGCCAGTAGCGCTTCTCCCGTGCGGCCATGACGAAGAACTGGCCCATGACGAAGACCCAGTAGAGGTTGTAGGAGACGACGGAGCCGACCGTCGCCGAGTTTTGCCAGCCCAGGAGCGCATTGAACACGCCCCAGAAGCCGCCGCCCTCAAAGTCGGGGTTGCAGCAGTTGACGTGCCAGACACTTCTGCGGATATCGTAGGAGCCAGGACCGGACCCAAGCTCGGCCGCGTCGCCGCCAACAATCATGTTCCACTGGTAGGCCTCGAGGTGCCAAACGCCCTTGGAGAAGAGGCCGGCGCCAACGAGATACAGGAAGCACGTCGACGCAATGAGCATGTACTGGATGGGTGCAAAGTTAGCGCTCTTGTAGATGAGGAGACCGACAAAAGCACCCGTCAGCAGACCGCCAATGGCCGACAGAACAATGGCCAGAGCAGACGTTCCCAGGCCGGCACCGGCAATGAAAATGACAGCCTCGAAGCCCTCACGCAGGATCGTGATGAAAGGCAGAATGAACAGCGCGTACTTCTCGCTGAGGTAGCGAATGCGTTGGCGCAGCGGGCCTCTGTGGCTTTCGGACGGATTCAGAGCCTGGGCGAGCTTGACACGCCACTTGTCCTGCAGCTTGGAGACACGCAGCAAGACGGCGCCCATAACCGTGATGATGACGGCCGCGGCCAGCGCGAATGTGCCTTCCCAGATGTCCTCGGTGCCCGACAGCGTCTCGGCTTCCAGGCCAGCGATGCCCGTCATAACAACTGTGGCCAGAAGGGCAACAGCCAAAAAGCCGATGCCGGTGCCCATCCAGATCTGGCGCAAGAGTTTGCCATGGAGAGACGGGTTGGTCTGGACAGAGACCATGCGATCGATTAGGGCGAGGAAGACCGACACGATGATGGACGTCTCGAGCGCTTCACGGAACGTGATGAAGAAGACTGAGCTATTAGTGGACGTTCACAAACAGTAATGGCCGAGGATATGGATATGGATATGGTTGACATTCACATACTCGGGACGGAGAAGAGGCTTGCCATGGTGGCGGTTGTACGGCAGCACCAGGCTGCACGAAACGGTCTGTTGTGTGGTTGGCGAGGGTAAGGTGAAGTAGGGTAAGGTACGCCGTAAGGTGAAACGATATGTCGAGATCGAGTGGTGCGGGGACAGGACAGCTCAAGAAATGCAGCTCGAGAAAAAGGGAAGAAGTCGTGGGCGGCGAGAGATGGTGGGAAGAGCAGCAAATATCATGCACCTGAGATGCCAGCCATGCCCCTCTTGGATCTGGAAAGAAGGACGGGAGAAGTCAAGAGCGGAACAAAAAACCACAAAAAAAGAGAGACAAAAGGACGGGACTGGGAGGATGATGCGACTGATTGATAGCGTGGGGAAATGAAGGACGTGCAGATGCCGATGGTGCTGTTGTGGTGTCCTGCAGGGTCATTCGTCTCGTATTTTTCGCATGTCTCCTTCTTTTTTACTCAACTTTTTTCTTTTCCTCCCGATGGTCGGCCCATTGGCGGCACGAGAGCGCCAAACGCGTGCCGGCCGAGTCCACTGCAGCCCACTGAAGAGGATCTGATAAGACCACTAAGCCGCATTGGACGGCCATTCCTGCCTGTTTGGGTCAAGCGGCTTAGGGCATGTAGGGGGCTGGTAGCGAGTGGCAGCAGCTCCTGCCGCCTGTTCAGGAGGGTGTTCTTGGAATTATCAGATTGTCCCACATATCGGCCCCACACTGCATCCGCTACTGCGAAAAAAACCGGCAAGAGCGCCTGGGCATGGCCAGCGCAATGCAGAAACAGCACAAAAACAGCACCCTGAGGAAGGTGCGAATGACTTTCTTCAGACAACGTGATCCGGTCCGCGGTATGGGGGTCAGTTTTTTGTACATTTGTACCTCATTCTGAGTAGTACATCTCCCCTTCTCCGCCCATCCCCCTCCCTCCATCCTCGCATCTGATAGCAAGATCGATAGCAAAGATCGATAGCAACGAAAACGAGAGGAAAGAGGAAAGGGCCGATGCGACATTGCCGACCATCGCAGCCGCATCCAACGTCGAACCCTCAAGTTGCCTTGGCGTCCAAGCTCTCGTGTCGACGACAAGCCAAGCTACTGGCCTCTGAGCAAAGCCCTGCAGCCGACAAAAGGTGCCGCCGCGCCCTTTCCCCATCGGCGCGTTCTCACGACCACTTTGCGGCTCTTTCACCACCTCATACAACAAACACACATCATGTCAACAAGTCGACGGATTTCCAGCTGGCTGGCCACAGCGGCCGCCGTGCTGAGCCTGAGTCCATATGCAGCCCTCGCAGAGACAACCGTCAAGGACTTCCGTGTCGGCTGGGTGCTCACGAATCCTGACGGCGCTTTTGATCGGCCAACAATCGGCATCAACGGCGAATGGCCCATCCCACAACTCAGGGCAACGGTCGGCGACCGCATGATTCTGAACGTGCACAACGACCTAGGCAACGCCAGCACCAGTCTGCACTTCCACGGCTTCTTCCAGAATGGCACAAACCACATGGACGGCGCTGTTGGCGTGACGCAATGCGCTATTGCGCCCGGCGGCTCGTTTACCTACGATATTCACTTTGACCAGCCCGGCACCTACTGGTACCATTCCCACACGGGCGGCCAGTACATGGACGGCCTGCGCGGCGCCATTGTCGTGCACGACCCTGCCGGCCCGTACGAGGGGAAGTACGACGAGGAGATCGTGCTCAGTGTCTCTGACTGGTATCACGAGTTGAGCGTCGACTTGATCGACAAGTTTATCAACGTCGAGAACCCCACGGGTGCCGAGCCTGTGCCGCAGGCAGCGCTCATTAACGACACACAGAACCTGCAGATCCCCGTGAAGCCAGACACGACGTACCTCGTGCATCTGGTCAATATTGGCGGCTTTGCAGCGCATTACATTTGGTTCGAGGGACACAGCCTCAAAGTCGTCGAGGTGGACGGCGTCTGGACCGAGCCTGCCGACGCCGAGATGCTGTACATTACGCCTGCCCAGCGGTACAGTTTTCTGGTCACGACACGCAGCGACACCAAGGCCAACTTTGCCATTGTCAGCGCCATGGACGAGGAGCTCTTTGATGTCATCCCCGAGGGTCAGAACTCCAACGTCACGGCGTGGCTTGTGTATGACGCAGCCAAGCCGCTTCCTGAGCCACAGCCTGTCGATGAACTCGAAGCCTTAGACGACTTCGACCTGGTGCCCGTCGACGGCCTCGCCATCTTTGACCACGTCGATCACTCCTTCAGCCTCGAGGTGCAGATGGACAACCTCCGCGACGGTGCCAACTATGCCTTCTTCAACGACATGACGTACGTCCAGCCCAAGGTGCCGTCGCTCTACACGGCCCTGACCGTCGGCGGCGCCAACGCCAGCAACCCCATCGTCTACGGCTCCCACACCAACACGCACGTCTTCAAGCACAACGACGTCATCGAGTTGGTGCTGAACAATGGCGACGACGGCCGCCACCCCTTCCACCTGCACGGCCACAACTTCCAGGTCGTCCACCGCTCGGAAGAGGATGCCGGCATCTACATCGCCGACGAGCTGGCCGAGACCGAGTTGCCCCGCGTGCCCATGCGCCGTGACACTGTCTTTGTCGAGGGCAACGGCAATTTTGTGATCCGTTTTAGGGCAGACAACCCGGGTGTCTGGCTCTTCCACTGCCACATTGAGTGGCACATGGACCAGGGTCTTGTGGCTACCTTTATCGAGGCGCCCGATGCCCTGCAGAGCCTCAAGGTGCCCGACAGCCACTTTGAGGCGTGTCGCGTGGCGGGCAAGCCGACAGCCGGCAACGCCGCTGGCAACACCAAGGACGTCTTTGATCTGTCGGGTGAGAACAAGCCGCCAGGCCGACTCCCCGAGGGCTTCACGGCCAAGGGCTACGTGGCTCTCTTCTTCAGCTGCGTGGCCGCCATCATGGGCATGTCCGTCATTACATGGTACGGCCTGATTGATGTCAGTGTCAAGGATATTGGCGCCGAGCACCAGCCATTGATCAACGAGGATGAAGAGTAAGGAGTAAGATGAGAGGGTGTAAATGGGAGAGACTGAATTGTACATACATTTGATTTTGATTTTAAAAGTTGTATATGATCTAGCTACATGCAATTTACAATGATAATGACCATCAATGAATGAGCCGCATTCGTCTTGTGAATGTTCCAGAAGTTTCACGTGGGACGGATTGTGAATGGTTTTTTTGAATTGGTCCTATTCACGGTAAATTAACGTGGGCAATAAATGCATCTGACAATAGCACCAAAAAAGAAAGATAAAATGCTAAAAGTAAAAATTGAAATAAAAAAACACAGTAAAAATGTGAATAAGTTAATAATTAAAGTAAAATAAATAATCGTACAAATGAAAGATAATAAGGTGAAATGATTGCGTAGATGTGCTAATCATACATGGAATCAAAGAATGGTCTAAGGAGAAATGACTTGCAGGAAGCTGCTGGCCAGGTTGGTGTAGAACGATGCACCAGCAACGACGTCAGGAGCGCCTGCCGCCGTCACTCCGCAATTCTGGGCCCAGTTACCAGACTTGTTGTACTTGTCACCAATGAAATCGACATAGTCATCAAGGAGACACGAGTACCCAGGGCCATTCTGGCAACCCGGGACAGGGTAGACGACATCGTTCAGCAGAACGCGGACAAACGTGTGGTTGGTGTTGGACTCGGCGAAAGAGGGCTCCTTTGTCTGGAGAGAGCACTTGCGCTGTCGCAGCGGAAGCAGGTCGCTGGAATTGCCGCTGCTGGGCTTGACGGCACAGTTGAGGCGCTCAAAGCCAATGGTACCCTTCATGGTGGTGAAGCGGTTGCCAATGTACAGGCGGTTGGGATCCATGGTCGTGTCTGACAAGGCTTCTTGGGCGTCGTGGACACCGGATGCCGTGATCAGCTCGTTCAGCTGGCCGTCGTTCAAGAAGCTGACCATGAGACGGGGCGGCGTGAAAGCCGAGCCATCGGCTGCCGTGCCGTTGATCTCATCAGGACCCGTTTGGAGGAGACGAGCAACCGAGTTGAGGTAAGGCAGCATCATGGTGGCCGGCAGTTCAGTTCCAGGGCCGACGCCATAGTAATAGCGGAGGTCGTTGGAATACTGGTACTGTTGCAGCTCCTCATCGGTGAAAATATCGCACCACGGCGAGACACGGCCTGTGATCTGGGACTCGAAGCCGCAGAGGTAGGGGATTTGGGAGATATCGTTGGAGGTGAGGGTCAGATTCCCTGTAATCAAAGACTGCAGCCGTTCCTGGATCGGTGGGATGTAGACGTTGGACCAGTTGGTGAAGTAGTCACCACCCGATGTATCCTTGAAATTGGGGCACGAGTCAGACGGGCCAAGAGAGTTGCCAATGGCATCAACACTGCCGGTCGACGTGACAGAGACAACGTGTCCCAGGTTCGTTGCGTTGACGCCCAGAAAGCCGCGGACATAAAGCTTGGCGGTCTGCAGGACACGGGAATAGTTGTTGGCCCACACATACAGCTCCTCGCCCTCGTTGTACAGCTGTGGATATTTTGTGCGCAGAGCGTAGGCCATGTCGAATGCCTCCTTTTGGCCCGTGGGGGAGAGATTTGCAATTTGAAGGCCAGGGTTGGTCAGGACTGGCTTCCAGGACGGAAGGAAGGAGAGGCTGCCGGTGGCACTGTATCCATTATTGGCGGAGAACTAGAATTGTAAGTAAAAGAGCCTGCAGTGACCACGGGAAAAAACAAAACAGCGAAGCGACGACAAGAATCAACATACGCGGTTCTGCATGTCGACCCAGCCATTGTAGGCACCGAGATCAGGAAAGAGTGAGCCGTGGCGAGACACAAAGAAGGCCTGGTCGACTGTGCAATGCTCCGGTACGTCTGAAGATATTCCGTACACATTGGGGCCTGTGATGTCATGATGTTAGCGATGTAAATTCAAATAAATTCAAAAGGGGTTGCAGAACAACTTACCAGGAGCGTATGGACCATTGGCGCCAAGCCAGTTCAGAGGATTCGAGGCTGCAGACGTCTTTGGGAAGTTGATATCAAAGGCAGGCGAGAGCATGGCACCGACCTGTGCGTTTGCGGCACCAGCCAGGAACAGTACACCAGTGAGGAGCGCCATTTTAGCCAAGGTCAATGGAGATCGTAGGGCCGGCGAAGAAGCAAAAAACCTGGTTGCAATGACAACTTCAACCCATGATATGCGACAGGGACACAATCAGATATAAATAAAAGGCACGACTCGACATACAGTCCCTGATCTACATCTGCTTTTGACAGCTGGGACTCAGGTGATTGGTGGCATTGTCTGTAGCCGATGGGGATTCGCAGAATTGAATTTTCACAAGCTGGACATCATCGACAAACAGCACCAATTCAATGCCGATCTCTGATAACTCCACGAGATGCAAGGATATGCTTAACGGCTGTCTACTGTCAAAAAAAGAGTGCTAATCAGAATAGAGGATCTGCGCCGGAGCACGAGGGCCAGAAAATGTGGTTCTTTGGCTCGTTCAAGTTGAGAGCCACGCCGTCAGATTGAAGGTTGCTCGTTCATGGCCGCGTCGCGTGGCATCGCGCAGAACCGATCTGGAATTACCCCGGGTTCGCACAGCCCATTTTGCAGCTGTTCTGCAGCCGTCTTTGCATTTGATGCCAGTTTATGACGGAGAGAGCCGTGGGACTAACACGTTTTCTGTGTCGGTAGTTGCAGCGTACGTCACGGACAAAAAATGCCAAGACATACCGAGATTAAATATCATGACAACCTCAATGCCTCCTGGTTGTGAGAATAAAAAATGCATAAGAAACAGGGGACTGTCCAGTAAATTTCAGGTGGGTAAAGTGGAAGAATTGGCCCTGAAAAGCGTAAAGAAGAGCACGTGGCCCTGCGAATGCGACATTGGGAGACACTAACAAGGATCATCCAGACACAGACATTTACTCAAGTGAATGGGCCCTTTTCTTCGGTTACGAGTGGAGTTTAAAACCTTGATGTTCCCATCACCTTCATATCTACGACATACAAATTGTTGCTTTTTACAGTGCAAAATATTGCATATTGATTTTTGTGCATTTTCAGAATTTTCTGACATAGTCTCATGGAGTTTGATGGCCGTCGCTTGTCTGCAGCAGGGTGCAAGTTAAGAGCTCTAGGATACTTTGGTGTTAGTGTGTTGACGTGATTGAGAGCAATGGCGCAATCACCAACTGTCGTCAATTGACGACATGACATGACCGATGCAATTGTGAAGCATAAGGAAAGAGAGTTTAAAAGTGAGATTATTTTGAGAGCTCTGAGATCATCACCTTTCAATCATGTTGAATTTACATTCTCACAAATCCCAATCATCACCAAGGGCAAACAGCACACAATGAAGGCCGTAATCCCCACTTTTGCCGCTCTGGCGGGCCTGGCTTCGGCGAACTTTGAATTCCGCAGCCGTCCCGAGTTTGCCATTCCGCACCTAAACATCACGACATCTGGCCATGCGAATTCTCTGGAGAATGGTCTGATTTTTATTGCCCAGTACCCGGGATTTACAACGGGACCCGACAATGTTGCCTTTGGCCCTGTCCAGCCCGGCGCGTATATTTTCCAGGACGACGGCGAGCTTGTCTGGTCCGGTGTCGGCTACCATGCCGGCTGGGTTGCCAATTTTGTGCCCGTCGTCTGGAAGGGTGAGCCTTATCTGCGAGCCTTCCAAGGTGCGCTTGATCCTGTTCATGGTCGCATGTTTGGCTTTCACTCATTGCTGGACAAGCACTACCAGCCAGCAAAGGTCCTTCAGCCAGGAGGCCATCGGTGGGCTTCTGCACACGAGTTCAATGTTATCAATGAGAAAACGGCTCTGATTGAAATTCCGTTGCCTGTTGTGACCTCACTCAAGCCATGGGGCGGCGACGACACTCAAACCTGGGTGCTCTCCAGCGGTTTCCAAGGTAAGCTGGTGCATTACTTGCCATATTCCTGGCAGCGTTTTCCGAAGCAAAAGAAATCGTCATAATGCTAATGGAATCCCCTCTCCAGAGATCGATATCGAGACTGGTGAAGTTGTCTTTGAGTGGCACAGCTTTGATCATGTCGACCCGAAACGGACTGCGTTCCCGCTGTCAACCGAGACAAACATCTTTGGTTCTGGCCGGTCCGAGAGCGATGCATGGAACTATTTCCACACGAACAGCGTCGACAAGGACGACGAAGGAAACTATCTCGTGTCAGCACGCAACATGGCTAGCGTGTACAAGCTCAATGGTACGGACGGAAGCGTCATCTGGCAGCTGGGTGGTCTGCATGGCGGTGCCGACTTTGAATTCGAAGACGAGGAAAACGATCTCTTTGGATACCAGCATCATGCCCGTTTCCGTGGCAGATCAGCCGATGGAAGCGTCGAGTACATTTCGCTGTTTGACAACGGCGCACACTCGGCCGACGTGAAGACGCATCCGTCGTCGCGTGCTCGCGTCTACAAACTCGACTACAACACGGGCAAGGCCACGGCCATTCGCTCGTACGAGGCGCCCGATGGACTGTCTGCCTCAACGCAGGGCAGTACGCAGCTGCTGCCCAATGGCAACGTCTTTGTCAACTGGGGCCAAGCAGGCGCCATCACCGAGTATGCAGAGGACGGCAAGGTGCTGTTTCACGCGTACCTGGATTCTTCACCGGCAGGCCACCTTGTGCAGAGCTACCGTGGATTCCGTGCCAACTGGACGGGCGTTCCTGCAGAGGAGCCTGCCCTTGCAGTGTTTGCAGATGGCAAGAAAGAAGGCGTTGACGTGTATGTCTCGTGGAACGGTGATACCGAGACCAAGACCTGGCGTTTCTACGAAGCGACCGAGGGAAGCTTCGAGGGACGCTTCTTGGGCGAGGCCAAGCGCACGGGCTTTGAGACCCACGCACACTTTGCGGACGTCAATGCCCAGAGCCGCATTCGCATTTATGCCGCTGCAGTCGACGGTGAAAACAATGTTCTGCGTGAGGCAAAGGCGGTTTTTGTGCAGGCCAATGTGAAGGTGGGTTCTGTCAAGGAATTTGTTAGCGCTGGGCAGCTGGAGCTGTGAACCAACTTATGCAGCGATTTTTATATGACGGATACGTGAATAAAGAAATCTTGAAGGCCATGCAAATATTTTGTGCCATAAGCAGGTATCATGGTGCTTCAATGGTTGAAATCACTTCGTTTTTGTGTACAGTTTTGTAAGTATGGAACAGGTTGCAAGCTGTCAATAATTCAATTGTTACGATAAATTTGAAGATGTGTGTTTCCGTGTATTGTTTTTAACGCGACCGTCCTGCGAAAATATTAGTTGCACCAATTGTTTACTTCTTGCAGAACACGGATTAATTTTGGTTTCTTTTAATTGAATACGACTTACTTTTATGCGCCGTTACCGAATAAATCGTTATTCACTGCCGAATGCCATACACGTGGCGTCGTGCTTGCCTCTGATTAGACAGTCCAGAAGCTTTAGCCAAGGCTCTTGGTGTTCTTGGACGTTCTTCCAATTCTAGCTCTTTGCCAGGTTCCAGGCTCGTCCCTGACTATGTTAGATCTGGGCAAGTTCTTGGCTGCTCCCGCAAGAGGCGTAAATGGCGTCCTAATGGTGTCCAAAAATCCAGAAAGGGCCCCAAAACCGTCGAAGTGAAAGCTAATCCAAAATCAATGCACAGCCTTGCGACAAAACAAGAATATGGAGGCCAGCATGGAGACCTCATCGACCAATCTCGCTGCAATAACATGTGAGCCGTGTATCCAGCCCCACGCCGGCGGCTTGGATTTCTCTTGGAACTCTCTTGGATACCACCACGGCGGCCACGCCACTCGTCCCTTTACTTGACAAAAGCAGTCACCGAGACTGGAAGTGAAAGCCCTCGGATGGAGTATTATCGATATCTGTCGGTGGGCCGTCCTGCTCATATGGAAAATGGAAAGATAAAAGGCCAGCACCTCCCACTCGCCAAGTTGTCGCCAAGTTCGCCAAGTTCGCCAAGTTGCTGAGTTGTCTTGGGAAAACCACCATTGCCTCGAGAAGGATTGCAAACTCGAAGGAAAGCATTGTCCGTCCGTTCTTTTCGAAGAAAGAAAGAAACTTTTTGTTACTCTTGTCGGGCAAAGAACCGAACCACCGGACGGCAAAGCAAGCAGAACGCGCACACGTGCCTCGACCCAACCCATGAAGCACGACCGAAGACGCAACTGAAAGGCAAAAAAATATCGATACGGGGATGACACGAGTCCTTGAATGGGCGGCTTTTCCATCAGCCAAGACGACGCCGAGCGTTATGGAAGAAAATGAGAAAAGTATTCCCACCAAAATGTGAACCGAAATGCCCACCGAGAGAGTCCAGACGGATGGCATGTGGAAAGAAAGAGGGAAAACGTGCAGCTGAGAGGAGATGTACACGCATACCCGCATATATTGTCGTTTCTTGATAGTTCAGAGATATAGATATAAGAACGGAGACACAGGCATGCAGATTATTCTTGGATCTGCTTCCATCCTGCTTCCATTCCTTCATCAGCAGCCGGCAGCTTCATCTACTACTCGCGTTTGCATTTGTCGCCTTTGCAATACCGACAACTGAGACCCGGACGCCATTTAATATCTTCCTTATATTGCTTCATATTTTGCCGGTTATACACGACCCTCCATCCTCACGTCCGTCACGATGGTCCGTCTCCTCGAGTACAACCATCTCTTTGCGGTGGGCACGATCTTTGCCTTCCTCGATGCCTGGAACATTGGTAAGAAGACTTCCTGCTCGGCACATAATTTTCAGTCTTCCCTTCCTGTCTTTTCTCTCTAACACCCCCTCCCCTCCCAGGTGCCAACGATGTCGCAAACTCCTGGGCCACCTCGGTCAGCTCGCGCTCCGTCACATACCTGCAGGCCATGTGCCTTGCCAGTGTGATGGAGTTTTCCGGTGCTGTCGGTGTCGGTGCGCGTGTGGCCGACACGATCCGCACCAAGGTCGTCAACACAGAGCTGTATGCCGGCGAGCCGGGCGTGCTGATGCTGGGCATGGTCTGCGCCATTGTGGCCTCGTCGCTGTACCTGACCATGGCCACCAAGATTGGTTTCCCCGTCTCGACCACGCACTCCATCATGGGCGGCGTCATTGGCATGGGCATTGCTTCGGTCGGTGCCGGTGGCATCCAGTGGGTCGGATCTGGCGGTGGCACTGCTGTCGTCAACTCGGGTGTCGTCCAGGTTTTCCTGGCCTGGGTCCTGGCCCCCGGCATCTCTGCCATTTTCGGCGCCATCATCTTTACGATTACCAAATACGTTGTCATGCTGCGGTCCAACCCCGTCTACAAGGCTTTGTTGACCGTCCCCGTCTACTTTGGCATCACGGCCTCGCTGCTGACCATGCTTCTGCTGTGGAAGGGCGGCAGTTACACTGTGACACTCAACGATGCCCAGATTGCCGGTGTTATTGTCGGTGTCGGTGCCGCCTGGGGTCTTTTCATTGGCTTTTTCCTGTGCCCGTGGCTCTACTGCAAGGTCATCCGCGACGACTGGACCATCAAGGCCTACCACATTGTCCTGGGCCCCCTCAACCTGCGTCGTCCCGAACCTGGCCCGCCTCCTCCGGGCTACCGTGGCACTCGCAACTTCTACCAGGGCCATCTGACCCAGGAGCAGCTTGATGAGCAGCGCGCCCGTGGCGTTGTCAGCGAGGAGCCGGCGCCATCCAGTCGCGGCAACGACGAGGAGGCCGCCCTCAGCGACATGTCGCCCGAGCTCAAGGGCAACAACACGCCCAACATTGCCAGCCTGTCCGAAGACGGTCTCCGCAACCGCCAGAACGGCCAGAACGGCGGACAGCTGCCGCCTCCCGCTGCCAGCAACGAGATTGAGCAGCCCAAGTCGTTGATTGGCCCCAAGCCCGACGGCAAGTGGCACACGGGCCCTGTTCTCTTCTGGTACTTCAAGCACGCCATCTTCCGCGGCGTTGAGGTCGATGTTGTGAACTCGCAAAAGGACAAGCGCGACATGCTTACTGGCGACCTGGAGGCCATGCACGCCCGTGCTGCCCACTACGACAACAAGAGCGAGTACATGTTCACCTTCCTGCAGGTCATGACGGCCGCCACGGCCTCGTTCACGCACGGAGCCAACGATATTGCCAACGCCATTGGCCCCTATGCCACCATTTTCCAGATCTGGAACGACGGTGCCATCCCCGAGAAGGGCAAGGCCGATGTGCCCATCTGGATTCTGGTCTTTGGTGCCGCTGCCCTGGTCATCGGTCTCTGGACTTACGGCTACAACATTATGCGCAACCTGGGCAACCGCATCACCCTGCACTCGCCTTCTCGCGGCTTTGCCATGGAGCTTGCCAGCGCTACCACCATCATCCTCGCCACTCGTCTGAGTAAGTTTGTTTCCCCCTCAAAAGGTTTTCTGCATCATGTTGGGTCAACAGTCACTAACCGTTTGAATTTTCAGAGCTACCCGTGTCTACGACGCAGTGCATTACGGGTGCGACCGTCGGCGTCGGCCTGTGCTCTGGCGACTGGCGCACCATCAACTGGCGCATGGTCCTCTGGATCTATGGTGGCTGGATCATTACCCTGCCGTCGACTGGCCTGATTTCGGGCCTGCTGATGGCCTTTATCATCCACTCGCCGCGCTGGTAAGCGAGAGGAGAGCGAGAGAGAGACCCTCATCACATGAGATCGTGGTTTCCATGCCAAGACCGAGGAGTCACACAATTCTTCGAAGAAAATTTGAATATTTTGTGTGAAAAGTTTGTTACATTTCGATTTTTCCTTCTTCTTTTTTCACTCTTTGCTTTTCTCCCGCCTTTTCTAGATACAAGACATACATTATTGATAGCGGGACGTCCATCGTCCATCATATACCACATTTAATACGATCACTTTCTTCACATTGTTTTTTTTTCGAATTTTTTTTATTTGTAATATTAAGTGCTTCTGGTTTCTGATTTCTGGATTCTGAATCCCCCGGGTTTTATTGTGCTGCCTAGCTGTTTTGCTATCCTTCACCGATCCCCTGGTCTACATAATTAGTGACTGTTCTTGATTCGTTCTAAGAACATTCATAAAGCAGATACGTACCTTGTTCAAAACAAAATTAGATGCCGTTGTCCAGAGAGAAGGCCTCGATCGCCTGGTCGAACGAGTCGCCGATGGGGGCAGCCAGGTTGGTGGCGATACCCTGCAGGGCCTCCGGGACCTTGGCAATGATGGCGGCACTCATGTCGTCCGAGGCGCTCTTCTGCTTCTTGAGGTCTATGAGGACGATGGGGGCAAGGAGCAGGTGCTCAAAGTCGTCATGAGCGTTGATGATGGCCTGCATGGTGCCGTTGACGGTGGTCGCCAGCGTCTGCACGGCCGTGGCGATGCTAAGAGCCTCCTGCGTGGTCAGCGGGGCGCTATCCTCGGCGGTGTCGGTGCCGTCATTGATGGCCGACAGAACGTGGAGGCTCTGCGTGACGATGGGGAACGATCCGAAAAGGCCGCCCGACCAGTCCTCGACAGTAGACTTGAGCTCCTCGGTCTCCGAGTCAACGTTGTTCAGAGCGTCGACAATGGCAGCACCGTCGGCGTAGGCCTTGCCGGCGAAGACGGCCACGAGGGCGGCCTGGGCGAGGGTAGAGAAACGCATTTTGTCTGGTGGGGGATGGATGATAAAATGGTGATGGGACAAAATGTATGGATGAAGGAGAGGGAGAGAAAAGTCCAGAGTGCAGGTGGGAGAAGAGGTAAAAATCAAAATATGGGAATAGGGGGGAGGAGGCCAGTATAAAAGCGAAATAGAAAGGAAGGGACGATCGCCACCGCATTTGCTCTTACTCCGTGCTCTAGCAAAGAAATATTCCTCACGTCACTACGAAAGAGGACCGAGCATGGGTTCTCAGCATGGGTGGTCATTAAACATCCTGGGGCCATGCCCATTCACTGTCGATCGCTGGTGCAACATAAGCAGCAAAGCTTGTGCTCATAGTATCGAAAGAGTTTTCAAGGCATTCAATCGTTCGAAGTATTCAAAGTACCCAAAGTACTCCGTGAATGATGCATCGCCAGCGTAGCCCCGGACCAAGAAAAAGCTTTGGCCGGCTGTTCCCCATGGGCACATCTAAGCAGCATCTAGACACATCTGGGGACATTCTGGGGTTGCGACTGGTCCATCTGGGCGGATGTGGGCGGATTTGCGTGGATTTGTGCCGTTTTGTCAATCCGGGGGTACATCTCTCCTCGGCTTGGCCCTTTTTTGCATGGGTGAGGCAGGGAAACCGACACGTGAAGGGGGGAGTAAACATGTGAACGGGATGTTTCTCTGCCTTTTCCAGTTTTTTGTCAGTGGTGATCATGGCCAGAGTCTCTCCAGCGAACAAAGAAGCACATGAAATACACTGGGTCCGGCACACAATCGCGCAAAATAGCACAAAATAGCGCCCCTGCAGCCCTGGCCACAGAGGGCTTCCCCGCCCGAAATTCTTGTTTCAAGTAGCATCACCATCCCTGTAGCACGGTACAGTGTGTGCGGGGAAATCAGACGGAGTATTTGGATCGGCACAAGTCGAATAAAGGGTGACTCGGGTGAGTATTACTGTGTAGACAGAAAACTCGGTACGCCTGCATTGTTGAGGATACTTTCAGCATTTGCAATGTTGTATTTTGCGTTTGCAACAACGGAAGACACGGAGAGGAAAGGGAAGAATTTTCATCTTAGGGCCTCAAATAACAAGGGACTCAAGGGTTTGGTCAAATAAGCTTAATAACAGAAACCATCATCGACAGGCAATAAATCAAGCCAAAGATGGTAAAAATAAGGAAGGAAAACTTGTCCGCGTCATCAGTTTTTGGTAAAGAGGACGGCCTCTCCCGGCAGGTATTTAGATGTACTGGATCTTACAAAACCCTCACCGGTCGAGGCGGTAAAAGAGATCACGCCTTCCTTTTTCAGAATGGCTGTTGCGCCGTTTCCTCACTTACAAGACCGGGAGGCTGACTCTTGTACATAGCATGTGTCAAATCGAGTCACATGACTCCAAGGGTCTAAAAGCATACAAGAATGAAAGTCTCACGTGTGTCGTGCACTTGCAGGCGAACACTTTGCACGTGACCTAATCTTATCGGATCTCTTATCTGGAGCTCTAGCTCCCCGCCATGACTGCGAGAAATCTCCGTGACCGGTCGCACCTTCCCATTGAGCCGACGTAATCCAGGCTAATCCTCTCCAACGAGTCAACGACAGTTCTCGCCTCAGACTTTGTTGACTTTGCCTCTCGCTTCACCACTGGAGTTAGCTTTTGCCTCACCGTTTGGAGTCACACTTCACAATTAATTTTCACCGACGGTGATTTGAACACCACCCACGGCCCAGCTCTCACCCCGCATTCATTCGTTTTCCAGCCGTTATCGATATCCAGTCACAGATCACAGATCACACATTGCAACAATGCATCTCGTCACTCTCAGCACGTGTAACCTCAACCAGTGGGCGCTGGACTTTGAGGGAAACACGGATCGCATCATCCGCAGTATCCACGAGGCCAAGAAGGCAGGCTCGAAGCTGCGTGTCGGCCCAGAGCTGGAAGTCTCCGGCTATGACTGCCTCGACCACTTTCTAGAGGTATGTTGAGCACTTTTGGGCGGCTCTGTAACCATCTTCATGATACTGATTCGATCAGGGCGACCTCTATCTGCACTGCTGGCAGCAGATGTACCGCATTCTCACGGACAAGTCATGCTACGACATCCTTCTTGATATTGTAAGTTGGCCTTGTGACATATTGCTAGGTGAAATTCTTATTCTAACACGTACCAGGGCATGCCTGTGCTGCATCGTGGAAACCGTTTCAACTGCCGCGTGCTCGCTTTCAATGGCAAGATCATCATGATCCGGCCAAAGTTGTTCCTCGCATCCGACGGCAACTACCGTGAAAACCGCTACTTCATTGCGTGGCACGGTCCCCGCCATGTCGAGGAGTACTATCTGCCTCCCATGATGCAGGATCTCCAGGGATCGATCAAGGTCCCGATTGGTGACGCTGTCATCAGCACCCCCGACACTTGTCTCGGTGCAGAGACTTGTGAGGAGCTGTTTACTGTATGTATCTCACGATCCCTCCACCCAATCAAGCATGCACGATACTGATATTCAACAGCCAAACTCGCCTCATATTGGCATGGGACTGTCGGGCACCGAGATCTTCACAAACAGTTCCGGCTCTCACCACGTAAGTTTTCTTGGGCGACCTCTAGAATGAATTTCTAGAATGAATTCTCTCCGTCTTGATCTGTCTTGCTGACTTCATCTGTAGAGCCTAAGAAAACTTGATATCCGTATCTCGCTCATCCTTGAGGCCACCAGGAAGAACGGCGGCGTCTACCTGTACTCCAACTGCCGTGGTGCAGGTGGAGAGCGTCTCTATTATGTACGTCTCATTATTCAAACACATTTTGATATTGGCCAAAGCTAACTCGTGCTTCTCTAGGATGGCTGCTCGATGATTATTGGTATGCCTCTGACCAGGAACATGAAGCAGACATGCAGAATACTAACAATCATCTAGTAAATGGAAACATCGTTGCTCAGGGCAGTCAGTTTTCTTTGGTAAGACACCACCCTCCCTCTGGGCACACCAAGGACATCGTTTTCTAACACAGGCAGAATGACGTCGAAGTTATCACGGCCACGGTGGATCTGGAGGAGGTCCGGTCATACCGTTTCACGCCGTCCCGTGGCATGCAGGCCATGCAGGCTCCGGCGTACCAGCGCATCGAGATCGACTTCAGCCTGGCAGACAACAAGCTGGGACTGGCCCCCACGAAGTCGCAGCCACCACGCTACCACCTTCCCGAGGAAGAGATCGCGCTCGGCCCGGCCTGCTACCTGTACGACTACCTCCGCCGGTCGGGCGCGTCAGGCTTCCTTCTGCCGCTCAGTGGTGGAATTGACAGCTGCTCGACGGCGGCGATCGTCTTCAGCATGTGCCGGCTTGCCATGGCTGCCGTTGCAGAAGGCAACGAGACAGTAATTGCCGATGTCAAGCGGTTGTGTCGCCATGCCAAGACGTTCCCAAAGACTCCCGAGGAGTTCTGCAACAACATAATGCATACCATCTACATGGGCATGAAGACGCAGTCGAGCAAAGAGACCCGGCAACGGGCCGAGACTCTTGCACGCGACATCGGCAGCCACCACACGGATATCAACATTGACGATGCCTTCCACTCCTTCAAGGGACTGTTGACCGATGCCACCGGCTTTGAGCCGAAGTTCAAGGTCTATGGCGGCGGCAACACTGAGAATCTGTAAGTCCAGCCTTATTCTCGTGGCACATAACCTTCTCTGCTGTTTGCTGACTCTCGTCTTTGCCAGTGCCCTTCAAAATATCCAGGCTCGGTCTCGCATGGTTGCCGCATACGAGTTTGCCCAGCTCCTGCCCACCGTCCGCTTCGGCGAGGGTGCTGGTGGTCTCCTGGTTCTTGGCTCGGCCAACGTCGACGGTATGTGGTTCATCATCCTGTCACTCTCATTTGCAGCGCAGATAAACTAACAATACTCCCAGAATGCTTGAGAGGCTACCTCACAAAATACGACTGCTCAAGCGCTGATGTACGTGCTCCTACCACAGGCAGATTATTTTGACATGCTTCAGCTTGCTAACTCGACACAGATCAACCCCATTGGCTCCATCTCCAAGAAGGACCTGAAGCGCTTTATCGCATGGGCCGAGATCGAGTTTAAGCTGCCGATTCTCCATGAGTTTTTGACGGCGGTGCCGACGGCCGAGCTGGAGCCCATCACGGGCGACTACGTCCAGTCCGACGAGGTCGACATGGGCATGACCTACGACGACCTCTCTACGTTTGGCGTCCTCCGCAAGGAGATGAAGCTCGGCCCTTACTACATGTTCCAGAAGCTCGTCCACGACTGGAAGGAAGAGCGCGGCCTTGAGCCACGCCAGGTGGCCGAGAAGGTCAAGAAGTTCTTTGCGTTTTACGCCATCAACCGCCACAAGATGACGACCATGACGCCGTCGGTGCACATGGAAACCTACTCGCCCGACGACAACCGCTTCGACCACCGGCCGTTCCTGTATCCGCGCATGTGGGACAACTGGTCGTTCAAGATGATTGACCAGGACGTCGAGCGTATGGAGGCGGCGGCGAAAGAGGCCGGCGAGCTTGAGCAGGCCGGCGCCGGCAGCCAATGACGGAGGATGTGTCGTCAAGTAATGTTGTACATATGAATAGGAAGCATCAATAAATGGCGTGTCTTTTTTACGTTCTCGGTTCCATCTGCTGACGTTCGACATTGTCAGTTGCTGCGTGCCTTGTGTTGACCAGTGCCTGATGTGTGATACGGAATTGTAGAAGTTGCAAGAAGATCAGATGTGAATATGAAAAGTGCCTTTCAAGGTCTTCGGCATTCTCAACCTGCGCAAGCTCGACCATCTCATCTTGGGAGAAGGTCAATGCAAGGGGTAGAGTTGGATTACCAGATGATTTGATTCGATCATCATGTCGTGCAACATGGTTTGGGCTTTGTGTATTGTGTTGTCGGGGTGGAAAAAGGCAGATCTACTCACAAGTAGACGAGAATGGAAGATGGGATTTGTCGAGAATACGATGGCAAGGATGGATGAGGAGGCTTCGATCGGATCGCATTGTCGGGGTCGAATCTACAAGTCACCATTGGCAGCACATCAACGTCAGCGGGACGGGAGAGGAGAGGTTCAGTGGATGCTCAAATCCAGTATGAAGAAATAGAAATGTCCAGTAGCTTCAGGTCATCGCCGCATCATGGGCGCCAGGCGCTCTTTCCCAGAAGAGAAAGAGGCGGCCCTCGTGACAATGGTTTTAATAACATGGGTGGAGTTCGATCTTGACACACGAATCGGAATCGTCAGGCAATGGGGCTTTCCTCCTGGCGATGACTTGAGTAAGAATATTTGTTTCCATTGTGGTCGTTGAGGAAAAAAAGAGAAGAAGAGAAGAAGCGCGAAGAGAGCTGCGAAAAAATTTGCGCTAGATAAACATTTGGGCGTAGTGGGTTTCTGCCATTTCTGACCGCCTACTTATTACTTATCCTGTGCGCTAGTGTTTCTTCCAGTGCCAATCGCCTCGTCCAGTATTTCACGTGAGAGATTAGTAAGCTTGTGATTGCCGACCTTGGTTGCCAAACATGGCAACTGCGACTGACCTCTCCTGAATGAATTGAATTCCGTTCGCAACTCTCCTGATTTTTCACATGTCCTTTTTTATGATCCGAATTTTTTCAGAGATATAATGGAGTAAATTTGCGTGTCGCTGCTATTTTCCATATTTTTCGGTATACAAATCAAGAGAGTAACAAAATTTCCGAAATAATGAAAATCAAAAACAATTCGCATAAGAACAGTGCCTAACAAATGATAAATAAATGTCTTATTTGCGAAACAATCCATTGAACTATTAAAATACATCATAACATCAGGGGAATTTATTCGAAACAATTTTGTGAGCTGCAAAACAACGCTCAGTTTTTGCACACTGCACATCAAAACGCCAGACATGACAAAGACGCTCATGCCTTGATGCCGAGATCCTGCAGGACGATATCGGCGCCCTTCTCGCCAATCAGCAGAGCCACGCTGTTGGTGTTGCAGGCAACGTTGCCCGGCGCGGCACTCAGATCCACAACCTTGAGTCCAGTAACACCATGGACGTTCAGGCGGGCATCGAGCACACCGTTCTTGTTGACGTCGCCCATCTTGGCAGTGCCGAGCGAGTGCCAGGTGGTGGAGACAACGCTACGCAGCCAGTTCTCGAGGACAGCATCATCCTCGGCACTGTAGACAATGTCCTCGAGCGTGGCAGCGTCAACGGGACCGTCGATGATGGCAGCCTTGGAGTCCTTGGCGAAGGGAGGGTGCGTCGCAGCGACCTCGCCGGCGAACCAAGATGTGCGGCGCACAATCTCACGGTGGATCTTGTAGCCAAAGACCTGCTTCTTCAGGTCGATGTCGTTGGCGTCGTCAAAGAAGCCGACATCAAAATCGAGCGGGTCCTTTGACTTGGGGCCAGTGATGTGCAGGTGGCCGCGAGAGTAGGGGTAGGCCGTGTAGTTGCCAATGGTGAAGTACTGGCCCTCGGGGTCGGGAAGAGCAGTGTAGTCACCGACGAACATGCCAAGCATGCCGTGGAGCATCAGGGGGCGCTCTGGGTAGTCCTTGAAGTCCTTGTCCCACATGGCACGGAACGCCGGGCCGAGAGCATCAATTTCTGCGTCGGTGGGACGGGTCTTGCCGACGACATCGCACGTGTTCCACGTCAGGGCAAAGTCGTTGCTGGCAATGGCAGCGTTGCGGTCCTTGCGGCCCGACATGAGTGCATCGTTGGTCTTTTCGGGAGGGATGCCCTGGGCCTTGTACGAGAAGAGAGTGAGGTGGTGGTCCTGGTAGTCGTGGCCAACACCGGGAACAGCGGCGACAACATCGACACCGGCTTTCTTGAGGATGTCGGGGTTTCCCACGCCAGAGCGCTCGAGGACGGGCGGTGTGCCCAAGGCACCAGCAGAGACAACAACGAGCTTGCGCGCGCGAACCTGCAGAGTGGGAGACGTGGTGCTCTCGGGAAGAGCAATGCCGCTGGTGGTAAAGCGGGGGTTGGTGCTTAGCTCGACACCTGACGCACGCTTGGACGAATCAAAGAGGACGCGCTCGACGTTGTGCTCGACTAGCACATGTAGGTTGGGGTGCTTGCCGTCGCGCAGAAGAGGGTGCAGGTAACGGTGGGCAGTGTCGCTGCGGCGGCCGTCGGGGTGCGTCCAACAGGCAGACCGAGTGAAGCCCATTTCGGGACCAAAGTCCTGCAGGTCAGGGATTGTCGGGTATCCTCTCTTGGCGGCGGCCTCCAGCATAGCGTTCTGGGACTCCTCGGAGCGGAAGTTGCTAAGTGTGGCGTGGATGCGGCCAGTCTTGCCGTGGACATTCTTCGGGTCGTCACCGTGGTAAGTCTCGAACTGGAGGCAAATCGTTGTTAGATGCTGGATTACACATGGATTAATCTGTTCAAGTCTTTGTGTTGCTACTCACCTGCTTCGCAAAGGGCAGGAGCTCCTTGAAGGACCAGCCGGGCTGCTCCCACTGGTCAAAGTCGATGGGACGGGCACGGTTGTAAAGCATAAAGTTGATGGAAGAGCCACCACCCAGAGTGCCACCCGTGGGCACAATTGACTCTCTGCCGTTCAGCGACTTGGAGGCCTTGGCGATATGGAAGTTGGCCGTGGTCGTGGTGGGTGCCAGGTTCTCAAGGAACAGAGCGGGGTGAACAACGCTCTCGACGTTGTAGTTGTCCTTGCCGCCCTCGACAACGAGAACGGAGAGGCTGGGGTCCTCCTCGGCGATGCGCGAGGCGACAATGCAGCCAGCAGTACCGCCACCAGCGACAATCACGTCGACCTCCTCAAGGCCCTTGGGCAGCTGGTTGGAAAGACCCATTGTTGTTGCATCGTTCTTGGCGGAGCGGGGCCCGAGATTCCTGGGATTGGTCCACCGAGTTGGGCTGCCTTCATTGCTGC
>WNYE01000114.1:0-107962 GCA_021396245.1 Sporothrix humicola
TTTTCAATTGTTTTTGTTTTTTTCTTTTTTTTTTAATAAAATAAAAAAAAAAATCAAAAAAAAAAAAAAAAAAAAATAAACCCCAAAAAAAAAAAAAAACCCCCCCCCCCCCCCCCCCTTGCAAACTCACGAGGATCCAAGAGGAACTCGGACTCAGTCCAGCCGCCGGCCGGCGGATTATTGTAATTCTCCAGCGAGTGCGCATTGAACAGCTTGCCGCTGTAATACGTGTTGTAGCCAGCCTCCTGCAAGAAGATGGGCAGGTAGGCCTCGTTGTGGCCCTCGTCCACAAACTTGGGATAACCACCGTAGGGCGGCCAGATATCGGTGACATTCGTATTGTATGCCGCCATGCCCGTCAGCAGACTCACTCTCGACGGGCAGCACAGCGCCATGGTGCAGTAGTGGCGCGGGAAGTGCGTGCCCTCGAACAGCAGGTGCTTCTGCACAAAGGGCATGTGGTCCAGCGAGTTCATGTGCGTGTCCTGGTCGTCGGTCAGGATAAACACAAAGTTGGGCTGTTTTGTGGCGTCAGTGGCCGAGGCTGAGGCCAAAAGGCCGGCAGCCATGAGAAACGAGGATCTGAGATGCATTTTCGTGAGTATGGAAGATGGTGTGTTTGATTACGTTGATGTCTTTGGTTTCTACGTCAATCTTCTCGATATTAAATAGCATTTATATCTCGGCCGGTATCACGCATCGTCGGCATGTCGGCGTTTCTTCAACTGCAAGATCACAGATCTCCACACACCCTCACTTGCCATCTCCAGATCGGTTCTTCACAACCGAAACGGCCAATGCAGTGTCACGGAACGTTTGAAAACTGAAAGCTTTGTAGCCTTGTTTGAATGTGGAAAGAACAAAAGAAAAAGAAAAAGAAAAAGAAAAGCTACCCCTCCAAGTCCATTTCAAATATCTCACAGCTCGACACGACAACCTACAGAAGTTCGCTTGTCTACTCCGCTCAAGACTTATGCGGTGTCACACTTAGCGCCGGTTCTTGTTCCAGACACCACATCCCCGGAATGGAGAATCCGGGGAAGGTTCACAGTGGGGCTCCGACATAAAGGTCTTTTTGCCTTGTCTTTTCTGCAGTGTCACAGATGAGCTCTTTGTCACAACCATCACCAAAGTCAATATTCAAAATTTGAGAAAAAAAGTCAAGTTTACAGAAAATGCCCCTCGCCGTCCATTCTGACCGCGGAAGCAGACAAGAAGCCGACCGACAACGACAGCGGCGATGCAGGCAGCTCAGGAACCTGCGCATTCACAGCCTTGAGCAAGAAGTCGAGTTCTTGCGTGCCCAAGTCAACATTATCTCTGCCGAGAGAGACGAGCTGCGAAAAGTGCTGGGACGAGTCTCGTCTGCACTCGGAGACCGCATGCCGAGAGAATCCCTCGATCAGAAGGAGGCAGAAAGAGGACCAGGAAGAGACTTGGAAAAAGAGGGCCAGTCTCCGACGTCTCAGACGTCTCCGCCGTCTTCATCGCCACCTTCTTCATCAACCATTCTGGCGGAGCCCCCATGGATGACCATACCTCCAAATACGGCACCTGTGACACCTCTCGACACACTCATTGTCGAGTTCCAGGCCATTGGTGCTCGTCTTCGCGCCCAAGGGCTGGAGTCGCCCGACTTTGGCTCGGGGGCCTTTCCCAACGTCGCCCCAATCCTCGCCACCGTTGAGCTCCCAAGTAATCCTCACCTGACGAATCCATCGTCTTTTCCCTCGTCATCTTCTTCATCATCTTTGTCTTCCCGAACCCCCCTCTCTGTCTCGTCTATCATTGTCGGCCACATCAGCGTCGCCCACAGCCACATGAGGAGCCTCGTGTCTCGCCTCGCTGCCGTCTGGAGCGTTATTACGACCGTCCGCTGGCGCATGTGTTTCTCCCCCGAGTCTTTTGAGCTGCTGCCCATCTTTTTCCGGCCAACGCCGCTCCAGCTGCGCGTCCCCCATCCGCCGTGGGTTGACACCGTGCCCTGGCCGGCGGCGCGCGACAGCATAATCCGTGCACGCCTCGACGCGGCACAAGACACGCGCTTTCGCTACATGCTGATTGAGTGCACGACGATCCTGTGGACGCGGCCCGTGGCCGAGTGTGTCTGTAGGGGGGAGAAGAGACCCGGAAATGGAGGTGGGGATGGGGGAGAAGAGGGAAAGTGGGTTCTGTCGCGAGATTTTCAGGCGCATCTGCGAGACCTCAAGAACTGGTGTCTGCCACAGGAAGCCGTCCAAGAGTTTCCCTTTCTACAAGGCGCCGTGAATATTGTTGTGAAGGAAGGGCAAAGATAAACGATGAACATAAATAAAAGATGAAAGGATAGTGGTAATCTGAATGAAGACTGGCCATGACTTTACACCGGAAAATGTTTTCATTAAATTCAAACAAGCGAAGCTTGAAACAATCACAAACATGTCGAATATTGATACCAATCAAGACGTAAATTTGACAATGAATTATATCACGAGTTTTATGAACGTCATGATGTTGAAACGCATTATTCATTCTTCTTTTCTATTCTATTGTTATTCATTCACCCTTTTATTTTATTTTGCATTCGTCGTCTTTCAGCCTTCCCCTCTCTTAACTCAGAATAGTTTTTGTCTCGCCTAGTGGGGCTTTTAGTTCATGACAGATGTTTAGCCTCGCCCCAAGTGTGACACCGCATGTCAAATGGCAAGCGTTGGCCTTCCCCTCGTTCCCCCGCAGATCGGCTTCACTTTTCAAATTAATCTAGCCCTCTCTCTGAATCTCTCTCTCTCCTATCAAACTATTCCGGGGAAGATCAAAGCCGCGTGGACTGAGTCTGGGGCTGAATCCGGGGAAGAGTTTAAACTAGTAAACACACAGGGATTGTCTTCTTTCGACATAAAAACATACTTGGTATATGTGAACTCGATGCATCACATTGCCATTGTGTGCAGTGCTGCAATACTTCTCCGTTCTCAGCAGTCCTGAAATATTTATATAAAAATGGACAGAGCGGACCCTTTGGCATGACGAAGAAGATACGATGGGTCAGTCGAGATGACACGTCTTTGAATATTCAAAATCACTAATACTCATACTCGCAGTCACAACATATTCACATCTACTTTCACCCTCTCACGGCCTGATCAACATGGCCGACAAAGAAAAACAAATCGCCTCATCGAACGATGCCGAGATCCAGCACGAAGAGGTCTCCATGGACAACAAAAATCAAAACGGCCAAAGGAGCCAACCTGCCTCTGACGATGACGAAGACACCAAATACTGGCTCTCGTACAAGTTCATCGGCTCGTTTCTCGGCGTCGTCCTGCTCGCCAACAACGTCTTTATTGCCTACTCCATCCCCGTCAGCATCCTGACTGTCATCAACGGCGACATTGGGCCCTCGACAAACATCTCCATGATCAGTCTGGTGCTGACGCTGGTCAAGGGCGTGCTCATTTTGATTTACGGCACCCTGAGCGACGCCTTTGGCCGCCGCTGGTTCTTGATTGTTGGCCAGCTGATCAGCGGCTTCGGCTGCATCATCTGCGCCAAGGCGCCGACGGTCGACGTGCTGGTCGGCGGCACGGCCATTATTGCCTTTGGGGGCGCCAACCAGCCGCTGTACCCGCTGTTTGTCCAGGAGATCGTGCCCAACAAGTACCGCGGCATCGGCCAGGCGGTCATCACGGCCACCGTGCTGACGTTTATGGGTTTTGGCCCGCTGATTGGGCGCACGCTCGTGTCGCACGACGCCTCCAACTGGCGCTGGGTCTACTGGATGAATGCCATTCTGTGCATCGTGTCGTCTGCGCTTTTCTTCTTGTGCTACTTCCCGCCCAGCTTTCGTCAGCTGCACGAGCGCAAGTCCCGATGGGCACTGGTCAAGGAGATTGATTTCGTCGGGTTCTTCATGTACGCCGGCGGCCTTGTTGCCCTTCTTTTAGGGTTTGTCTGGAGCACCAATACCAGTGTAACTGCTGCTTCAGGCTGGGCTGCTCCAAAGGCGTATGTCCCTGTTGCCGTCGGGGCAGCCGTTCTCGTCGCCTTTGGGTTCTGGGAGGTCTACAGCACGGCCAAGACCAAGCTGATCCCGACCCGCCATTTCAAACTGCGGTCCTACATTCCGAGCATCGTCGTCGGCGCCGTCGGCCAGCTCGGCTATTTCTCGCTCAACCTCTTCTGGCCGCAGCAGATCACCTCGCTGTACCACCCGGCTACCGAAGTCC
Source organism: Sporothrix humicola (assembly GCA_021396245.1). Lineage (NCBI taxonomy): Eukaryota > Fungi > Ascomycota > Sordariomycetes > Ophiostomatales > Ophiostomataceae > Sporothrix > Sporothrix humicola. Next base: position 4,209 of record WNYE01000114.1, read on the forward strand.
GCACGGGCCTTATGTCGTCGACCACGGGCTGTGCCCTGGCGGCCGGCGAGATCATCATCGGCTTTGTCCTCTGGCACATCAAGCACACGCACATCCAGATCCGCGCCTCTGCGGCGCTCCTGTCGCTATTTATGGGGCTCATGGCCTATGCCAACGAGGAGCGCGAGGCGTTTGCCATTGCCATGACCGTTTTGGCCGGGTTCAGCGTCGGCTACGTCGAGCTGCTGAGCCATCACCATTGGCCTAATTGTCCCGCCCGACGAGATCGGTATCGCCAACGGATTTTTGGCGTCGTGCCGCAGCATTACCGGCACCATCGCCTCCAGCGTCTTCCTCTCCATCTTTGCCAGCCGCACGGCCAAGGAGATCCCCTCCAAAATCAGCCCCGCCGCCGAGGCCGCCGGACTGCCGGCGAGCAGCCTGCCCGCCCTCTTCAAGGCTGTGGCGAACGGCACCGCCGCCGCGCTCCAGGCCGTGCCCGGCATGACGCCGGCCATCAAGCAGGCCGTCGCCCTGTCGCAGGAAAAGGCCTACGCCGCCAGCTTCCAGACGGTCTACCTCAGCTCCATTGCCTTTTGCGCCGTCGCCCTCATTGCGTCCTTTGCCGTCGAGGACGTCACAAAGTACATGAACAGCACCATCAACAAGCGTATTGACGGAAAACGCGGCATTGCGGACGATGCCCTGAATCGCAAGGTCCACGACGAGACCACGGAGGTGGAGGTCGGGGAGGAAAAGGCTGTGTGAGGGATTAGTGGTGAGGTGGCAACATTGGAAGAATAAGATAAGTGATGAATGATGAGTGGTGATGATTGTATGGGCTCGAGGAAAGAGAGAGTGCATCGAAATTAATCCTTTAAGATGTACGAGTCAATGTTCTCAATAGTTTTCAAGATAAGAAAATCAAACATATCGTGGGGTAGCTGAACTTGTCGTGAATTTTATTTTTTGACTAATAAACAATTCATTTTATTTTTGACACACAAATGATTTCAAAACACACCCCAAGAATCAATATTGCAACTGAGGGACGGAGCTCGGTGTCTGATTGAGGCCGATATTATGATAGAATTGCAGTTTAAGACCTTTTGCACATCTATGAAAAAACCGGGAAGAAGAGCTCCGTGAGTTAAGCGTCTTTGAATAAATGTTAAAAAATGCGGGGAGTTCAGACGAAAGCAAGTGAAGAAAGGAAACGGCGCCATGTGTGACACACGCTGGTCCCATTATTTGTGATAGTGAAAACGCGGGGAAAGTTTGTGACACCGCATTAGCGCGGATCATCGGATGAAACTAAAAAGGGGAAGTAAACAACGATTAATTACTGCGCAGAGAAGGACGACAATCAAGACCTGGAACAAGTAATTATTCATTCGGGTCATTTTTTATCCCTCTGTTTCTTTCATACTTCTTATTTCTTTTTTTTTTCGCATTTTATCTTCTCTCTCTCACCATAATTTCGTCTTTTGAGAGAAATATTTCACACCCCAGCTTCACAATGCCATCCAAACCTTTTGACTCCGTCCAGGAGCGGGAAATTCTCGACGAGAGCACACCGCTCCTGGTCACAGAATTTCCTCCGCCTCCAGATTCTATCGACACTGAACGACAGTGGGAAGAGCCCAAAAACCCTGAAAAGACAACATGGGCCATTCTTTCGGTCCTGTCGGTGCTTCTTGTCGGCGTCTTCGTGTCCAACGCCGACAGCACCTTCTTGCTCGCCGCCTACCCACAGATCGCCTCCGAATTTGACGCCTTGCAGCACGGCGCCTGGCTGCTGACGGCCTACATGCTGGCCATGTGTGCCGTCCAGCCGCTCTACGGCCGCCTCAGCAGCATCTTTGGCCGCAAGCCGCTACTGTTGATGGCGTACTGCCTGTACGCGGCTGGCTCGGCTGTCTGTGCCGTGGGCCGCACCCTCAGCGTCGTCGTGACCGGCCGCGTGCTGGCCGGCATGGGCGGCGCCGGCCTCGTGTGTCTTGTGTCCATCCTCATCACGGATCTGGTTCCGCTGCGCGACGTGGCCGCGTACCGCAGCTATGTGAATATTGTGCAGACGCTGGGCCGGAGCGTCGGCGCGCCTCTCGGCGGGCTGGTGGCAGACCAGTTTGGGTGGCGGGCAGCATTCCGGGCAGTGGTGCCGTTGACGCTGGCCGGCGGCGGACTCGTTGCATGGCGGCTGGAGTCGCACTACGGACTGCAGAATAGTGCGAGAGACGAAGACGGCGACCGAAAAGACGGTGAAACGGTCCGTGCCCGTCTTCGGCGCGTCGACGTCGTCGGTGCCGTCTTGTTGGCGGCTGCCATCTCGTTGGCTCTCGCTGCCATTTCCCAGATTGACAGTGGCGCCGTCAGCGCAGAGAGTATCAACTCACCTTCATCCTTCCTGTCGTCCATTCCCGCCTGGGCAAGCCTCGCTTTCGGTGCCATCCAGTGCCTCTCCGCTTTCATCTACTGGGAGACCCGCCACGCCGCCGAGCCCATCTTCCCCCCGCAGCTCCTGGCCCGCCGCGCTGTCTGGACGTCTTATACTCTGCTCCTGCTGCAGAACATGGCCCAGGCGGCCGCCACGCTCTCCGTGCCGCTCTTTGTCCAGATCACGCGCGGCGCCGACGTGGGCTCGTCCGGCATTTATTTGCTGCCCAGTGTCGTCGGCAATACCGTCGGCGGCCTCGGCACCGGCTTTTACGTGAGCCGCACTGGGCGGTACCGCGGCGCCGCCGTCGTCTCCGGCCTCGTCGGCGTCCTGGGCTACGGAACAATGATCTGGCGGTGGGTGGCCGGGCCCGCGTTCCACCCAGTCGCCGACGACCTGTGGATCTTTTTCGCCGGCGCCGCCACGGGCACGGCGCACTCGGCCGCGTTCATGGCCCTGGCCGCCGGGCTGTCGGCAGGGGTAGATACCGAAAACAGAGACACCGACGATTCAGCAGAGACCGCCTCGTCCATTGCCATTGCGAGCTCCGGCATCTACCTGAGCGGCAATGTCGGCGGTGTCGTGGGCCTGTCGCTGTCGAGTGCGCTGCTGCAAAACGTCCTAGCAAGCAGGCTGCGGCAGTTCCTCGACCCGCCCACCGTCGACAAGGTGCTCTCGTCGGTCGACTACGTCCTGTCGCTGCCAATGGACGATGCACGGCGAGGACGCATCGTGGAAGCGTATGTGGCCGGTTTCCACGCCACGTTTTGGGAGGCGCTCGTGTGTTCGGGGCTGGCTTTTGCCGTGGCCCTTTGTATCCGGAAGCACGTGCTGCGATAAATCCAGTCGATCTGTAACTGGCTTGTAAAATAAATTTAACCTTTCTATCGAGACCACTCTCTAGAGCCTTTTAACATGTCACTTTTATATATCATCAATTACTGTCACATATTTAAACTTTCATATCAAAGGTTGGAACTAGAAGGCAAAACAATAAGTTAATTTTGAAAAAGCTTTATTTCTAAAAATGCAAAAACTCCAACTGAACAATATGGGGTAAGCGGTTCATTCAAGATAGCCGATGAGCACTCTGCGCGATGCGGTGCACTGTTTATCTGAAGACACCGGAAAAGAAAATAAGCAATGCTTCAACTGACCATGCCGACTTGGTTTCGACGAGCACTCTGCATTAAAGCGGTGCACTGTAACCAGCAATGATTAGAAGAAGAAAAAAAAAAAAAAAAAAAAAAAAAGAAAAACAGAAAACGCCACAACTAAACAAACTGGACCAATGTTTAACGACGTGCAGGAGCGCTACGGCGTGCCCGGCCCGCGGTGGACAGCCAAGCGTACATGTCCACCTCCTGCTCAGGGGCGAGCAGGGGGTGGTGGCTGTCCACCCTAGGCGGCACCGCCGCAGCAACGTCCCCCGAAATATCGGAGAGTGCCATCGAGGGCGTGACGCTTGCAACGTCTGGAACATTGGCCCCGTCTGTGTCCCCTTCGTTATCGTCTTCCTCATCCTGGCCTTCTTCCTCTTCCACCTCATTCTGCTCCCCCACCTGCTCTTCCTCTTTTTCCTCCTCAGATTCTTCGTCCGTGACCTCCGTGTACTCAGACACGGAGGACGCCGGTTGGGCGTCAACCCAGATCTCCGTCTCCATGCGCGCATATCGAGCCGCGCTAGAGAAATCGAAAATCGTAAACTCAAGAATCCACCCCCCCTCATCCTCAAAGAAGAAGAACTCGGGTGGCAAAGCCACCCGATAACGACCCCACGTAAAGTGAGCCCCCCCGCCAACGATCACACCCTCTGGTGCCGTCCCCTGCGTGTCCACTGTGCCGAGAGGAATCTAGCCCGCCGGGTCGTCCTGCGGACGTGCCAGAACGACACATAGAAATTCTCGCGTTGGAGCCAGGCACAAGTGGAATTCCACTGTCAACTAAACAATGGCGTTATCGACACTACCGGGCTCTATGAGCCCGATAGGCGAGAGGCTGCAATGCAGCCAGGTGCCCGCGGGGCGCCGGGAAGACATTGCGTCTCCCGTCGCTGGTTGTTGATTTGTAAAACAGTCAAGGTCTGTTGTGGTTGTAGAAAGTGTTGTGGTTGTCGTGAGCTGAATTAAAGGTGTGAGAGGTGATGAGGAACCCTTTTTCTGATGACATTGGGACGAAAGAACGACTCTGTTAAATACTTCAGCCGGAAGTATTGCCAATGTTCAATATATGTTCATTGTATGTAAGATATGTAGTATCGTGAACATGGATGTGAACAGCCCATGTTCACGAAATGTCAAATAATATTAAAAAAATGTTGTTCCAGATCACACAGTTGCAGTGATCGTCTTTGTTCATGTTGTTTGATTGCTGAACAATGCAATGTCAAATTGTGCGATTTGCTCGCCGCCATGATTGTGCACAGCAACATATCCATAACGCATTTCAAAAGCTTGCGCTTTGTTCAACTCTTTGCTTTTTTTTCTTCTTTTTTTCTCTGTTCACGTCGGCTTCATTTATCTCGTTTCAAGGGCCATGAGTTGTCATTTCTCGGCTAAGCTAGGTTTGCCGTTCGTAAGGCTTTAAGCGACCTTCCCATTTTCAAAGCTGTTGTGTTACAATTGACCTGCGTAGTGGGAAATGGAAATAAGGATGAACCAGGTCACCTGGTGGTATAGCCAGAGTCCAGCCAGATTAAGATGTTTGCTGTAGTATTCTTAAAGCCAGTTTCTGTCTTTTCTTATTCTTCAGTCGTCCGATTCGGCCGGAAAAAGGAAGACCTTATTGATTGAACGACAAGGCCGGGTCGAAAGCCGGTGCATAGAAAAAGACTTGTGAACAAACAACGAGTACGGAGTAGACAAATACACAAATGCCACGTGCATCAAGAGTGTCGAACTGGAACGTGCAGCCGGCAAGGTCGACAACAGGGTGGCTCGGAGAGAGACAATTTTGGAGGGGGCGCTCGACACAAAAGAAGAAAGAAGAAGCACGGGATGGTGGGCGGCGCTAGGAGGGGCGACGCACGTACCAAAGAACCTGGGTCTGGGGCGGCCCGGCTGTACCCGATCAGCAAGTATGTCGTACGGCCCACCAAAAAAGGGCTGTAAAAGCTGCCAGTGGAGTGGGCTGCGGACGAACGTGGACATAATTTAACACTCTGAAAGTGACGTATGGCAGCGAAGAGACAGGCAGGGGAAAAACTTGCAGAACGAACACGTACCTGCCGTTTTTACGGCCCAAGTGAACATGTTGCAGGAGAGGCCTGCCATGGTGTCCAGTTGGGTACAAAGACGCGCTGAATTGACTGCGATTGACAGAGATGGCGGCCAGCAAAGAAAACGTTGGAAAATGAGAAAAAACGAGTAAATAAAAAGCAGTACAGAACATTTACAAAGTATTGCAGGACTGGAAGGGCACTGGGTACGGTGAAATACAGCTTTCGAGGCGGGTGAGCGGGTGGGGGTTCATGGGGGCTAATGACAGCTGGGGGGCTAGAACGTAGGCTCCGGCAGTTGGCAGATCACTAACGGGTACCTGCAGCTCGGGATGGTTCAGGCCCGGGGCAAGACCAACCAAGTGGGTCCAGTCGAACGACATCGCAGAAAGATGCTCATCTGACGACAGGAAACTGGCCGTGCTTGCCTATTTTGTCACGATTGTATTTTGCGCCCTCGTCCCCTTCCTAGGACACATGACCGCCCCTCAATTCGTAGCTACGAGTATCGCAAGATAAGAGAAAATGCACCAGTCGCACCTTCCAGACTTGACGACGAGATCGAAGAGTACCGGCATGGCCCACTTTTGCGACTGGAGGCTGCTTGGTCTTGACCTCGAGCCGCTCCTTCTTCTCTTTTCCTCTATCTCCCCGTCAACGAGCCCCTCTCTGCCCCTCTGTCTTTCTCACAAAAACAAAAAAGGAGGGGGGGAAGGAGCGGGATTCGTACTCTACACTCGTAGCCATCGGACTGGGAAGGAAAGAACAATGCCAGCGTAGCGGTGTCGTTCCGATCTACCTTCTGTTTATTCCAAGCTATGGAAGGTGCTAGCCGTGAGTGTAGAAGTGTATCGCGTATTCCTGGTAGCCATAACAGCATCCATAACCGTGGCCATGCCCAGTTGCTCTCCAACATCGTGAGATTGACAAGATGACTAGGAATTCCGATGCGAGAACAGACCTCGGAATGGCACCGGTGTGCTTGTTTCCCAGGCCAAACAGCGCACAATTGCGTATTCTCCGGCCATTCTCGCCATGTAGCCTTCCTTCCATTTCCGCTCGTTCGTACCTTCCGGTCTTTGCACCTTCCTTCCTTTTCTGCTCGCTCGTACCTTCCGCTCCGGCCTTTGCACCTTCTGTATTTTGCACACCCCATGGCGTGCTGATCTGCTCTTTCCTCAGAAAAACTCTTCCCAATACTTTTTTTCTCAACAACTTTGGGGAGCGCAGAATGAAGATGAAAATGGCAATACCTTCGCTTGAGGGCCCATGATTTTGGAAGCCGACTTTCCCAGTTGGCTAGGCATCAGAGGCCCTCCTTCCCCAGCTGTCTGCTGTGAAGAGAGGTGCCATTTTTCATCACTTGCCCCGAGTCCTAGGTATATCTAATTGTTGCCCTCCTCGTTTTCCTTTTTTCCTCCATCTCCTGTTTTCTTCTTTTTCCGACTTTCTTTCTCTTCTCCATTCGCATCTCCAAAGTTTTCTTTCCCCTTTTCGTGGCATCGACCATCTTTTCCTTTTCCTTCCGGTTTCTTTCTCTCATATCTGTTCTCGTTTCTTCATTTGAGCCCCCCTGGACCTGCAATATGCATCCTTGACCCAAGGCTTGATCAAGCATCCTTTGGCCGGACTGGCTGCATGGTATGTATCCCCCTGTCCTATCTGTCTTTGCACTTGGACGCCGACACTGTCCTATGCCAATATGGAAGCTGACTGTCCATCTCTGGCAATGCCAACTGGTGCTCCAAACGGTGTTCCAATCAGCAGGACCGAAGCATACCGCTGCGATGATTCCGTCGTGCTCCTTTCGACATCGGCACAATGCCGTTGCTCCAATACCTTTGACATGCCACTGAGGCAGTCAAACAGACCGTGGTAAGATCCCCCTGTCCCATCTTGTATCCTCTGCTTTGCCCTCTGCTTTACCCTCTGCTTTACCCATCCATGCCTTTCGTTTCTTTTCTCTCATTTTGTTGCCTGTTCCCTGCCCAGCGGTATCCGATTCGTCGTGATACTAGTTGAAGTCAACGACAACGCAGCTTGCAGAGTATATGATGATAAATGCAGTGTGAACTCGTTCTACATTTCTGACTTATCAAATGATGAGAGACATGCGGCTGCCGGTCTGACTTTTGTTCTGACCTGCGCTGCTTTCCCTCTGGCACCTTCGACGCATTTCCAACTAGGTCCCAGTACGAAACGGCATGCTAACAGGTAGCACGCCAGATGATCGCAATGGTGATAGCCTGGCCGTCCCCCTGCCCAAAATCTGCTCGGTAAGTTGCCCTGTGTGGTAGGATAGACCTGCCCATCTTCTTGAGAACAACAACAACGAGCCTTTTTGTCCCTCTTTCTTGCACCAAATGATGATTCTGTGAAAACAGTTATTTGAGTACAGTTATTTGAGTACAGTTATCCCTACAGATCCCAGTAGGGAAATGCTGACACACAAACTTTTGAGATGTGCTTGACAGAAAAATTGGCCCATCTAGCACCAATCCTGTTCACTATTGGTCCCCCTGTACCAAGACACATACTAACATGTGGTGCTCCAGACAATCTTCTCAACGAGATGGGCTCCCTCTTGCCAGTGAGTGAGCTCAACTGTCAAGAAGATGAGCTGGCTTGGCAAATGCAGCTTTCCCCCCTGCCCAGCGCCTGTTTGGTAAGTTGACTTTGGTGGTAGCCCGGTCTACCTTGTTCCCACATCGATGAGCCCTCTTGTTCCTGCCCCCAGCATCCTATGATGACAGCCGAAGACTCGATTTACCTACCCGGGGGTAGGGCTTTCCAATGATGCGTAGGGCCTGCTCGTGCTTCGCTAACCTCTGGGGATCGTTCACTATGTGGGCTCCTACCCGGAGGTAAGTGGGGGCGAGTCTAGGCTCTCCGTGTTGAAACCGAGCTACATATGAGTGAAAAACAACACAGATTCCGTCAAAATCTGAAAGTCTGATTCTCGCTTGGCAGGGCAGTTAGCTCATTGTTCACACATCCCATACTCGTTATCAACCACTCTTTTTCTCCCATGGAACTTGGCTAACACCACTGGCTGGACGGCTCCTTTAGCGCCCTGCATCGCACATCCGTGCCCATCTCAGCTCACACACTGAGCAGCCACCCTAGACCACGAGCCGTTGTCTGTGCGCAAGCCTCAGAGACAAGCCAGACACATTTTTGCGGTGCAAGGGTGCAGTGGGATCTTAGGGGGGTGCAGAGTGCGCAGCGGTCTAGGCCCAGATTTGGCGTGATAAGGCCGTTGGAGATGGAGGTGCCGTTCAGGCGATGAAGTGGTTGGGGTGGGTGGACTTACAAGAGAGATTTGATATGATGTTTGAAAGGGAAAGGAAAAAGGAAAAGAAGAAGAAAAAAGAGAAAGAAGGAAAGAGTTTGCCAAAGGGGGCATGGGGGAAGCCTAGTCATTTATATACACAATTTTTTATGCTTAGCTTGTGACTCAGTTTCCTGTTGATTAGTGAGATGTGCTGTTGGTGTGTGATTATTATCTTGTGATGATTTCATTTGGATGGAGGCGGGACCAGCCGTTGACGCCGCTTCAAAAGCTAAGTTGTGGTCCATACCGGCGCCATTGCCGGTCTCCAAGCCAACAGCTTTTTTTGTTCCCCCCCTCCAGAATTGTGTGCTGTGTAAGGACCTGCAGCTGGGAATGTTAAAAAAACACAGCATAGCATGGCAGATCGAGGGAAGAGGAAGATACGACAAGAGATGGGGGAAGGCAAAAGAGAGAGAATAAGACGGGCTGGAAAAGGTTGGTGATGGAGAAAGAAGCTCGCTGGGGGAAAATACAAAATTACAAAAATACGAAGATACAAAGTGACAAAATTGTGGGAGGGTAGTAGTGATGGTGATGACAGAAGCGGTGGCGGTCAAATGATAAATGACGACGACGACGACAAAGATAATATTGATGGGGGGGAGAAAATACATTGAAAAAACTGTGTGCGATTAGACTCGAGCCGTCTTGACCTAGAGCTAGAAGCTAGTCACTGGCCGAGCCTGTAAGCCGCACATTGCCGCCCACGTAGTTTAGATGACAGAGGAAGAAGGAGATGCACTACCTACAAATCACTTGTTACTTTGGCTGTCTGGAGAAGGAGAGAAAAGCAAGCCAGAAAAGTAAGCCAGAAAAGTAAGCCAGAAAAGTAAGCCAGAAAAGTAAGCCAGAAAAGTAAGCCAGAAAAGTAAGCCAAGGAAAAGTAAGGGCAGATAAAGTGAGGCATGCTTAGGAAGACGCACCTGGCGGCGTATACATTTTGGCTTGGAAAGGATCGATGGCAAGTGCCAGTGTTCAGAGCGATGTGCTTGTCTGGATAAGAACGGAGTGCTGTAAGAAGCACAAAATATTATTTAGTGACACAATATTTGTCTCTGCAAATACTTGCCACGTCTTGTTTCACGGCAGCACTGGCGTCTAGGCTCGCTCCGTCAACTCAGGGTCTTTTAGTCAATTACCATCAGCTAGAGAGTGTGTAGAGTAAGCAGAATTTAGAATGTATACTATTACAAGCCGCGTTTTGTAAGACAAGACCCTGAGGTTTCGTAGTCTAGTAGTTGGCCTCGTTTTGGTGTATTACATATTATCACATGCCTTTGCTGTTGGAGGGATGGAGACGGATGACTACACAAATCAAGCGCCAAATAAGATCTGTATACTTTTACTTTCATTTCCATAACCACGTGTGTAGCGCCCTAGAGGAAAAACAGAACTAGGAAAACATTCATGCGAGAAGACAAAATACGTAACAGACATGTAGAAATAAAGTGGAAAGAAATGTTAAGAAAAACAAACAAGTAAAAAAAGTGATAAAACGGCAAACACTATTTTTCAAAATTGGCATCAGTACAAAGTACCTCTCATGATTCTATATTTGCAAACTCGTCCAGGCTGCCCATCTACCGTCTGTCCATCTGTGCGTATGTGCTTATGTAACTTTTTTCTCAACCCAGCAGGTCGTCCAGGCCGTTGCTGCCGCCGCTCGGCTTGACATGGCTGCCAGACGCGGGGGCCGCAGACGTCGATGTCGAGGCCGGCGCGCCCCAGATGGCCGCCTGGCTCTTCTCCTGCGCCAGCTGACCCATCGACGGGCCCTTGGCGCCGGGCGCCGTCTTCTTGATGCCCGTGCTGGCCGTCGACCACAGCGAGCCAAAAGCGTCACCGCCGCCGCCGCCGCCGTTGCCGCCACCCATGGAAGAACCGCCAGGGGTCTTGGCGATCGACGACGTGCTCGTGGTCGTCGACGCAACCGGCCGCAGAGCAGCCATGCCGGCGCCAGACACGGCAGAGCCGGCCTTGTTGATGGACGACGCGGGCGCAGCGCCAAAGATGGAGGAGGAGGGGGTCGAGGTGGTGTTCGAGGCCGACTGGAAGATGGACGAGGAAGAGGCGCCGCTGCCGGCGGGCTGGGCCTGCACGGACTGGTAGTAGTTGGGCTGTGTGGGCTGGTAGCCGCTGACGGGGGCCGGGCGCTGGGCCTGCTGTTGTTGGGTCTGTTGTGTCTGCTGCTGTGTTGCGGCGGGCGGCGCGTGGAATGCTGCATAGTTGGCGCCGCCGGCACTGCCCGTCGCAGGGGGAGGCGAGATGGACGACATGCCGACCATGCCGGCCAGGTTGACCTGCTGCGGCGCCGACACGGGCTGCGGTGCCGCAAACTGGGCGCCGGCAGCGCTGGATGTGGTGAACGGCGCGCTCGACAGAGACGCCAGGCCGGCCAGGGGATCGCTCGAGGCGGCGGCGGCTGGTGCAGATGGCGCCGATTGGAAGTCATCAAAGTCGTCGTCGTCGTTGTTGTCTGCCGCGGCAGAAATAGAAAGCGGCACTGCAGCAGACGAAGAGGGCACAGGGTCGTCAAACGAGAACAGGTCCACCTCGGGCGCCTTGGCCTTGGGCGGTGCTGGTGCCGCCGCTGCCGAAGACGACGCCGCGCCCGATGCCGTCCGCCGTGAGCCCGACGCGCTGCTGCTGCTGGCGCCGCCCGTTATCCGCTTCGTTCCGGCGCGTGCCGACGACGACCGCGTCACCCGCGCCTCACCCTCGTCGTACTCGTCATATTCCTCAAAGCGCTCTGCCCGCGAGCCGCCGACTGCCGTACTGCCGCCAGTTTCATTATAATCACTCTGACCGCCAAAGCCGCCGCCGTCGCCGTAGACACCGCCCGAGTAGCCGCCGTAGCCCGCGCTGCCGCCGCCGCCGCCGCTTCCACTGCCAAATCCGCCCGAATCCGAGCCAAAGCCACCAAATCGGCTGTTGCCGACGCTGCTGCCGACACCCGTGTACTTGCCCTTGTTGGCGCGGGCCTTTTTCCGCTCGGCGCGGATGCGGTCGACATCCCCCAGCAGCTCGGCTAGCTCTTTGGCGCGGTTGCGCACGTTGATGCCCTGGTCCTTGCCGTTGGCGTCGATAAAGTGGAACTGCCGCAGCATCTTAAGCAGCGTCAAGTGCGAGCGGGCGTCGTCAATGACGCGCTCGGAGCCGTGCTTGACCAAAAACTCGAGCAGCTGCAGCGCCTTGTAGATCTGCCGCCACTCCTCGGCCGCCTTTTCGGTGAAGCGCCGGTAGATCATGGGCATGATTTCGTTGAGCGTCTGGTAGTTGAACGTGCCGTTGGCGATCTCCTGCATCAGCGTCGACGACGCGCCCCACGGCTCGTTGTTGGTCGCCTCGCGCACCTTGGACTCCATCTCTGTGTAGTTCATGACGGCTAGGGGAGAAAAGGGGGTTAGTAGGCGAGTCGATGCCAATGGGGTCAATTAAGCTGTACATCTCGGGACTCACCATTCTGAACCTTGCGCACGCCGGCCTTGATGTCGTACAACGTCAAGTTAGCGACGGACTCTTTCAGGTTGTTGAAATCCATCGTGGCGCTGTGTAGAGGGGATCGTAGAGAGAAAAGGTCGATGTGAGGAGGGAGTGAGACTCGGGGTCAATTCGAGGGGCCAGCCAGATGGCTGTTTCTGAGAAAAGGTCGATGATAGAAGGGGGCGATAATAAAAGTGCTATTCGAAGCCAAAGGTTCGATGTGCAACGTGGTCGGAAAGGGGGATGTCGCGAAAGGGGTTTGTTGGAGATGGAGACGGAATTGGGACTTTGAATCGTTGGAGGGAGATGCCAGTTCGGCCAGGTGCCAGCTGGGCCGGGATGGGTCTGGTTTGTGCGCACTAGCCGAATACGGACGAGCCACCCTGATTGGTGCCAGACTGACGCGGCGTGGGACTTTGGCACTCTGACACTGAAGGAAGGTACAGGGTGCACTACTGAAGATTATCACGTGATACTCATAGCTGTGTAAATAGCTAGGTCGCTAGCTAATACGGAGCTTACGGCGAGTTCTCCACCATTTCTTATCGCAGTTGACATCACATCGTCGTTCATCAAACGGCGTACATACGGATACTGTGGACTTCATTGATCAACTCCATCAAGTTTGTTATTGACGCCTTCGTTACATTACAAAATGGCCAACACGTTTAATCCGGCGTTGATTGTCGTCGATCTCCAAGAGGACTTTTGTCCACCAGTAAGTGCCATCTCTTTCAACTTTGCTTCAAGAACAACCTCTAACATGTCGAACTCGATAGAACGGTGCATTGGCCGTCGCCGAGGGTCGTGCAACTGTTGCCGTTGTCAACCGCATGCTGTCCCTGTCGCGGTTTGCCCTGCGTGTCGCCACCAAGGACTGGCATCCGCAGGGCCACATTTCGTTTGCGTCGAACCACCCGGGCAAAAAGCCCTTTGTGGACTTTGCAACCGTCACAAACCCACTCAACCCGGCCGAGCCGCCGTACGAGACACGCTTGTGGCCGGACCACTGCGTGCAGAACTCACCGGGGGCCGAGCTTGTGCCCGACTTGGATCCGTCGAAAAGACTGGACAAGATCATTGAAAAGGGCACAAACAAGGACGTCGAAATGTACAGCGCCTTCTACGACCCCTTTACAAACCCCCGCGTCAGCGACAGCGGGCTGGCGCCGCTCCTCAAAGAACACAAGATCACACACGTCTATGTCGTCGGACTGGCGGCCGATTATTGTGTGCGATGCACAGCCTTGGACGCGTTGAGCGAAGGATTCGTGACGTACATTGTCGAAGAAGGAACGCGGGCTGTGGACCCAGGCGCCTGGCCGACACAAAGGGCAGAGCTGGCAGCGGCAGGTGTGCATATCGTGCACATAGACGGGCCAGAAGTAACGAGGCTGCAGTGAGAAAAGAGGGAAAAGGAGAATGAGTATGAGACCTGAATGTATGATAATAAATGTACGACCACAAACAGAACTTGCGACACTTGAAATGAAATATAACGTGATATTTGAGCCAAAGAGAAAGGCCGTACTTTTTTCTTATAAAAAAGAAGAAGAAAAAAAGAAGAAAAAATGGCTTCGAAATCTTAGATGTGAATTAATGTTTTCTATGTGATGAATTGGATTGAACCACTTAAATGTACTGGCCTAATAATGGGGAAAGGCCATAAATAAACTATAAAACAATATCCTATTTTCAACGATTTTATTCCATCCCATATCATATATTAGAAGCTCGTGGTATTTATTCCCCCGAAGCTCCCATCGGAGCTCGGATGAACAGGACAAAGAAGAGCTCACCTGTATCCACTATTTCTCGCCATTTATGCCTGAGGCAGTTACTCGACTAAGCCTGGCATGCGCTGTCAAGCGGCGTCTCGTTGGCTTGTTTGGCGCCGTTCTGGGCCTTCTGGGCCCGTGGCAAGCTCGGCAATGAGCTGAGCGGTGAAAAAAAAGTCGTGAACGAATTTTGTAGGAAGGGAAAAGACTCTTTTTGAAGCTTTTGAAGCTCTTCAGCAGTAAAATACACCAGCTCCCATCGCCAATTCTTGTCAATTCTTGGACTCTGTCGTTTCTCGATACTTTCAAGGTGCGTACGGCTTTCTTTTGTCCTATACCACTTCCTACACTTCTCTACGCTTGCTAGAGCTCATATGGCTTCATATGAAAGCAAGCATCACATCTGGGGGCCTTCAACTCGGTCTACGGCACCACAGAAGCTCTCTGCGGACCCAATGCCGGTCTGCCATGCTTTTTTGCGGCTCCAATTTGTCACGGAAGCCTGGCCTGGGCTTGGATGGCCGGTATTGGCTGCGTGGGAAGCGTCTCGGGCGTGGTGTCGATGAGATGGCCAAGAAGGCTCGAGTTTGATGCTCGGTTTCTTGTCGATTCTTTTGCCATTCCCATGTCTCTGCATTCCCCATACCCTGCCCTCCCTCTTCTGCCGCCCTGCCCTATTCTTTCCTGTTTTCTCAGCCCTTCGGCTTGCATTCTTCATTCTGCAACCTGCACGAGCATTGCGGACATCCCGAGAGCTGTGAGGCGTGGGGATGAGATATGAAGCAGCCTGTTGCACGGATTGCACGTGTCTTGTGTGTCTTTCATGTTGCTGCGTTATTTGCCGTCTTGTCAAACTGCAAGCTGCATTGACTGCAAAATCACGAACAGCACAAAAGCACCCACACAGGTTCTCATTCTCGTTTCTCGTTTCTCACGCCTTGACGGCCAATGATCGTGCAGCGTTGAGCAGCCTGTTGCCGATTGCCCGTGGCTTGTCTCTGCTTGTTTCTGGTCTCTTGTCTCGTTTCTGTCTTTCTTGCCTCACTGCCTCGTTGCCATCCACCCCTGGAACGTGCATCTTGCCCATCTTGCTTTTCTTGCAATTCTTGCTCTTCTGAGCCACGCCCATGCAGCATGTCAGCACGCCCCAACCAACGAGAGGCGCCAAGAGCTTTCGGGAAGGACTGGAAAGTCACTTTGTATCTTTTCTCTTCCTCGTTGGCTTCTTGCTTCCTGTTTCTTTCTTCTTGGTTTGTCGTGTTGCCCTGGGCCTTGCTAGGGCGTCGACGGTCTGAGCGGGGCTTGCGCCGGACAAGTGGGATGGGGCGAAGGTACGTAGGTGAGGGGCACGGCAGACGAAGAGGCAAAGAGGCTCCCATGCATGCGAGAACAATCGACAAAGGACAGGAAGACAGCAAGAAAAAGCCATTGTCAAGAAGAAACAAAAATCAGGAATTGAGAGCTAGCAATGCACGCAGCAATCAATGCAAGCGGAAGGGCCTCATGGCCTTGAGGGGCTGAACAGGAAAGAACGGCGAGGTCAGAAAACCCAGAAAGACCTCATTCTGGTCGGCCTCTGCTCGTCACTTCTTGGAGGCAGGAGCTGGCAGAATGAGGCAAGAGGGGAAAGCGACATCGAGGGGAATGGGCGCCAGACCAGACGCGGTTGGTGGGGAGATCGCAGGAAGGTGCTTTCGTGCTCTGTGCAGCGTGCAGAGCAATGTGCAGGAGGTGCAGTGGCGCAACGCGACGCTAACGTTTTGGTGGGTTAGCAAGGAAAAGAATCGAACGAAACGGAAAGAACGAATGACGCCAAAAGGGAACGAGTGAAAAACAGCACATAAGCAAAGCAAACTCAAGCTCCCCCTCCTTCCTTCGCACACACACTTTTCCACACAGTACCTCCCCTCGCACCTTCCACCTTTCGTCACCATTCACCATGAAGGGCCCACTGGCAGCCAGCATTCTCCGGCCCCTCCTGCCCCGCCAGGGGGCTATTTGTTTGGGTGCTGCCCCTCGGTCGAACTTTTCCATTTCTTCTTCCTTTCCTCTCTCCCGCACTCTTTTCTCTGCTTCTCCCATCTCCATCAACAGCACCTTTTCCAACACCACCCGTAACTTTTCTTCATCCCCCGCAAACAAAATGGCTGGCGACCCGAACAACAGCAAGGTCTACTTCGACGTCGAGTGGACCGGCCCCGAGCTCGATGCCAACTTCCGTCCCATCGGCGGTGGCAACAAGAAGCAGAACGGCCGCATTACCTTCGAGCTGTTCGACAAGGTCGTCCCCATTACCACCAAGAACTTCAAGGAGCTCTGCACCCGCCCCCAGGGCCAGGGCTACGTCGGCTCGCCGTTCCACCGCATCATCCCCAACTTCATGCTCCAGGGCGGTGACTTCACCCGGCAAAACGGCACCGGTGGCCGCTCCATCTACGGCGAGAAGTTTGCCGATGAGAACTTCGACCTGAAGCACGACCGTCCCGGTCTGCTGTCCATGGCCAACGCCGGCCCCCACACGTAAGTTACGGTGCCTGGGGGACCTGACTAGAAGACTAGAGCTTCTGGTGGAAAGGTGTTTTGGGGTAAAATTGTAGAAAGCTTACTAACACCCCGCAGCAACGGCTCTCAGTTCTTCATCACCACCGTCGTGACTGACTGGCTCAATGGCCGCCACGTCGTTTTCGGCCAGATCAACCCCGACGACGACTCGTGGAAGTACGTCAAGGCCATCGAGGCCTGCGGTGATGAGCGCGGCAACGTCAAGACGTCGCCCAAGCCCACCATCGTTGGCGCCGGTGTCCTGTAAAGCAGAAAACGCAATTCTTTCTCGGAGCTTTTCAGAGACGGACGGCCATTGCGTTGATTTGAAACAGTCGAGCAATCTGGCGTCTCTTGTATCAAAAAGAACGGAGGACAAAAACGGGGTCTGCAATATTTCATAGCATCATTGTGACGGAGTCAAAACGTACTCCGCACAAGCTCAATTGAAAGGCCTCGAGCTTTCTGCAAGTAAATTGTGCATCAATCCGTGACTAGAAACATCAAAACCATGCGATCCGTAAAAACAAGAAAATGTCAAGAGTCTGCACACAACCAATTGAGCTTCAGTTTAAGCTCATAATCATTGATGGAGCTGTCTAGCGACAGCTATTAAGGTACAAAGTACAATGTAAAAATAAATATAGATCCAAGATCGATGCTCCGAAAACGCCATTGCCAAAAATAGACCGCCCCGTTATGCAAGTAGCCGAGTTTCCTTTTCTTCCTTTCTACATTTCCTATTTCTTGTCTCCTCCCCGGCGATGAGGCCTACTAATCCTCGTCAAAGTCGTCTTCTTCGAGGACAGTGACAGCCGCTGGCTCAACAGCCTCTTCCAGGCCGAGCCACCGGTTGAAGTAGACGCAGTTGGCCGGGCTAACAGGTCCACCGTCCTCACACAAATCAAATACGGGGCACAGCCCGCAAGGTGACTCCGTCAGGCCGTTGTTGAGCGGTGGAGGTGCGCCCTTGGGTGTGGTCCGTGGCTCGCCCGGCTTATCGGGAGCATTGCTGGCCGACTCGTCTAACCGCGAGGCATTCAGCGCACGGTAGCCCGTCTCGTGTGATCCAGGAAGACGCACCGGCTCCAACAGGCCATCGTACACCAAGAGGTCCACCAGCTGCTGGATATCTGCCTCGCCGAGCGTTGTGTTCATAGCCACGCCTGACTGCTCAATCAGCTCAGCAATGCGGCGCACAGTTGGGTACTCGGTATAGCCCGCGGGCATGGGCAGCAAGATCTGGCGGCGTGTTGTGTGAGAGCGGTGTTTGTTGGGGTGGCTGCCGTTTGCCGTGCCATCCTTTTTGTCGTCTGTCGACAGAGCATCGGCTGTGCGTTTGCGGCCGCGTGTGGCACCTCCGGCTGCTGCTGATGCGTCACCACGAACAACGCCCTTCTTGGGCTGTTTTGTTGCAGCGCTCGCCGCCGGGGCCGTCTTGACTCGGCTCAGATATGTGCTGCGGTTGCGGATCGCATCAAACACCAGCTCCTGCAGCGACTCGATAAAATCGCCGTCCAGAACGCCGTCCGAGTACCACGGCCCGCCCGTCGCTCGGTCCGAGGGCCGCAGCGTCGCCTTGATGTACATCTTCTTGCCAATGTTCTCCACGCTCTTCATGTCCCGAATGTAGCCGCGCGCCTCCAAATGCTTGATGCACTGCTTCAAGACCGACTCGTGCATGTTGAGCCGGTGCTTGAGGCTGCGCGCCCAGATACCGTCGGCGCCCGCATCGTCGATCAGCTCGTACACCATGATCTGGTCCTGGTTGAGCGTGCGGTACTTGGCCGCATCCTCGACGGGGCGATACCGCCAACAAAGCCCGATCCTGCCGTCGTTCATGGTCTTGAACAGGAAATCCGAGCACAGGCCCTGCACGGCCTTCATAAGCATGTCCAGGTTGCCATCGGGGATGATGTCAAAGTCAATCAGGTCCTGCTGGCTCCACAGACGGCCCTCGCCGCCGTTGTCGACAGCCGCCTGGTAGAGTGCATCTTTGAGGAGCTCGATCTTCGAGGGGTCTTCGCTGGGGGCGCGTGAAGACATGATGGAGGTGGTGGGAGGAAATGTGAGAAGAGAAATAAAAGAGAGGGAGGTCTGTCGTCGGTGATCGGTCGTCGAGATTGTGATCGAAGAATGGTCCAACCGGAGTCGAGTCAAATCGAGGAGTTGAGGTTGGCCTCAATTGCCAAAAGGCGGGAGATGGTGTGACTCGTATGAGAGGGTTTGTCGAGCACAAGACTATGAATGCATTTCGCTATGTGTTGAATAATAGATAATAAAAGGGATCGCTTCGTAAAATGAACACTGTTCGTCTGTCGTCAGGTTTGGCCGTGTTTAACGATTGAGGTTGGGTTGGCCACGACTTTTTTTGCTGGATGGAGTCAAGCTAAATTGTTTTTCTGCCGCCTCCGCCGCCAAAAGACAGAAAAGGCAGAAAAGGCAGGGACGACGGGCACACCCCGCAATGACTCTACGCCGGCGCTGGTTGGTGGTGGCAGGCGCAGCCAGTGTAATTGGAGTGGTCACCGCCTTCCCGATTGGGCAAATAGCGCGCGGGATAGCCGACTAATACCCAGGCCCCGAGAGGGCGCCCGCCTCAGCACCTGCAGATTGAATGAAAAAGTCTACTTTCTGGAGAGGAAGGCGAAACCCCGACGACACTTCCTAATTCCTTCCTATCTGGAAAATCCAAAACAGACAGAAATGCTCAGGGGCACCGTCCGACTTCAATCGGCATTTTCACGACCAATTCGACCATTTTCAGTCTCACCCTTCCGCCCACGCACATTCCGCAACATGCATCTCCAGACGGTTCAGCGCATCGAGCTGCCGCCCTCGGCGGACATGCACGTCCACATGCGCCAGGGCGACCTGATGAAGCTCGTGGCCCCGACCGTTGTCCAGGGCGGTGTTGACACTGCTTTTGTGTGAGTTTATGTTGTCCTATGAGAATTGGCATTTTTTGGAGGGCAATTGGCTTGCTAACATGCAGACAGGATGCCGAACCTGGTATGTTACGTCGATGCGGGGTGTCGTGATAAAGGGTCCTTGCGAGGGCCATGGCACATTGTGATAAAATGCTAACAATTCAGGTACCCCCATTGACGACTGTTGAGCGGGTAAGTAGTCCAATGTGATGATTAGGATTTCAACAAATATATGGTAACAATTGCTAACATGCCCAGGTTCTTGAGTACAAGGCAGAGCTTGAGGCCACGGCCCCAGGTGTCAACTTTCTGATGTCTCTTTTCGTAAGCATCACACTTTGATATTTGTTTAGCATTTTCATTCTAATCATCTTCTAACATGTCAGCTTCACTCGACCATCACTCCGGAGGTCATTGCCAAGGCCAAGGCTGCTGGCATCACCGGTGTCAAGCTGTACCCTCAGGGTGGGTTATTTCTTTTCTTTTGTTTTGTTTTTCCTGCTCGGACCTTCTTTACAAAACAAAATGCTGACAATTCAGGCGTTACCACCAACTCCGATGCCGGTGTTGCTGACCTGAAGGCCTTCTACGACACCTTTGCCGCCATGGAGCAGCACGACATGGGTAAGCCTTCTCCCAATCACTTGATTTTAACTAGAACGTATGTCTGAATATTTAGTCCTCAACATCCACGGCGAGGTCCTCGAGTCTCTTGCTCCTCCCGGCACTACTCTTGAGGAGGCCTTCCTACCTACCCTTAAGTCTCTTCACGAGCGCTTCCCCAAGCTGCGCATCATTGTATGTCCCATTTACATGCCCACATAATTTTGTGCCATCCCTAACACCACAAGCTTGAGCACTGCTCTACTGCCGCCGCTATTGAGGCTGTCAAGGCTTGCGGTCCGACCGTCGCCGCCACCATTACCGCTCACCATCTGTACCTGACCGAGACCGATGCCTGCTGCAACCCCTTTGCCTTCTGCAAGCCCATCCCCAAGAAGGCCACCGACCGTGACGTGCTGATCCGCACCGTCGCCGAGGGCAACCCCAAGTTCTTTTTCGGCAGCGACTCTGCTCCCCATCTGCTGCACACCAAGACCGACGCCGAGCCGGGCAAGGCCCCTGCTGGTGTGTTTACGCAGCCGTTTGCCACGCAGCTCGTGCTCCTTGGTCTGCAGGACGGCATTGCCCGCGGCGAGATTGCCGAGGATGCCATCTCGGAAGAGATCCTAGCCAACTTCTTAAGCCACTACGGCCGCGCCTTTTACAAGCTGCCGCCCGTCTCCGAGACGTCAACCAAGAAGATTGTCCTGACCCGCGACGGCGCCAAGATCCCCCAGAGCGCACGCAGCGCCGACGGCAGCGTCGAGGTCGGCAACTCGCGTGCCGGCGACGAGGTCTTTACTCTCAAGTGGGAGGAGAAGTAAATGGTGTATGTAGGTACGTATGTAGCATAGATAGGATAGACAGGCGTTGTGTTGTGAGATTAAAACTGTAGAAAACGTCAGGTTTGGATACATCAGATTTTAGATAGCATTTTGAGAAACAAAATAAAAACAAGCTGCTCCATGAGCTAAAGAGTACTTTTTATTTCATTAATTTGCGATCACGCATTTTTTTACTGATATTTTTGTCGCCTTCTTCAATGCGTTTTAATACGAGAAAAAAAAAAAGAACAGGAAAAAAGTGATTTAAAAAAACAACGGCAAGCTGAAAGTAAATTCAAACAAATTCAAAAATCAACAACTTCAATTGAATATAAAACAGGGACGTCAAAACTACTCTTGCACTTTAAACGGGACATTCTTAATGTATTAACTGTATGTACTCTTGCATATGCTATTAAGTCTATGTTGTAACATGCCACGCTGACCCATGCAGTGGATAGAGAAAACCAAAGAAATCAAAGAACGGAGTAAAACAAAAGAAAATGAAAAGCAAAGTAAGACAAAACAATCTAGTCCAACTGGGATATCACTCTCGGTCACCATGCCGCAACGTTCACTGATCACCTGCACCTTTTCTTTTCACCAATTTCGAGCACTCATCTACGCCTTGACGCCGGTCTCACCGTCGGCGTTGACCTGCTTCTCCTGCTTGGCCTGCTTCTCCTGTTCCTCGCGCTCGCGCAGAGCATCGAGGCCCGTCTTGTGGTCGACGTGCTCGGTACTTAGTGTGGTCTGGGTAATAAACAGAGAAGACACTAAACCGGCACCGGCGAGGGCCGCAAAGACAATATACATTGTGCGGATGGCGACCCAGTAGGCCGTGCGAGCAATTTGCAGATCGTCGCCAGACAGGACCTTGCCGACAATGTCGACACTGGACGCGGCGTTGCTGCCTGAGAGCATGTCGGCGACCTTGGGGCCGAGCTGGCCGACAAGCGTGGCGTGCTGCTCCTGCATCTTGTTCTGGAAGATGACGCCGCCGATGACGACCGACATGGTGGTGGACATTTGGCGGATGAAGCCAAAGGTGGCCGTGGCCGAGGCAACATCGCCAGGGGCAACGGTCGTGTGCAGCGAAATCAGAATGCCCTGGAAGTTTGGGCCGACACCGAGCGAGGCGACGATCTGGTACATGATAATCTTGGCCCAGTTGGCGTGGTCGCCGAGGTTGGTCATGAGACCGAAGCCGGCTGTCAGAAGCACAAAACCGGCAATGATAAAGGGGCGGTACTGGCCCGTGTTCTTGATGGCAATGCCGGTGACGGCGCTGGTAATGGACAGACCAATCGAGAAGGGTAGGACATAAACACCCGACAGCAGAGGCGTGGCGCCGAGAACGGCCTGGAAGTAGAGCGGGAGATAGTAGCTGCCAGAGACAAAGACGACACCGTGGAAGAAGCAGCAAACAAACGAGGCAATGGCAACGCGCGAGCGGAAGAGGCGCAGGGGAATGATGGGATAGCGGGCGACTTTGGCCTCGATGAACGCAAAGACGCCGAGGACAAGAGCACCGATGATAATCATGGAAATGACAGCAGCCGACTTCCAGGGGTACATGACATCGCCGAAGGTGAGGCCGAGGAGCAAGAGCAGGGTGCCGGTAATAACAGCGAGACTGCCGTACCAGTCGACAGCGGCCAAGCCGGCGCGAAGAGGCGTTCTGGGGTTGTGCAGCTTGAGGACAAAAATCAAGAGAATGAAGCCGGCGCCCGAGATGGGAAGGTTGATGTAGAAGCACCAACGCCACGAGACGTGCTGCGTGAAAGCACCGCCGACAACGGGACCAACACCACCGGCCACAGCCCACACAAGGCCCGTGAAACCATAGTACTGTCCACGCTTGCGCTGAGAAAACAAGTCGCCAATGCACACGTTGACCAGAATAATAATGCCACCACTGCCAATGCCCTGGATCGCACGAGCAACAATCAGCATGGACATGTTCTTGCTGACGGCGCACAACAGCGAGCCGACCCAGAAAATGGCGACGGCGCCTAGAAGCACAGGTTTGCGGCCAAAGATATCGGAGATTTTGCCCCAAGAGGGAGCAGTTGCAGCGTTCGAGAGAAGGTAAGCAGAACCGATCCAAGTGTAGCCAATAGTGCTTTTAAAGTCGGCAGAAATGGTCGGGACGGCGACAGTGATGACAGTGACATCGAGAGCAGAGAGGAAGAGCGTGGAGCAGAGGGAGATCATAATGAGGACAGTCTGGAGCGTGGACCGGCCGTCTTCGTAGAGCGGTTCTTCGGAGGCAGGAGCGGCGTCGGCAGCTCCCGATTCCGTCATGGCAGGACCCGCAGCGGCGGTATCGCCAACGACCTTTTCATTGTTCGGTGCAGCCAGCACGCCCTCGGCCGGGCTGTCGGACAGGCTGCCATTGTTCGGGGTTGACTGATCGATTTCCTTGTCGCCCAAGTGGGCTCCGTCTAGGACGGTCATCTTGATGTGTGTTGTGTTATGTTGAGATCAAGTGTGTTGTCGTCGGCGCTGATGTTGATGTTCCAAATACGGAAGGGACGTCTTGACTAATGAAGACGAAATAGGAAGGAAAGCAGGATGTGAATTGGGATTGTGAATCAATATATATTATTCGAGGAAAGTTAAAATAGCAGGCCAAGACACAAAAAACCGAGAACAAACCGAACAAGGCAAGAAAATAGCACGAAAAAAAAAAAAAAAAAAGTACGAGAAAAGACGAAAGGAAGAGAAAGAAAACGAAACAGAAAACGGCCGGTGGGTGACGAGACGGCGTGTTAAAATGCTGATCCGAGTCGGTAGAACAATTGCGACACCTGCGCTCGAGCGAGCGTGAACGGTGGTCAGCGCGAGGAAATGCATAGGCTCCATATTTACTTCCTTAATTTGTGTCTCCTTATTTACGGGGTAGTTTGGTACTGTTTCCCCTTGCTGCCTGTGACTTTCCCCTCACAAGAAGACGTTAAGATTTTTTTACGTGTGTTTTCAATTGGACCGGCAAACGGCGAGGAAAACAGACCACGCTTGTTTGGTATTGGCTTCCGTGGACGAGAGTGCACCGTTTTCTGGGTTTCCTGCAGGGACTTGGTAGAAGCGGAGAAGACGGACGAAGAGTGAATTGAGTTAATTGACGAGAATCAAAAGCTCCGAAAACCACGAATAAGACGAAAAAGACGAAAAGGCGTGATTGATGTAAGTGTAAAACGTGCACGAAAAAGGAAATCATTCCACACAACCAACTCGCTCATACTACCCACCTGTTTGGTTTTAGTTCCGTCTCCGTTCCAGTCCATCCCGCACGCCGTGGCGGCTGTCAGATCCGTTCCCGCTCCAATATCCAATATCGGTGCTCTTTGACTGCAATTGTTAGGAGGAGCTCTGGTTTTCCATATAACACGTCCGTCCCCGACCCTTTGTTTTTGCTTTGAGTTGTCCCTTGGCCGAGACGGAGCCTCCATTCTTCTGGGAAAAGTCGTATGTCTTTCTCGCCATCTTGGTGGTCCTGCTCGTTTTTAGTCGCATTCTGATTTTATTATAAAACACAAAGTGCCGTTCTTTTGACGAGAATCGGCCGAGGAACTCGCGAGGCTGACGACGACAGGTGAGGGTGAAAGGGTAAGAGTCAAAGAGAGCGTATGACGTTGAAGATGGGGAGATCGAGAGAACCAGAAAAGAAGATGATGGCCATAGACGCATCTCGGAGAATACACGAGATGAACCTCTTTCTGCAGAAACCTCATTTTTTCTTTCACCCCTTTTACTCATCCTATTTTCAAACTATTCATTGAACTTCTTCTTCAATTTGTCCTCTTTCAACTCAATTCGAGATGAAAGTCTGGAATGCGAAATGAAGATGAGGCTTACATGCAGAGATGCAAAACACGGTCGCGGTGCTCGTCGGAGCCAAAAATGCGCTGAAAAACGCCGATGCAACGCCAGCTCATCTGGGGTCTGTTCGAATCGGGGTTCTAGGCCGCCTTGTCACATAATGTTGCCATTTCAGGGTCAGGTCAATCTTGCCCATCGGCAGTTTGTTGACTTGCTCTACTACTCTCACACATAATTTATCCGTCCATTTTATTCCCTTTTTTTTCTTTAAATTCTAGACATCCCTTACGACACTCGCTTACCCTCACACGCTTTCTTTTCTCGTTCTTCTGCTTTTGTTTTGTCTGTTCTTTCAAGTTCTCGGCAGAACGTGCTTGGCAACTGCGCCTACAACCTCTCACAACATCTTCCGACCACTTATTCCCTCCTGTCCCTCTTCCGCTGTCGGACCAGCGTCACGACATGTGCCGACAACGGCAATTTTCCAAACAAAAACGGCTCCAAACAAGGACAAACATAACGACAGAATAGGAAATATTGCCGTCAAACTCGAGCATTGAACTTACAACTACAAAACGGTCGGTTGTCGACATAGACCTACAGCGGCCAAATCTAGAGCTGCACCCCACAACACTAGAGTTTCCCCATTTCTTGCAACGGCGCCGGTCTTCGGTGGCTTTCGGTGGCTGCCGTAACTCTATTCACTTTCTTTTGCGACAGATAGGACCCAACCGTCTGGTTCATCTTTATCTCTGTCTTGACTTTTCTACGGCTGGCAAGATACGATTAGATATGCAGCGGTTTTTCTCTTCTCTTTCTCTTTCTAGAAACATCTTATCGATAATGTCCGAAGACACGATAAAGTATGTCAAGAGAAACAGATCACGTTGTAAATGTCAGACAGGGCGAAACCACGTGGAATATGAATCAAAGTAAGGCCGACAGAGGAAAGGATGTGATAGGGCCGAGCCCAGTGATCAGGAATCACGGCACACTACCGGAAGCGGCGGAACTCGAAGGCCGTGTTAGTTGTAAATGTCAATGGCGAAATGGTGTGGATGCCGTATGTCGTGAATGTGTGCTTTTTGGGCCCTTTTCTAGCTGCCTTCGGATGAAGACGATTCCGGGCGGCGAAGATGGTGTCGGGAGCCAGCTGACGGGCACGAGGACAATGTTAACGCGTCAACACATCGTCGGGCGCACAATCGTAAGGAAACAAAAGATGGAGAATAAAGAAGAAAAATAAGACGGTTGGCCCGATTGATTTCCCCGGCTAACCCCGTCTTAGGGTGTTCTTTGTGTTGGACATTGAGGTGGGTAGATGAAAATATGAAGCGAATATTTGATAGTCGACCAAACAGAACGACAAACATTTAGTTTTCCTAAAAAAGAAAAGAAAAAAAGAAAGGCGAGAGAAACAAATAAAATACGATAAAATAAAACGAAAAAAAGAACCTGAGAACGCGGAAAATTATGTGCCAAAACTGATCAAATGGCGGTGATGCTACAACATCGAAAACAACCAAAACCTTACGATGCTGCCGTATATTTGATTTCACCGACTTTTGGGCTTTTGAAGTCTCTTTCTCTTTTTCTGTTTCTGTTTTCAGTCATGCAGATGCATCGTCGCATTCGTCGTACACTCGCATGCACTTGCCTGCACTGTAATTACTCGCACCTTCCTGCAAGCACTTTGGTAGTGTCGCAATTGCCTTCTGGAGCACTCAATCCCAACGGTATTCAATGACGACAATGAGCCAATGAGCATCGAGGGTGATGGCGGGAAGGTGCGAGGGACGAACGTGGGAAGACCCACTTTATTTTTTCAGACGTGGATTTCAAAGGAAATTGGTGAGAAGAGTTGAGAGTCGAATAGCGAAAATCTGAGTATTAGGAAGGCGCAGCCTTTTTTCTCCTGGTCTGGTTATGTCTCGCCGTCCAACCGAATCCAGGGAAAGAGACAGATGGACCCACTCTTCCACCAAACTACCCCTGTCTTTTTTTTTTTTTTTTTTTTTTTTTTTTTTTTTGGCGTAGCGTGCCAGGCTTTGTTGGCTCCAGGCACTTACTTCCATGCTGGCTAGCACTTGCCCTGCAATGATCTCCCCTAAATCACCGGCTGTAAAGACGACCCGGCACGGGCAATCTCGACTTGATTCTCGACTCTGTTCCTCGAGTTGGCTCTTCATGTAATCCTGTTTTGCTCTTACTCGGGCTGTTATGATCTCCCGTGCGTCCATGTCAATTTACCCTTTATCAATGGCCATGTCGTCGACGTAATTGTTTTGGCAGTTGTTCGTCGTTCTTTCCTCTTGTCCTCCTTTGCTCCTTCCTCTCACTGAACCTCACTGGAGCACTCACCGTCGCGACTGCCTGTAGCACTGCGATCGACGAAAGTGGGGCCTTCCCTTTTTCTTTCTGCCATTGTTCACCGTCTTTCACCATCTTTTCGCTCTATCTCAATCGCCCCGGCTTCCTCTTTCATTTTAACCTCCTTTTTCACCCCCCTCCCCTTTGCGCTGCCTATGCCCTTCTTTTTCTAACGCGTCTCCACCGTTGCCCTCCTCTCCCCCTATCTCTCCTTTCTGGGGACGCTCTTTTTGTTCCTTGTTTTTCGTTATCGTTTTCCTTCCTTTTCTCCCCTTTCCCGTCTCTTTTCTTCTCCTCAACCTTTCCTCGTCTCACGAGCACCAGATCGTGGAACTTTGCAGTCTGCAGCCCTCGCTTTTCCCCAGGCTCCCCGCAAGTTCATTCTGGCTGCAATCCTCGACCAGCCCCTACCAGAATCCTCACTGTACGTTGCCCTACAGAGTCCACCAAAATATGCACCAAAAAGACGAAACAGCTGCTCTTCCCTGCATGCGGTGCTCGAGCTTTTTGCTCGCATGCCCATGTTGCACGGCTCTTTTGTGCAGTGCTTTCTTCAATGCCTCGAGCTTTGTCATCCTGCAGATGCGGCGTTGAAGATTCTTCAGTTCTTGTTTTCTTCTTTGCTGCATCGACCGTCTTAGGGCGTTCCTTCCCAAATTGCATACTGACGATGCTTCCTTTCTAGACCCCCAAATATCTTCAACTCCCTCCCACCTCGACTTCTCACCCGACCTCGGCGGCCAATGCATCCCCAATAGCCTCTACGCTTACCACCACCCACTGCCACCATGTCCACCATGATATCCTCCGCCTCCGCCTTCCTGCCGTCCCGCTTCCGCGGCGAGCAACCTGCCGCCCAGGCCGCTGCTCCTTCGTGGCTCAACAAGAAACTCACGCCTCTTCTGCAGCTGCTCTCCAGCCTCACGTCCTCCCACCCTATCCATACCGTCGTCATTGTCGCCGTCCTCGCCAGCTCCACGTACATGGGCCTGCTCGAGGAGAGCATCTTTGACGCCTCCCGCTCTGTTCGCCGTGCCGATTGGTCGTCTCTCTCCGAGGGCAGCCGCAGTCTCCGTGTCAGCTCCGATACCGCCTGGAAGTGGCAGCCGTGGGACTCTGCGGTTGTCCCCAAGACCGCCGACCACCTCGCCCTCCTGACCTTTGTCTTCCCCGAGTCCTTCTCGGACAGCGCCCCCAAGACTGCTCCTCTTCTGGACAGCGTCCCGATCCCGGCTAATATCTCGGTCACTGCTCTTCCCTCGACGGCCAACCCTCTCGGCTCTTACTCCCAGGATACGTCGCTTGCTTTTGCCGTTGCCTACGACGATGCTGCCCAGTTTACCTCGGCTGCCCGCGAGATCCCGCTGCACGAGACTTCGGGCGACGAAAAGACCGGCGAGAACAGCAACGACGATGCCACGGCCACTCGTGTGACTGAGGAGCATGGCCGCGAGAAGAAAATGTGGATCATGAAGGCCGCCGGCGCTGTCCAGTCCGGCTCCAGCATTGTCCGCTGGCTGCAGAACGGCTGGGTCGAGTTTGTCGACCTGCTCAAGAACGCCGACACGCTCGACATTATCATTATGGTCCTGGGCTACCTCTCGATGCACCTGACTTTTGTCTCGCTGTTCCTGTCCATGCGCCGCCTCGGCTCCAACTTCTGGCTCGGCACCAGCGTGCTCTTCTCGTCCACCTTTGCCTTTTTGTTCGGCCTCATTGTCACGACCAAGCTTGGTGTCCCCGTCAGCATGGTTTTGCTGTCCGAGGGCCTGCCCTTCCTCGTCGTCACCATTGGCTTTGAGAAGAATATTGCTCTGACCAAGGCCGTGCTGTCGCACGCTCTCGAGCGCCGCCGCAACATTGAGCGCCCTGCTGCCGCTGCCACCTCCGGCTCGTCTTCGTCTTCCAAAAAGTCGTCGTCTGGCTCGGGCGCCGCTGCTAAGAAGGTCACCACGACTAGCTCGCCCAGCGTCATCCAGTACGCTATTCAGATGGCCATCAAGGAGAAGGGCTACGACATTGTGCGCGACTACGCCATTGAGATCCTGATCCTGGTTATTGGCGCTGCGTCGGGTGTACAGGGCGGTCTCCAGCAGTTCTGCTTCCTCGCTGCCTGGATACTCTTCTTCGACTGCATTTTGTTGTTCACTTTCTACACCGCCATCCTGTGCATCAAGCTCGAGATTAACCGCATCAAGCGCCACGTCGAGCTGCGCCGCGCCCTCGAAGACGACGGTGTCAGCCGCCGCGTTGCCGAGAACGTCGCCACTAGCAACGACTGGCCTCGCACCGACGGCCGTGGCGAGCCCAGCACGTCCATTTTCGGTCGCCAGATCAAGAGCACCAGCGTCCCCAAGTTCAAGGTCCTCATGGTCACTGGTTTCGTCATTATCAACGTTCTGAACCTCTGCACCCTTCCCTTCCGCAGCTCCGACTCGCTCTCGTCTATTTCGTCCATGGCTGGCGGTCTTGGCGGCGTTGTGGCTTCGCCGCCCGTCGACCCCTTCAAGGTCGCTGCCAGCGGTCTCGACACCATCCTGGCTTCTGCTAAGGAGCAGAACCGCGACACTGTCGTCACCATCCTGACCCCGATCAAATACGAGCTCGAGTTCCCCTCGATCCACTACGATCTGCCCACTGGCAGCCGCTCTCACGGCAGCGTCGGCAGCCCCAACTCGTCGGATCTGACATATGGCGGTGTTGGCGGTCGCATGGTCGACAGCATTCTCAAGAGCCTCGAGGACCCTGTCCTCTCTAAGTGGATCATCATTGCCCTCGCCCTTAGCGTCGCCCTCAACGGTTACCTTTTCAACGTCGCCCGCTGGGGCATCAAGGACCCCAACGTTCCGGACCACCCCATCGACCCTCGCGAGCTTGCCCAGGCCCAAAAGTTCAACGACACTGCTTCCGCCACTCTGCCCATGGGCGAGTACATGCCGCCCACGCCGATCGGCAACAAGCCCATGACCCCTGCTCTTACCGACGACGAGGGTGATCTCCTTGCCATGCGCCCCCTCAAGCAGCGCGAGCCTAAGCCCAGCCCCTCGCAGGCTGATCTCCAGGCCGCCAAGGCCCAGGCTGCTCTCATCCAGCGTACCCCTGCCGAGATGGAGCAGATGCTCAAGGACAGCCGTGCCCACGAACTGACTGATGGCGAGCTCGTCTACCTGTCGCTCAAGGGCAAGATCCCCGGCTACGCTCTCGAAAAGACCCTTAAGGACTACACCCGCGCCGTCAAGATCCGTCGTGCCACGATTTCCCGCACCAAGGCCACCGAGGAGCTCACAGGCCTGCTCGACGAGTCGGAGCTGCCCTTTGAGAACTACAACTGGGCCCAGGTCTTTGGCCAGTGCTGCGAAAACGTTGTTGGCTACATGCCCATCCCCGTCGGCGTTGCCGGCCCCATTGTCATTGACGGCAAGAGCTACTTTATCCCTATGGCCACGACCGAAGGTGTGCTGGTGGCCAGTACGAGCCGTGGTTGCAAGGCCATCAACGCTGGTGGCGGTGCTGTGACGGTGCTGACGGCCGACGGCATGACCCGTGGCCCTTGCTTGAGCTTTGAGACGGTTGAGCGTGCAGGTGCGGCCAAGATCTGGCTGGATTCGGATGCGGGCCAGACCACGATGCGCAAGGCGTTCAACTCGACGAGTCGCTTCGCTCGCCTGTCCAACATGAAGACGGCGCTGGCGGGCACGAACCTGTACGTGCGTTTCAAGACGACGACGGGCGATGCCATGGGCATGAACATGATTTCCAAGGGTGTGGAGCACGCACTGAACGTGATGATGAACGAGGCCGGCTTCGAGGACATGAACATTGTCTCGCTGAGCGGCAACTACTGTATCGACAAGAAGGCGGCCGCCATCAACTGGATCGACGGCCGCGGCAAGAGTGTGGTGGCCGAGGCCATTATCCCCGGCGATGTTGTGAAGAATGTGCTGAAGACGGACGTCGACACGCTGGTCGACCTCAACATTTCCAAAAACCTGATCGGTTCCGCCATGGCCGGTGCCATTGGTGGTTTCAACGCCCACGCCGCCAACATTGTTGCCGCCATCTACATTGCCACGGGCCAGGACCCGGCCCAGGTTGTGGAGAGCGCCAACTGTATTACCATCATGAAGAACCTGCGCGGCAACCTGCAGATCTCCGTGTCGATGCCCTCGATCGAGGTCGGCACGCTTGGTGGCGGTACTGTCCTCGAGCCCCAGGGCGCCATGCTCGACATGCTCGGCGTTCGCGGCCCCCACCCGACCAACCCTGGCGAGAACTCTCGCCGCCTTGCGCGCATTATTGCCGCAGCCACTCTGGCTGGTGAGCTGTCGCTCTGCTCGGCCCTCGCTGCCGGCCATCTGGTCCGCGCCCACATGGCGCACAACCGTTCGGCCCCGCCTACCCGCACGACTACCCCAGCCCCTCCTACGCCCAGCGGCGCCATGACCCCTGTTACGGGCCTGACGCCGTTGACGGCTGCTGGCGGTGTGGAGCGCTCGGCGAGCACGGCGGCGTTGAGCCCGGCAGCTGTCGAGCGGTCGCGCAGATAGAGGGTTGGCGAGTGATGTTTCAACGTGTCTTGGCCACTGGCTGTGTTCTGAAGCCGACAAGATTTAATGAATGGACACGGAGACACGCTTCTCCCAAAGCAGATAGATAGAACGGCACGGCGGCTTGTTGAATGCAGCGCAGTTTTATGGGCTGGAGTCTGCTACAAGCCGGCGTGCTAATTTCATAAGCATATAAAACCTGTTGATAGACTTTTAATTTACTAAGTCACACATATACATTGTGGAGTTACTGTAGTAGTAAAACGATTATTTATTGTGATTGCACTATAGACCCAGCAAATGGAGACAACAAACAGACTATCGACACATAAACACCGAAGCAAACAAACGCAATGAATTCAATGGAAACTCGTAAATGAAACGGCAATCGAGATTACAACCGCTTGTCGGACGCCGCCAACAAAATGCTAACTTTGTTTTTGATTTTATGGTATCTTTCTTTTCCTTTCTTCCTCGATCGCAGGAAGCTAAGCTTACCGGCCAACGCGGATAACGCCGGCGGCAATCAGCTTCTGAATCTTGGTGCGCACGCTCGGGTTGCGCATGTGCTCGTTGAGGGCGGCCGGGTCGCCCTGGGCCTGCTGCAGGATCGACTGCATGACGGGGTCCCCCATGATGCCCATAATCTCCGGGTCGTTCATGATGCGCTCGCGCGTCTGCTCCTCCGTCTCGTTGTCGCGGGAGCTGTACATGGCGGCAAATGCCTTCTGCTGCTGCTGATCAATCTCGCGCGCGTTGGCGCCGTTGTGGAACTCCTTGTCGACGCGGTCGGCCTCGGCGCAGGCGTCCACCGAGTCGGAGTACTTGCGCATACCAAAGTAGGTCTGGGCCTTGCGGATGTACGCGCGGATGAACTTGGGGTCGTGCTTGATGGCGGCGTCGCAGTCGTCGAGCGCCGACGGCAGCTCCAGCAGCTTGGCGTAGGCGGCGGCACGGTTGCTGTAGCCGCGCGGGTCGGTGGGCGCACGCTGGATCATCTCGGTGTAGCACTTGACGGCGCCGGGCCAGTCCATCTCCTTGAACTTGCGGTTGCCCTCCTCGCGGGCAGCCTCGGCCTTCTCGGGGTCAATGTACGCCTGCTTGGCCTCGTCGATGCGGCGGCGCTCAGCAGCCCGCAGCTTGGCCACGACGTCGGGCGTGCGCTGCTCGCGCAGCGACTTGTTGTAGTTGTCAATGGCCTGGTCGAGCTGGCCGAGACGCTCGTGGGCAGTGCCGATGCGAGCGTACGACTTGGCCATGGTCTTCCAGTCGGACATGAGGCCGCGGCCCTCCTCGACAGCCTGCGTGCACGCGGCAATGGCGGCCTCGTAGTCGCCCTTTTCGAACTGGGCGGCGCCTAGGTTGTTGAGGTACACAATGTCCTTGTGCAGCTCCCAGGCCTTTTGGTAGTGGGCAATGGCGTCGTCAAACTCGCGCTTCTTGTAGCTGGCGGTGCCCAGGGCCTTCTCCTTGTCGGCCTCTTCCTTGGCCTCGCGCTTGGCCTTGGCCTCCTCGTCCTCCTCTTCGGGCTCCTCCTCGACAACCTCCTCGGCCTTGGGCTCCTCCTTGGGGACAGAGGAAGCAGCAGAGGCAGCACCAGCATCAGCAGCCGGCTCAGGGCCACCAGCAGCACCGGGCATGCCGCCCATGCTGAAATCAAGACCCATGGCGACACCCATGACCTCGATCATGCGCGGGTCGCTGAAGATGTCCTGGACGTTGCTGGGGTTGTTCTGGATCGACTGCAGGCGCTGCATGAACGACGGGTCGCTCAGATACGCAGCAGTCTTGGGGTTGGCCGCCAGCTTGCCGAGAAGGGCAGGGTCACGGAACATGCCGCCCATCTCATCCGCCGCGCCAGCGGGGAAGCTGCTGCCGTTGCCGCCCTTGCCGCCGTCCCGCAGCTCGGCGTCCATGGCCCGCTCGACATTGTCGAGGTCCGTCTTCATGCCCTTGTTGTTGGGGTCCAGCTTCAGTCCCTCCTGGTAGGCCTCGTAGGCGCGCACCAGATCCCGCTTGCCGTACAGGGCGCTGCCGAGCCGGCCCCAGCCCTTGGGCCAGTCGGGCTTGAGCTGCGTGGTCTTCTCGGCGTCGGCAAAGGCGTGGTCCCAGTCGCGCTTGGAGGCATAGGCGGCCGAACGGTTCGAGTACAGGATGTGGTTCTCGGGGTCGACGGCAATGGCGGCCGTAAAGTGCTCGACGGCCTTGTCAAAGTTCTTGGCCGCAATGGCCTTGTTGCCGAGCGCCTTGAGCTCGTCGGACGTCGACATCGTGGGGGGTGGAGGGAGGGAGGAGTGTTGTGGTAGAATTTGACGATGTTGAGAAAAAGGTCAAAAAGGACCAAAAGATCGTGCCTATTCAAAAAGGGGTAATGGAGAGAGGCTACAAGGGGAAAGGAAAGAACGAGTGTATGATGCTTCTGTTTGGGAGAAATAAATCTGCAGACTGAGACCAAAGAGCAGGAGCGACTGAACGACTCTGCGCTGCGAGGCAACTGCAGGTGGGGCTGGAAAGCTTTCTAGGCCTTTCGACGTCGTTCGCCCCGCCGCACTGTGATTGGCCAGGTGCATTGAAAGCTGCTGGTTGCTCTTGCCAAACAAAAAGTGGAGGATCAAATGGCAGGACCCCACTGTAAATTGGAGAACTGGGGATGGTCTGCTTGTTTCTTGACCAATCCCACAACACACTTAAAAGCAACACCCAGACGAGTTCACCACGCGACGCCACGATGCACGTGTAAGTACGGAGTTTTCTTGATTACAACCGTTATTGAGTTGAAAGGGAGGAGAAGTATCTTTGTGCCGGACTACTAACGCCAGAAGCTCAGAAATGAGAGGGGAAAGGGGGTAAACAAAAAATCGAAAGAAAACAAAACACAATAATGGACGTGACAGAATGAGGACGGAAACACAAACTGACGGCCCGCCGTCTACAGCTCTTCCTTCCCTCCCTTCTCCGCATAGCCCTCTCTCAGAGCGTACAGCGTCTGTGGTAGACCGGCCGAGTCACAGCTGGCAAACTGCCACCAGCCGCTGTTCCAAGCTCCGGCAATGTTGACAATGCCCCAGCGGACGGGGCCAGGGATCGGCGGCCAGTTTGCCCAGCGGCCCTCCTCAAAGGCGTCGGGGCCTGTCGAGCGGTCCATGTTCAGCAGGAAAAAGGGCATACCGTCAAGCATGCCGATTTTGCGGCCCATAGACCTGCCCCAATCGCGGAATGTTGCTCTCGTTTCATCCTCCTCTGGCGAACCCGGCTTGGGCGCATTGGGATGGTCTGCGAGGGCGGCAATGGTGGCGATCTCGTTGCGGAAATGGTGCTCAAATGGCTTCTCGAAAGCAGCCATCAGTTCCAGCAAAACGTCGCCTTCAAAGTCGAGAGGCGTGTCCATTCCTTGCAGCAGATAGTCGCGCATTTGCATCAGCTGCGGCACGAAACTGGCGTGTTCTTCTTGGGTGCCGTCCCAGATGGTGCTGTCCTTCAGCAATTCCTGGACGACAGGGAACAAGGAGTTTTCTTCGTCATCGTGGTGAGCCTTAACAAAGTTGCACCAGGTCAGGGAGTATCCGATAAAATCAGCCTTGTCCTGGCCGTCGTTGATGTGGGCGGCCTGGTTGCGGATGGAGTTGTAGCCACGGAAGATGGCGTTGTGGACAAGGCACATGTGCGTTGCGCCAGTGGTGAATACGTCGGTCTGCCCGTAGGTGTTAGCTTTGGTCACGAAACGAAATAGAAACGGCTCGAAACGAAGATGGAGTCGACAACCTACCCTGTTAGTCTCAAACTCTGGCGTGTGAATGAGAGATAGAGGCGTGTCCGCCCAAGGGACAGTGGCAGTGGAGGCCATGGTTCTTGGAAAAGAGAGAAGGAAGGGCGAAAGAAGAAAGAGAGAGGAAGAGAATGAGAGGAGAGGTGCAACCGACCGGACCGACGAGAATGAAGAGCGGAGAGACAAAGGTGAGTGGAGAGTTGCCAATGAGCGAAGACGCATTGTGAAAAGTGAAGAAGAAGAGAAGAAGACAAGAACAGAAAAGAAAGAAAGAAAAGGAGAAAAGAAGAAGACGAAAAAAGCGAAAAAGGAGACAAATAACAAAAAGACCCAAATAACAGCTAACAACTGGTAACACGACATGCGACAGTACGAGATCCAATGCCAAACGTCAGTCGACAGACTCGGACCGGAGAAGTTACCAACGCCTGCTTATTACCTCCGCTGCCATAGGCCACTTTTAAGGTAAGCTTCAAACATATTCTGCAGCATTTCATTGCATTTGCTGCATTTTGAGTGGTTTTTGCTAAAATGGCGAGATCTGGGGGACGGAAATGGCTGCCTGAGAGAGTGGTACGACATCCCGGGCCAGCCAATTCCAGGTGGGAGCATCCAACGCAACTAGCCTTATTGGCACGACCGTCTTACGTGCGTCACCCCCTTCCACATCCGGCAACTTTTGACGTCGTGATTTGGTTTTATTTTGGTTTAAATCCTTTTCCTTCCCTTATCTCTCCCCCCTCATTTTTTATTTACATCGTGATTGTGCAGCAACTGACGTCTACTTTTCTTAGCCATTTTCTTTTTTGACGTCTGCCTACTTTGGCTGTGGAAATTCGTCCAAAACAACAGCGTCACCAGTCAGCTTGAACGACAATGTGTGCCGCGTCGGCTCGTCCAAAAGAAGTGTGTACTCTCCTGGGTACAGCACCAAATTTCCCTTTTCGTCGGTCCGCGCCAGAATGCCGAGCGAAAGCGCCAAGGATGTCGTCGCCGTTTTGCCTGGCGCAATGTTGCGGAAACGACGATAAGCCGCCAACGTTTTGAGCGGGAACGGCGCTGGACCATAGCTGCCCGACAAGAACGCCAAAGCGACAAAGTCGGACGTGACATTGCCTGTGTTGGTGACGCTGGTGTCGACATTGGCGAAATGGCACAGATCCTTGTGACGGACGCCGGCCGAGCTTCCCTGATGGGCGCAGCGTCCAACGACGTCGGCAATCGCAAACGTGTTGGTGCTATTTCCTTGGAGAGAGGGCGTCAGCACGGATGAATTACGTCCTCTGGCTGCTGATGGGACGAGTTTGGTGAAGTTGGCTGCAAATGTGGTGTAGTGCAGGCCATGGCCGAACGGCAGCACGGCCTTGTCGAACCAGCGATACGTGCGGCCAGGATTGCCGGCTGCAACTGTCTTATTCCACGACGACGACACATTCGAGCTCGAAACGGCCGGCCGCAGGTTCATGTCCGTCATGGGAACAGCAGCGGTGTAGTCGCCAGGGTATTGCGTCACTGGAAGCCGTCCAGCAGGCGCCTTGACGCCAGTGATGACATCCAGCACAGCATTTCCACCGTCCTGGCCAGGGTAGCCGACCCAGATAATAGCACTGACGTTTGCGTTCTTCAAGAGCGGCGTGTCATCTGTCTGGTCACCGAGCTGGACGACAACGAGTGGCTTGCCCAGTTCGGACAGTCTCCCCACCAGATTGAGCTGGACTTCAGGCAGAGTAATCTCGTTGCGGTCCTTGTCCTCGGCAGCAATGCTCAAGTCCGTGCCGCCAAAGTACAGGATAATGTCGGCCTTGGCGGCCGCTTCCAGCGCCGACTTTGTCCAGGTATCCGGTGTTCCATGGGGCAAGTTGCTGACAGGCGCATTTGATGCACGGCCAAACACGACAGTCGACCAGTTCCGCGCATTTGCAGCGGCAACGGGGTTGTTGAAGAAGGGCGGCGTGCCGCTGTATCCACCAAGCATCATGCGCGTCGCATCGGCCCAGTGGCCAATAAGTGCAACCGTCTTGTTCTCGACCGACAAAGGGAGAAGGCCGTCGTTCTTTTTGAGGACAAGACCATCGACAGCCGACTGGTGAGCCAGGGCCCGAGCAGCAGGAGTGTTGACATCTTTCCATCCGAGAGAACGGTACGGCGACGCATCTGCCGGGTCAAAGTATCCCACACGAACCAGTCCTTCGTACAGACGAGTCAAGGCCCGATCTAGAATCGCTTCGGACAGCAGCGACTGGTTGTACGCCCCAGTAACATCGGTCCCTGTGTACGACGGCACTTCACAGACCGTATCTGTTCCCGCACCATAGGCTGCCGCCGCCGCCGCGGCCCCGTCTTTGCTGTACGCGTGTTCGTGGTTGAAGTTGAGGACGGCGTTGCAGTCGCTCGTGACGTACTGGTTGTCCTCGTTCCAGCCCCAGTGCTCCCGCAGGATGTCTGTCATCAGATAGGTGCTGGCACAGGCAGGTGTGCCGTTGAGGGCATTGTACGAGCACATGATGGACCCGACGTGCGAGTCGCGGGCGCACTGCTGGAATGCCGGCAGATAGTACTCGCTCAGATCTTGGAGGGACACAATGGCGTCGAAGCCGTATCGCACCGTGCCGTTCCAGCGCTCGAGATCGTATGCAGCGAAATGCTTGCAAGTGGCAATGACTTTGCGGATGGCCGAACGAGTACGGTTACCGCCGTGGCCAAAGTTTCCAGGGCCAGTCAAGGGAACACTGGCATTGTGGTTTCCACCGCCGACATACGGGCCTTCAAGACCACGCAGCAAAGACCGCACGTATCCCTTGATGCGGAATGGGTCTTCGCCGGGCGTCTCGGCGCCGCGGCCCCAGCGAGGATCCTTGTATGGGTTGATGTTGGGCGTCCAGAAGTCAAGGCCCGCACGGCCGGCATTGCTAAACGCCCTTGCCTCTGTGCTCACAATCGATGCGACCTGCTCGACGAGATCGTCGTCAAAAGCGGCTGACAGCGTGATGGGGCTCGCAAACGACGTGGCATATGCAAACTCGGCTTCGTTGCCGTCGGTTCGGTTGAAAGTAACGCCAGGAGAACCCGCCACGCCGTGCAAAGCTTCGCTCCACCACTCGTACGCAGGTAGACCAAGACGAGGCGCGCCAGGGCTGGTGTTGACCAAATTGACCAGCTTCTCACTGATCGTCATGGCCTTGACAAGAGCCGCAGCACGGGCAGACGGCGACGCCCGAGGATTGCAGACCGTGTTGTTGGCCAGAGGGCCATTGACGCAGTCAGGGAATGCCAGCAAGGCCGCGGCCGGAGCCACTGACCCTGCAAGAAGCAGCGTTGCGAGAGAGGGCATTGTGATGGTGATGGCCGACTGAATTCTGGGTGGTTGATCAACAGAACATGTAACAAAGAGAATCCATTTTCAAGCGAGAAGTGTGTTCCCTTTGTTCTTTTTCTATTCTTGCGTTTATTTCACTGCCCACACTGTTTTTTATTACACAAGCGTGTTTTCTCTACTGTCTATTTACTTGCCTTTAACCATACAGATGAAGTGGTACCTGCAGCCGTTCGTTTTGTTCCTGCTATCCTTGCGGAATATGGCTAAATTGCATATTGGGTGCGGGAGTTGCGGAGAATTTAACTCGTCACCCGTGGATCGATCGATCTAGGAATCAACACGGCACCAGAACGGCACCAACACGGCCGCAAATGACGGCTCGTCTGACGCCACTTTATCCAGACATCTGATGGGCACCAACTACATCCACGCCTTCCTCTCGCCATAGCCCATTCCTGTCGGCGTCCGTCCCGGCTGTCCAGTCAAAATTCGCGACTTTGTCCTCGACAAGTACTGGCCGTCGCCCGGCTGGCCCAGAATGCCGCCATTGTCTCGATCCCAAACACGACGGCTGCGGAGAAAGACATAGCGCGGCCAGTTGCGGACAGACATGCCTTCGAAGGGGGTGTAGTCGATGCGGTGGTGAAGTGCAGAGTTGGTGATGAGGAAGGGTGATTGGGACGATGTCTCCGGATACCAAATGACGATATCGGCATCGAGGCCCGGCTGGAGACTACCTTTTTTGTGGGCAAGGCCATACAGCTGTGCCGGGTTGGTCGACGTCAAGGCAACAAATCTCGGAAGAGAGATGTGCACGGGTGCATCTTCACTTGTCGGCGGCCCAACCTCCGGATCGTATGTCCTGTTGAAGAGCAGAGGAAGCCGTGTCTCGATGCCTGGCACGCCGTTTGGCACGACCCGGAAATCAACCTTGCCCTCGGCCGAGACAATGCCTCTCTTTTTGCCGTCCGGGTGGTCGTACAGGGATGGCGCATGGTCTGACGACACGACAGTATATGTTCCGTTGGCAAGCTCGGCCCACAGCTGCTCAAGATCCTTGCGGTCGTGTCGAAGAGGAGGTGCACAGATATGCTTGGCGCCGTCAATGCCATCGTGACCGTGGTCGTGAGGCTTCGAGTGAAGCTTCTCGCTTGTCAAGTACAAGTAATGAGGGCACGTCTCGGCGTGGATGGGCAGCAGCCGTGCCTGGGCTTTGCGGACGTGCTCGAGAGCAGCCGGTGCAGACATGTGCACAAGCAAAATCGGGGCATCTGTCACCTCTGCCAGACTGATGGCCCGGTACGTTGCCTCCGTCTCGGCGATTTGTGGCCGTGCCACGGCGTGGAACTGCGTCTGCGTATTCCCTCTCGCGTCCAGCCGTTTCGCAATCTGGTCCACCATATCATGGTTCTCGGCATGGACCATTGTCGTCACGCCGATCTGCCGAGCCGTCATCATGATATTGAACAGGTCGCCGTCGCCGAGTCGCAAAGGTAAATACGTCATATACAGTTTGACGCTCGTGATGCCGTCCGACACGAGACTCGGAAGGTCGCCGTCAAGCACGGTCTCAGTGGCGTTCGTCACAATCACATGGAAGCCATAGTCACAGTAGGCATTGCCCTGGGCTTTGGCGTGGTACCGCTCGACACATGGCTTGACACTCGTCTCGTCACGCCGCTGCGAGGCAAATGCAAGGACGGTCGTGTTGCCGCCCGCAATCGCCGACCGCGAGCCCGTTTCCCACGTATCGCCCGTCGGCGAGTTGTCCTGTTCGATATGCGCGTGCGAGTCAACGCCTCTGCCGTGGAATCACAATGTCAGCAATATGAATGCGGAACTTGTATTTGAATACAAGGCAAAGAGACGACATACCCCGGCGTGATGTAAGCTCCCTCGGCGTCGACAATTTCAGTGTCCGGTCCGGCATCGAGACCGATTCCAATCACCGCAATTTTGCCGTCCTTGACGCCGATTTCGAGTCCCGCCAGCAATATCTCCGACGCCGTCACGATCCGGCCGTTGCGTATGATCAAGTCGAGCATGTTCGAGGTGAGATTGATTTACATTTGGAAAGGTACCGTATAAATGCGTGAAAATTAACATCTAAGAGAAACATGCAAAATTACGCCAACACAAGACGAGCATGATCTCTAAATACAAAGCACAACACCGCCGATAAGGTATCGCCGTGACGGAACCGGCCGTAGTCGTGGACCCTGCAGGGATCAGACTAACTCTAGTGTGCGGTAACAATTATCGCCGCGCAGAGTCCGACTGCGCTATGATAAGGAAGCGCCGAGCATGACAAGAGAAGGAATGCGACGGGACAAATTCGAAAAGAGAAGGGGAGAAAGACAAAAAAGAGACAAGACGAAAAAGAGAAAACAAATAAAGAAAACGAATGTTGATTAATAAAAAGACGATACGCCCCTTGACATTCAGCTTCCTTCCCCAGCTTTGGACACAGACTCCATCAAACGGTGCAGATCATATGAGCCCTGCTGATAAAATGGATTCCGCCTCGATTCGCCATCGTAGCTCGGACAGCCGGTGCAGACAGCCACGCGAGCTGTTCTGCTATTGGGATTGTCGATTTCCTCGCTTTCAACGTGCTCGTAGGGATTCCAATGGACCAGCACGTTGGGGGCGTGATTCGTCTTGTTCGTCTTGTTCATTGGCATTTTGATGCTGCCATGGCCAAAGCTATGGCCACCATAACTGCTGGGTTTGTCATCCAGGTGGTCGCAGTCATGGCAGATGATCAGAATCTCGTCGCAGCGGCCAAAATCCTGAGGACACTTGACCTGCTCGTGGCTGTCGAGTCTGTGGCTACAGGCAGTACAGCGTGCCGTTATGGTCGTAATTGGGCCGGGATTCGAGGCGGATTTGGGGACTTGGAAGCCTTTTGGTTTCGTTTCTGTGCTTCCAGTATTCATTTCTAATTTTATTTGTTCGTTAGTGAGGCCCTAAAACGTATTGGTCGTTACTGTATCACGGGGATGATGTATCAATAATCGTGAGGATGTTGATTGTGAGCGTAGGAGAGAGACAAGAAGAGAAAAACAGTCGTGATAT
Source organism: Sporothrix humicola (assembly GCA_021396245.1). Lineage (NCBI taxonomy): Eukaryota > Fungi > Ascomycota > Sordariomycetes > Ophiostomatales > Ophiostomataceae > Sporothrix > Sporothrix humicola. The sequence goes on from WNYE01000114.1 coordinate 46,237, forward strand.
TCTGTGCATCAAAGGCGGGGTATCATGTCCTCATATATGCTGGGCTGTCGTAGTTATCTTTGCCCCGTCTGCAGAATGCTACATGAAACAGACAATACGGCCGAACCACCGTTGAGAATACATTTGCTGTATGTTTTAATGGGATTTTGCCATGTCTACAAGTTAGGGGCCGGAGGCTGAAGTACTCACGTGCCCATCATGTCTTCGTTCATGCGGTAGAAGCCAACATATATTTTCAAAGAAAAACATATTCTTTTGCCTTTCCTATTTAAAAAGTGGCATCCCTGTTTACAACTGTATTCAAAGACAAAACACATCCATGTCTGGTGCACTTCATCAGATATTATTGTGTCACAGGAAAGTAATCAAATTCATCAAATTCCAATCATCATGTTGTTTGTTCTGTTAACACAATAATATCTAAACGGATGTCTTCAAGTTCGTACCATTAGTCGATCGCCATCAGATATCCATGGGTGGTCAGGACACCCAATGCAGACGGCGAATGTTTCACCGTCCCTAGTTATATACTGCTCCCCCGGATGGTCTATGCAGTCGCAGAATACCATAGTGTTGCAACAGAAGCGTTCTTCGGTGCATTGAGCCTCCCTGTGCATAAGGAGAGGGTGTTCACATAGTGGGCAGTTATCATCTATGCTCAGGTTACCGTAGGTCATTTTGACGAGATGTCTGGGCAGTGGGCTGCATGGATGTCTGTTAGTCATGGAATATGTACGCAAGAGTCAATGCTGTAGTCTTACCTGTAATATCTGCTCGTTGCTTGCTTTTGATTTTGAGACAGAAGCAGTGGACAGAAAGATCAGAGTGAATAGAAAGAAAAAAAGACAATAAAGATGGCGTACAGGTCTAAACAGAAGGGTTGGCATATGGCTGAATTTATACGCCATGTTGACCGCTTTCATGACTGTAAGCTCTAAGTGTAAAAGTGTAGGCAACCTGGATACATATGGGCATCCAATGCTTTTCGTAAGAGAATACAGAAACAAGGCGACCCATATGCTGCGTTCGAATACGTTTAGTTGTGGATAATAGTGTGGTACATCCACGATACTACATCAAAGTGCAAAAGCATGGTCAAATCAGAGTCGTAAGAGCATCTGCCTTGCCATGATACGGCGTGCCACTATTTGCATAAGTTATGAATGTGCAGTTTTGTACCAGTGACATGTTTTGTCTACCCATTCTATATTTCCCTCCCTCTCTTTGCCCACGTCTTCCACACATTACAACCCTTTGATGAGAGACAGGAAATGTGACCTGAAAGCCTCGGCATCGACGCTGACAGCCACACGGCAATTTGGCGCTGGCGGGTTGGGCACTTCCTGGCGATCGCAGACCATGACGCCGCGCGTAATTCCGTCTCCAACCTCGATATTGACGGCCATTTCCTTGTATTCGCAGAGCTCTGGGTGGGACACGACAGCAACAGCGAGCGGGTCGTGCATGGGAACGGACGTCATGCGTGGGAGGCGACCCGGAAACCGCTGGGTCTGGTAGGCAATGTACTTTGCGGCAGCCTCGCCGGCGAATTGTGAAAAGGACGACTGGGAGGCTTTCATGGCGTCTGCATCGTCGGTCGTCATGCGGACTTGTAGGGTCACGTCCAAGCCGATCCAGCGTTGTGGCGCACCTGAACGGAGAACTGCCCGTGCCGCTTCTGGGTCAGAAAAGACATTGAACTCGCCGGGCTTGTTCCACGAATACATTGTGCCAAAGAAAACACCGCCCATAATGACGAGTTCCTTGACGAGGGAGACGATCCGCGGCTCCAGCACCAACGCCAGGGCCACGTTGGTGAGCGGGCCGATGCATACTAGCGTGATCTCGCCCGGGTTCGCCAGAATGTGTTCGACAATAGCGTGCGCGGCGTATCTTCCTGACAGTGGTGGCCGGCCCGTCCCTCGGAGGGCTTCAACATGTGGCGCGACGGTTCTCTTGACGTCTGTGTGGATGAGGGGAGTAGCAGCTCCACGGACAAACGGTGTCGATGCAGGAACGCCGAGTCTGTCCATGAGAATGCCCGTCAAGATCGTGGCGCTGTCGACATCTGTGTTTCCGTTGACTGTTGTGAACATATCAAGCTGCAAATTCGGGTCGGCGTGGGCCAGTGCCAGTGCAAAACCATCGTCGACGTCGGCGCCAGCGCCCATCGACAGGTCGGTGTCCAAGATAATTCGTGTAGGCATTTTGTGAGGCTGTGGGATGTCAGATAGGAAGTCACAATTAAATTCGAGGTCATGTGAAATTAAAGGAAATGAATCATATGTAACTTAAATCGAGATTTTTTTTTTAAAGACGAGAAAAACAAAAAAAATACAACGTCAACCTACACGCCTCCGTCATCGCTCGCGTGTCTCCATCTTCACTTATTCCTTCACACATGCCTCATGTCGTCGGCGTTGACACTCCGCGGCACTTGCCCGATCGGGGGCCGTCGGTTACGCGGTTGCCCTGAATGCCCCTAGAGCCCTGTGTGATCCATCGCCCTTTCCCTGAATGACAGTCGCGCCTTCCCTGTAAGCTTTTGCCCAGGCCACTTGTAGCGCCTTTTTACGCCACTCCCGTGTCAGTGTACGGGCTACACCCGGCACTAGTTGCTTGTTCCTGCCCTGCGCGGGACACGAAAACTGAGGTTGCGGGGATTTCGAAAAGGAAGAAGGAGCGACCAGACACAATGCGACTTTTCAACGGCGATCGGTCCACAGTCCACATTCGAGTCAGGCTTCCCTTTCACTCGTGTTCTCCTTCTTTTCTCCTCTTTTCTCCATCTTCCACACAAACGTCGCTCAACAGCCGATCGGTAGAGCTCACACGACAAAAAAACGTGCCGGAGACCCCATCCTTGCCCCAGCGGAAGCCATCGCAGTCGGGCAGTCAGTTCGCCGTCCCCTCTACTCTCTCTTTCTCTGCTCCTTTTCAAGAATAATTTCTCTCATATAAGAGTACGGTTTCGGAGCTGCGCCGACTTGCACAGTACCAATGATGTCTCTCCTCCCGTTTTCTCGTTCTCGCCGTCAAACGCGTCCTGCTCCTGGCCTGCCAATCCCTATCTGGCTCATCTTGCTGGGCATCTTTCTCTTTCTCCTCCTTGTCTTTATCTTTTTGATTGCTCCTTTCCACTATGGCTGAGCCAAAGACAGCCACCAGCGGCGTGGCCATCGACGCGGTCGATACCGCCAGCCCTGCCCAAGAGCCTGTCGTCAACAAAACGGAAGATATGTCTCAGAATATCGACAACGCCCTGGCCCAGGGCGAAACGGTGGCAATGCGTTCGTCGCTCGACAACCTGCCGTTCTTCGAGGCCATCCGCGTCTACTGGCGCGTGACGCTCGTGTGTTTCCTGGGCGCCTTCTGTGCAGCCCTCGACGGCTACCAAGTCTCGATCAGCAGTTCGATTGTGTCCAACAAGGGTTTCATCCGGACAATGTCCAACGGCGGCTCGGTACTCAACCCAACTCATGTCTCGGTCTGGGGCGGCATGCTGTCGACGGGCCAGCTCGTCGGCGTCGGCATTCTGCAGCTGTTTGCCGATCGTCTGGGCCGTAAATGGGCGATGCACCTGACGTGGCTGACGCTCTGTGTCTCGGTGGCTCTCGAGTCGGCCGCCAGCAACTGGCTATATTGGCTCTTTGCCAAACTAATTGCCGGCGCTGGACTCGGCATGATGCAGGCCACGTACCCGGTCTACATTGCCGAGCATGCGCCGACGCAGACCCGAGGCCTGCTGACGACCTTTTACATGTTGTAAGTCAAGTGCCCTTGAGCCAGATAAACACAGCTCCCCAAGATATTCGTATGAATATTCCCTCGTGAACATAATGTTTATTAACCACAATTAGCTGGTACGTCACGGCACAAATCTTTGCCCCGCTGGCTCTCCGTCAGCTCTCTTACTCCAATCCCTACGACTTCAAGACGGCCGTCTACACGCAATGGGGCATGCTGGGCCTTTTGCTTCTGATCAACGTCTTTTTGCTGCCCGAGAGTCCGTGGTGGCTTGTCGAGCGCGGCCGCGTTGCTGATGCCGAAAAGGTGCTGGCGTCAACGCACCGCGGCATTCCGGCCGAGTACAACTACAGCGCGCACAACGAAGTGGCCATTATTGTGGCGACGGTCGAGCATGAGCGCCTGATCTCCAAGAGCGCCGAGTCCAACCAGATCGTCGAGATTGTGCGCGACAAGACGAACCTGTGGCGTCTCTTTATCGCCTTTTGGCCCAAGGCCATGCAGCAGCTGACGGGCCAGAGCGTGACGAACAATTACGGCACCTACTTCTTCCAGCTCGCCGGCAACACGGCTCCCTTTACGGTGACCATCATCCTGGCCGTCTGCCAGCTCATTGGCGTCCTCTTCTCGTCTTTGATTTCAGACAAAGTCGGCCGGAGATGGCTCACGCTCGGTCTCTTCGGCGCCGGAACGGTCGCCATCTGGGGCATTGGCATTCTGGGCAGCTTCGATTACCAGTCCCAGAAACTCGGCAGTGTCCTCGTTTTCTTCGCCTGTCTGTCCAACTTTGGCGTCATTGGCGGCGCCGGCGTGGCCTACTCGTACGTCGCCGAGATCCCCAACCAGCGCCTGCGGCAGAGAACGGCGTCGATTGCGCTGATGGGCTCGTTCTGTCTCGGCCTCACGTTCAACTACACCGTCCCGCTTATGCTCAAGGTCTGGTCTGTCAAGACGGGCTACTTCTTCGCCATTACGGGCACGCTGTCGTGCATTGTCGGCTTCTTTGTGCTGCCCGAAATCACGATGCGTACGCCCGCCGAAATCGACGAAATGTTTGCCGACAAGGTCGCCCCGCGCAAGTTCCGCAAGCACATTACGCGTGTCCAGATGTTCTTGGAAGAGCAGGAAGCCGCCAACGAGAAGGTGTAGAGAGCACAAAATTATGGGAGGGGGAAGGATGGGATTAAAGACAAGCTTCTCACAGGCCCCCGGCACTTTCTTCACAACAATTGTCACAAGTAAAGGAATCCATTGCCACGCTTCATAAAAGCAAAACCAGAGGAAGAACAGAATAAAATAAAATAAATAAATATCCAGACATCCTCAATCGGAGAATGTCCGACTTTTGGCAGTCAAAGCTCCATCAAGTGAATCAGTGGCCCGCTTCTAATCCATCACAGGACTAGTCTGTCGGGTGCAGAAGCCCGCTGTTGCAGCTGTACCAACTGCTCGGATAATAAGCGACGCATCCGACGTGAAGTCTGTGGTCACCAACCTTTCTTGCGTCTTTCTTCTCCTCCCCAGATTATGGAGTCTGTTTCGTCTTACGTCTTCCTGGTTGCCAAGAGATCTTCACTTCACCCTTGTCATGTAAACTTATGTATTTCTTATCAATATTAACAAACGCTCAGCCTTGCACAATTTGATCTCAAACTCCGTCGGCATCTTCGCCTTATTCATCACGCCTTCGTAACCCGATCTGCCTGCTACAATTACTCGGCCTTCTCATTCGGCCCTGTAATCAGAATCTTGATCACCTCGCCCTGCTTGACCTTCTTGAACGCCGCCTCGGCGTCTGTAAACGGCACCGTCTCCGAAATCAACTTGCCCACCGGCACCTTGCCCGACGCAACAAGCTGAATGGCCAGACGGTAGTCGCCGGCGCCGTAGCGGAAACTGCCGCGGACAGTCACTTCCTTGACACACAGCGCCACGATCGGGAAGGTAATGTCCGGCTTGCCCATGCCGCCCTGCACATAGGTGCCGCCGACGCGCACGGCGTGCAGACTGGCCTGGATGCTGGGCTCGGCGCCAGACGCATCAATCACAACATCGGCGCCGCCAGCGGCCTCGAGACCGGCCTCCTTCAGAATATTGGCCGCGTTTTCCTGCGGCGAGACGCGCTGGCTCATGTACGTGTGCGTCGCCGCAAACTCGCGCGCAAACTTGAGCTTGGACTCGACAATATCCACGGAAACGACTGTCGACGCGCCGAAAGCCTTGGCCACGGCACAACACAAAAGACCGACCGGGCCCGCGCCCATCACAACGACGCTCTGTCCGGGCTGCACGCGCGCCTGTTTGCCCACAATGTGCACGGCGACGGCCAGCGGCTCGATCAGCGCGCCCTCCTGCAGCGAGACGTGCGCGGGCAGCTTGTAGCAGAAATCCGACGGCGCCTTCCAGAAGCCCGTCAGCGTTCCGTCGTAGGGCGGCGTCGCCGCAAACTGCATCAGCGGGCACAAGTTGTAGTGGCCCTCGAGACAGCGCATGCAGCGGCGGCAGGGGTAGCCGGGCTCGAGGGCGACGCGGTCGCCGACCTTGAGGTCCGGGACGGACGAGCCGACAGCGACAACAGTGCCCGCCGATTCGTGGCCCAGAACCATGGGATCCTTGACGACAAAGTGGCCAATGGCGCCGTGCTCCCAGTAGTGCACGTCCGAGCCGCAGATGCCCGTGTAGTTGACGGCCACGAGCACGTCGTGCGGCGCATCGGCCACAGACGGCACAGGGCGGTCCTGGTAGGTGACGTCATGCGGTTTGTTGAGGACGAACGATGAGTTCTGGCATGTTAGCAAAAGAAATCAAAAGGAGGGGAAGGAAGCAGAAATAGGAAACAAAAATGCCCAAGAGACAAAATAGGGGACAGGACATACCGACTTGCCGTCTGCTGGAGAAGCCATTGTGTTGTGTGTCTGAGGAAGATGTCGAGGAGATGGAGAAAACGAAAACGAAATGTCGAGTCGAGGGCGATGCCGCGAGATGTCGCTTTTGGGAGGAAAACTGGAAGGAGAATGGCAAGAAAAGAGAACGACAAAAACGAGAAAAAATTGAAGAAGAGAATGGGAAAGGACAAAAAACCCAAAAATACACGACACCTGAGCCCAGACTCGTCGCTTTCTCGTTCTTTTTTTCCTCCTTTTTTCTTCTCGCTCACGAACTAAGCTAGCAGCAGCTATGACAGCTTAGACACCGCTAACACCGCGTAATATCAGCGCGCCGCATGTCGGAAGCTGCTAGCGCGGGGGCAATCAGTTGGGGGTTAGGGGGCGTGCCTTTTGGGAAGTGCCTTCTGAGAGCAACGTGCTACAGCAGCCCCTGGCGCCTACCCCCGCTGTGCCCGCATATCTGTGCACTTCTCGTCCCGCCTCTGGTCACGCTGACCACCTTTGCGCCTTCCTTGACACGTTCTTTTACGCAGCAGTACGTTCTTTCCTGCAGAAAGCTGCACCGTCTCCCACCTCCCACTTCCTCCGTCCGACGCCCGGCCGCCCTCTCCTGCCAGATCCCTCCCACCCGCTCGGGAACAATTACCAGAACAAGCACCTCCTACTGGCCGCGCCTTCCCCACTGTTCGATGCTCGACAAACTCACGACTGCCGTTTTCAACTACTCCGCGTCCAACGACACTCGACACTCGGCAGTCCGCCAATAATGCAAATAATTCGCCGAGCTATTTTGCTTTTTGCCAGGAGATACCAGACTCCATAGCACCCCATTCTTTTTTGCATTCATCCTTCTTATCCATCTAGTTTCTTTTGCTTTTTTTGTCATGTCCTCTTGGCCTTGTCGCTCTACTATTACTGAGTAGAATCCCAGATCCCCCAACCCCTCAGCTCCAGTCTAGACTTCCCCATTTTCTGCAAATACCCATTTTAACCGCGCCAATCGAAAGCGAGCCCTCCTTGTTGGCGCAATCCACTCACTTACACAGAATCGCTCACACATTCACACTGACACCCTTCGCTCGTTCCTCACCGATCCCCGACCACGACCTACCCCAACCACCGAACACGACCCGCGACCACGCTATTACACAAAAAAAACAACAACGTGTAAGGCGTCTCTAAATCTGACAGAAAGAAGAAAAGAAAAGAAAAATCTCGCTGACCACGGGACTCGGAAAAAAAAATAGCGAGCTGCAGCTGCAGATATGCAGGTGAACCCAGACGATGGCTGCAGCGTTGGGAACTGTGGCTGTATTGTTGGATCGTGAATTGTTGTATTGTATCGCATGACATGATGACATGGAATGTCTACCTGTAGTCTACTTCACCGCCGATGTTTGTTGACGTAAAGATGCCTCCACCCCTCACACCAACCCCAAATATCTCGTGGTGAAGCGAGTCGTCGACGTTGCTCCGTTCACACCCAGCCGAACCGTCTCGCCAGGCACAATGTCCACCAGGTTGTCGTCAAACCGCACAGCATCGGCCTCGGCGTTGCTCGTGTCTTCGTGAACCTCGACGGCAACTCCCTTGACCGGGACATCGGCGCTGATATCGACGCCGACCACCTTATCGCCCTCCTTCACGACTTCGAGAGAAACGTTGGGCTTCGCAAAGTGCAGGTACTTGAGCGGCTCCGGCCAGTTGACATACCGCGCAATCTGCTTCGCGGAAATCTCGAGGTAGGCAGCCACAACTGTCTTGGCCTCGTCGCCCTTGACACCCGGCACATCCAGCGCCACCACCTCGGTCGATCGGTTCGACTTGAGCACGATGCCCTCGGCCTCCTTCTTCTCGTACGTCAGCTTGCCGGTCTCGACATCCCATGCCCGCACAACACAGTCGACTCCCTCCAGGTCGTCGAGCGTCAGGTTCGAGCCCCAAATCTCAATCTGCGTGCGCCGCGTCACATTCATCCGCGAGTGGCTGTGCCCGCTGCCGTCATTGTTGTGCGTGTGCTCCCGCCGCGTCATGCCCACCGTGACGGGCGCCATCTCACGCTTCACTGTGTAGAACGCGTGCTTGGGCCGCAGGTAGTAGTCGCAGATACTCCAGCTCGTCACCGGCCAGCAGTCGTTGAGCTGCCACACCAGCGCACCGCCGCAGTACTCCCGTCCAGGGCCCTGCCATTGCCGCTTCCACAGCCGGTACGCCGATGCCAGGCACTCCGCCTGCATGAGCTGCGTGCAGTAGACAAACTGCTCCAGCGGGTCCGGCGCATACCGGAAGTTTTCCACCAGGTACAGCGCAATCCGCCGCTCGTGCCCGTCAGCCTTGTTGTGGAGGTCGATCGTCGAGCTCTGCGGATACCGGTCCTTGTCCTTCTTGCCCTCCAGCAAGAATTGGTCAATCGTGCGCACGCTGGGGAACGCCTCCATGCCAAACTCGGACACAAAGCGGCCGACCAGTCGGTCAAAGTTCTGGTATTTCTCTTGGGTGCCGTGCCACACATTCCACTGGTGGATGTCGCCGACGGTCGGGTCGTGCGTGTCAACGCCGCCGCCCCACGGGCTGCCGTAGTGGTAGGGCGTACCCGGGATCAGGTCGGTGCATACGTCAGCCAGGATCTTTTCGTAAATGTAGCGTGCAGGGAAGTCGGTCTTGAGCCAGCTCTCGGCGTCTTTGTTGGCGTAGTCGTATGTGAGGTTCTCGCTCTCCTGGTACTGGTAGTCCTCGTTGTTGCCTGCCCAGATCACAATGCTCGGATGGTGCCGCAGCAGCCGCACATTGGCCGCCGCCTCACGGCGGATTGATGTGCGAAGCTCCGGCCATGCCGGGTAGTTGCCGCAGCCAAACATGAAATCCTGCCACACCAGCACGCCCAGCTCATCACAGGCATCGTAGAAAGCCTGCTCCTCGTAGATTCCGCCGCCCCACACGCGGATCATGGCCTGGTGGCCCTCGAGCGCCAGCTTGACCCAGTCGTGGTACCGCTGGCCGTCGATGCGTGGCACAAAATTGTCAGCCGGGATCCAGTCGCTGCCGCCGCAGAAGATGGGCACGTTGTTGACCTCGAAGAAGAAGCTCGTGCCGGGCTGGCCCTCAAGTGGCTGCTGAACGAGCCGCGAGCGGCGGATGCCAATCTTCTTGGTTGCGGAGTCGACCTCGGTGTTTTCACCAGCAAGGATCGTTGCCTTGACTGTGTAGAGTGGCTGCTTGCCGTATCGAGCCGGGTACCACAGAGCCGGGCTGTTGATCAGGAATGAGGCTGTGGCAACGCCATCGTGGGCTGCATCGCCAAAGTTGTCCTTGTCTTCCTCTTTGGCCGCCGCCACGTCGACCGTCTCGGACGCAACAGCCACGCCGTCGAGAGACACGTCGAAGCGGACCTTAGAGCCTTCGACGGAAGCAGTCTCAATCTCTGCCCGTGCCACGACGGTGGCCGACCGCAGAGATTCATCTACCGTTGTGTCAAACGACAGATCTGCCACCCGTGCGTCGTACACCTCAACATTGACCGGTCTCCATGGGCCGCACGTCATAAGAACCGGGCCCCAGTCCCAGCCCCAGTGGTACTGCGACTTGCGCACCGCCAGTCGGGAGTTGTCGCCGTTCCAGCAGCCCCATTTGTGGTCTGGGTATTTCTCCACCAAATCCCAGCCGCGGAAGTAGGCGCTGTCAAAGGTGATCACCAAAGAATTGTCGCCTTTGACGACCGAGCCTGTGATGTCCACCCGGTACGGCAGGAACATGTTGTCGCTCTCTAGGATCGTCTTGCCGTTGAGCACGACCGTTGCAAAGGTGTCGAGGCCGTCAAAAGCCAGGACGGTCTTCTTGCCTGCTGCATTCTCCGGCAGACTAAAAGTCGTCTTGTACACCCATTGCTTCTCGCCGATCCACTGCACGAGCTCCTCGTTCTTGCCCATAAACGGGTCCGGGATGCGCTCATGCTTGAGCAAGTCGAGATGCACATTGGTCGGGAACTGGCTGACGGGCAAAAAGTGCGAGTCGTCCAAGTCTGCCTGCTTGAAGGACCAATTCTGGTCGACAGGCACGACAAGACGGGGAGCAGTCGATATCGAAGCCATGTTGGTGGTTGTCGTATTAGTTGATGGTTGTATACGGTGTGTGTTTGTGTCTGCGTGTATGGCAACCGCCGACAGAGGTGTGGTGTACTTCATCTATTTGTAGATGCAGAGAGCTCTTCTTGTTAGAACTCGAAAATATGAAAAGGGGTAAACAACAGCTGATTCCTCAAATCAAAAACAGGGCAACTACGAAAAAGTCACCTCGGGGGAGGCGCCGCCGAGTGCAGTTGGGTTAGGAGCTTTTCCAATCGGGAGGAAGGTACGAACCGCTGCGGCTGCAGGCGGAAGAAGGAAGAGCATGGTTCACCAGTACGGCATTGGCAAGCTGCGCTCCCGGTAGCGGTGCCCAGCATTGGGCGGCGATGCGTGGTTACTCCTTCCCTGTGAGGGATGGTGGGGTCGAGGTTGTAAGCTCTGTAACACCCTGTGCTTGCTTGTCGTGCTTGCCTCGCATTGTCTTCCCTGTCCATTGGCGATTTGGGGGGCAGGTGCGTGTTGTTCGTCGTACCTTTCGGAAGGAAGGCGCGGAGCACCGCTCTCCGCCCTTCCTGTTTAGGCTAAAATCGGCATTCGGTGAGAGGCAAGTGGGCATCGCAAGCATTTGTGGGGAGCTTCAAAAGCGTGTGTTTTGGTGAACATCACACTTTGAACTACAGAGTACCGTGTCGGCTTTTGCAACAATGTTGCAATTCAAGAAGAAAATAGTAATAAAAATATCGCAAATGGAATCACGTTTATCAACCTGGCTGTTCTGATTGCCGTCGCGGAAGGCCGGAGTCGGAGTGGTGAGATAACATTAAACATATTCGAGAACTTATGTCACAAGTATCTCTTGATTGTAACGCCTTTTCTCGTTCTGACAAATTGGTATTTATTTGATGCCATCTATGTCCAGGAAAGAAAATCAAACTAGAAAAGCCATGACCATCGCTAATGCTCCTCCGCACAGAATACAGGATAAAAGTAATTGTGTACATGAAAAGAAGTGATGGAGGTATGAGGTATGAGGTACGTTGTACCGTATGAGGTTGTAGTCAAGAATAAAACAAAGAAAAGAATAGAATGGTGTTGATATATCCCGCCCGCACACGCAATGCCCACGCCACTTCACTACAGTGGCCTTTGGTTCCGCGGGCGAATGCTGCGCAGTTTCATATGCGTTGTCGGCGCGTCGTACTTGCGTGTCTTGGGGTCCCAGAACGCCGTCACTTCAATCATAATGCGGGAACTGGGTGACTGCAGCTCGACCAGGCCGGACACGCCCACGCTGCCGCCGGGTGGCTGTGGCCGTAATGGCAGCCACGTCTCGGCGAGTTTCTTGCGGAAATCGCGCCAGGCGGAGTCGATGCTGGAGCGGATGGGCTGGAAGGGGATCAGGTCGCGGGCGTTGAGAATGCCAGAGCCCTCGTCCCAGTCGCCAGGCGGTTTTGGTGAAGAAGCAGGCTGTGGCCGTGTCGGTGCTGGCGTTGTCGGGTAGAGACCGCCCAGGCCTGTCACGGCTCCAGCGGCTGGCGCACTGGCATTGCCATTATTTGCACTTCCTGCATTGTTGCCTGCGCCGGCTTTCTTGGCCTTTTCGACCTCCTCCTTCACCTTGTCGTTCAAAGCCCTAGTGTCTTCTGATATTTTCTTGAGGAGCGCGTTCAGATCATCGGTTGTCTGCCCAGGCGGCAACGGTCTTGAGCCTTGAAACGGCGGCGGTGGGAACCGCTTCTGTGGGTCGTCGCCGATGCCAAAAAGCCGCGCCAGGTTCTGCATGTTCTCCCGCCACAATGTGGTCAGAAACGACGTCGCAGACAACGCCACTGGCTCAGGCCACAGCGCCCGCGAAATGCGCATCATCGTCACCGTGTCCACCTCGGCCGTGACCAGATCGAGACCTCCCTCCGGTTTCAACAGCAGGCCGTTGCGCATGATCTTGGGTGGTGGCCGGTATGGGAAGTCGAGGTCAAGCCAGTGCTTGCGCACCTTCATTTCACGGCCGCACCGCTGCCTCAGGATCGGATTTGCTTCGGCAGCCACCCGCACGGTCTCGAGCATGTCGTTGCGGATCTTCATGAGCAAGTCACGGTCCCGAGCAATGCGGATGTACTCCTGCCACTCGGGATCGGTTCCCTTGTATGGCCGCGACTCAACAACTTGAAATGTGAAAGGAAGTGGGACGAAAATGGGTTCACGATCGTGCTCGTTACCTTCCTCTTCAACCATGTCGACCAGTGGTGGCAGCAGCACGCGCGAGACATAGGTCGTCCAGCACATGTACATGACGCCGGCACCGACCGCCGCATTCCGCCACCGCCTCCGCGTCCGGATTCGAACGTGCTGAACATAGGGAGGCGGCGTCCCTGCGGCAGCCGAGCCCGAAAGACCAGCCGTCAGCGGCCGTCGTGGCAGCCAGGACGCCATCGGTGCCCTTGACGCCCATAACGAGCGCAGCATGGTGGTGTGTGTGATCGAGAAGGTAGAAGGGAGGAGATTGTCGGAGAGAGGATTTTATCGAGAAATGGCCAGTGGCCCGATGCCGTGGAAGACGCCGCCAGGCAAATGTCGTGATGTTGCGTCGGTGTCTGAGACAATACTGATGATGTGATCGTCGGTAGATGCAAACCAGCGCGGTGGTGCGGCTGGATGGGACAGGGGGTTGTATAAATGTCGTCGAGGTGTGTATTGTCAAAGGAGTGAATACAAAGATAAGAGAAAGGAAAGAGAGGATCAAGTGACTGCGTGAGGGGCCACGAGAATGTCGTTTGCTCCTTCCCGTTGTCGCCGAATAACCTAAAATTGCCGTTTTTCAGGGCAGGAACGAGGCAGACGCCGGGCCAGTCACCAACAGCCAGGGCCTCGTCAGGCTAGACCATAATTCCCCTGTTGGCGTTCTATGGGCACGTCGAATCGCGCTATCTCCGATTCTGCAGGGCAGTTGTGCTCCAAATACAGTGGACTCCAAGCGATTACATAAACTGGCCCCTTCCCTCCACCAATTACACGGATGGATGAATAATGATCCACCTTTGGAGTTAAGCTGCAGCCTACCCCTTCCTTCCCTCGTTGCGCCTTTTGTTTAGGCGTAATGCTGCAGGCAAGTGCAACGTGCAAGCTCCAGCTTCATTTCGAGATAACGGCTTCCACTGAAAGCAACGTCGACATCCTGCAATCCGCCCATTGTCGTCGTGCATCAATCGTCCAACCACCACATCATCACGGCTGATCTCGCATCTTTCTTTCGACATCCGCGATGAAATTCCTCGCTGGCCTGGCCGTCGCGGCCTCCCTGGCCAGCTCGGCCGCCGCCGCCGCAGCAACAGCACCCGTCTACCTCCTTCGCTCTTCATCTTCTTCGTCTTCATCCACGACCTCTTCCTCCTCGACATCACCCAACCTTCCTCGCCAGATTGCCCGCCAGATCCTGCTGCAGCGGTTAGACGCCAGCGATGGCAGCAGCTTCTTCGACACGCTGCCGCGCGACTTTGACCCGGAAACCGCGCTCGACCTGATCCAGCAGTTTGGCAGCAAGGCGACGCCCGCCCTTTTTGTGGAGGACTCGTCGTCTTCCTCATCGTCTCCCCGCCAGATGGTCGTCGTCGTCCAGGGCGCCAAGGCCGAGCACGTCGCCGCACTCGAATCTGCCCTTCCCAGCGCGTTTGCCAAGCCTGCATTCTCCGTCGCCGATCCGCCTTCTGAGGCGGCTAACACCCGTCTTTTTGTTGATGAGCTGGCCGGCGAGGGCATTGTGGCCCACACGGAGACGTCGGTCGCCGATGCTGTCGCTGACGGTGCGCCCACGGCTTGGGCCAACGGCGTCTTTGTCGGTCTCTACGATGCCAAGAAGGTATGCCACATGAAATGATTTCATTCAATCTGTTTTGCTCTCAGCTAACTCTTTAGAACCCATCGACTGTCGACGACCTTGTCAAGGCCCTCCCCCAGATCACCGCCGTCGTCGAAGCTGGCGCCGCCGACGTCGCCATTCTCGTGCTCCCCGAGTCCAGCCGCTACGCCCAGTGGAAGCAGTGGGCCTCCAGCAAGGGACTGAAGCCCGCCAATGCCCGCATTCTGCCGCCCAAGGCCCGCCCCGCCGGCTCCGAGCTGCGCATCCGCAACGCTGAGGAGATGGTTATCGAGGAAGGCAGCACCGAGTTCAAGGAGAAGAACGACAAGCAGGCCGCCCCGCCGCACAACTTTGTGGCTGCACCGCCCGCCGCCAGCATTCCCGGTTGCTTCCAGTCCTTCAACGCCTGCATCGCCCAGACCAACAACTGCAGCGAGCACGGCACGTGTGTCGACAAGTACGCGATCAACAACGGTGGTCTCTCTACGGGCGCCGCCGGCGGCAGCTGCTTCATGTGCCACTGCTACTCGACGCTCAACCGGCCCGAGGACAGCCCTGGCGGCCTGAGTACGACCAAGTGGGCCGGCAACATGTGCCAGAAGAAGGACGTCAGCGTGCCGTTCTGGCTGATCACCGGCTTTACAGTCACGATCATTGGCGCCGTCACTTTCGCCATTGGCCTGTTGTTCAGCGTCGGCGAGGAAAAGCTACCGGGCGTCATTGGTGCTGGTGTCAGCCGGGCCAAGTAAACGTTACTGGTGTGGTTTCTTTCTGTTCTGTAATAGTACCGAGACTGGTCTGGTTGCATATGACGCTGTTGTAGAGTCTGTTTTCCTTTTGTGTTGTCGCTTTCCTTTGTCACTGCCAGATATATTGTATTATATCTCGGCTGTCATCATTATATGTTCCCATAGTTGCTTTGCTCTTTCTTTTTGCTCTTTTTCAGGCGTTGGCATCATCTCATTTATACAAATGAAATATAATTACACTTTTGCTCAAAAACAAACAAAATCACATGGTATTCGCTATCTAAAAGTACATTGTGCAGAGTATCCGCTGTCGAGCTCAAAATACGTCATCAGGATTCGGCTTTCGCGTAGGCGTTGCTCCCAGGCTCTCCAGTCCTCGCTGAACTGGATAGTCACCGGCTAGACCTGGTGGAAGAGACCGCAATGGTGACTGGCCCAGGTTTGGCATGGTTCGTAGCGGCGACTGCGTATTGTCAGTCGGAGCACCAGGTGTAAATGCAACAGCTGCTGTTGGTGCACTGGTGCCCAGCACCCTCTGATATTTGGCAGCTGCCGCATCTAGAATGGCTTGGACCTCCGTTTCACGCGCTGTAATCTCGGCCTTTTCCTGCTCCACCTCAGCCAGCCTTCGTCGGTGTTGTGCAGCGTCTACCTCAAGCGCTGCGACCGCACTCTGCATCTGCTGAAGGCACGTCGCCAGGTCGGGAAGTGGCCGCATTTGCGGGATGGGAACAGTGCCCTGGACGCCGTGCTCCAGACCGTCGTCTTCTGCGCCCATTCGTGTCTTTTGCAGACCATCCATGCCTGCGCGTGTCTGTGCAGCATCGTAGGCAGCTCTCCGTTCCGCTTCCGAGTCGTCGCCGCTGTCGTCGGCCAGTTGACCGTCGCCGTCACCGCCCGCTTCGGCCGCATTGATGAGCGCTGCCATCTCTTCTTTCCGTTTCTTCCGTGCAGCGCGTTCGGCTTTCCGGCCAATCGACAGTGCCTCCTTTTCCTCGACAAACTCGTCAAAGCCTTCACCCAGATCCTCGTCTTCGCGCACCAGCCGCGTCATTTCCTTCTCCTTCTTCTTGCGCTTCTGCTCGTCGGTCAGCAGCGAAATGTATTCGCCATTGGCCTCGGCCTCGTCTTCGTCGTCCATAGCCTCGCCTTCCAACTTGCGTCGTGCACGGCGGTCTTTGCGCTCTTGGATCTCAGTGGCAGTAAGGACCGTGGCAGCAGGAGCCGGCGCACCCAATCCTGCAATGGCTGAAGAACCATCCGATTTCTGAAGACCCAGTTCAGACTCATCAACGACCATGGCGCCGTCCAGTTCGGACGGGTCAAGGTCCATGACATCGTCGCTGTTGGCATTCCCGTTTCGTTTCCGTAAAGATGCCAGGTTTTGGGGTGTGTTGGGTGTCGAGCTCTGCAGTTCGTCCAGATAGGCTTGGCTATACCGTGGCCGGTCGTCATCGTCATCTCGGTCAACTGGTTTGCTCGTCTTCTCATCGTCGTCGCTGTCGTTGGCTCGGTGCCTTGTCGGTAGCCGGCCAGAAAGGGATTTGCGAAAGGCGTTGGTCTCGAGCACACGCTGCGTCAAAGACGAGCCACCTCCAGCCCGTTTGTTCGGCGTCACGACAACAGGTCCGCTGTCATCTTCGTCGTCATCGTCACCACCGCCCACCCCACCAAACGAAAGTTGTGACGATGTAGACGCTGTTGACAGTCGTTTTCTGGTTTTTCGAGATCCAGAGCGGCCAAGTGCAGGGCGGACCACGACAGGCCCTTCGTCTTCTTCATTTCTGCTTTCGTTTCCGTCGTTTCCTTCTGTACTCGTTGGTATGGTCGCGCCTTCATCGGCTGTAGTTTGCGCGCTGCTATCGTCGAGGTCTCCTCCGCCGCCCAGTCCGCCTTCGGAGTCGGCAATGTTGATACTGCGGCGCAAGGCCGACTGTTTGAGTGGCCGTTTGCCAAATCGGACGGGCTGAACAACGGGTTCAGAAGATTGGTCTGTAGGAAAGAAAATCAGAGCATCGGTCAGCCTTGAACGCGCATCAGCAAGAGTAGTGGAGGTTAAACTCGAAAGAGGTATTGGTATTGATTGCAACTCACCCTCGCCGGAACTGCCCTGCGGCTCGTCCTCGTCGTCAAACGTCGATATCCGCCGCCCCTTGCGCTTTGTGAATAAACTCATTTTGTCGGTGTTGTTGATCTGAAGTAGGGCAAACGGAAAGAAGGAGTGAGGTTGTTGCCTCTACAGGCAACTTTCACGCATCGCGACTTTATCTTATCGGCACGTGACTGCATCTTCTAAATTTTGGTGGTCGCGCCCGCCAAAAAGCTAGCCACAGCCTGGCCGGCAGCCTATCGACAAACTGCCCAAACGGTTGTCGCGTTTTGAAGCTTCCTTTCGACGACCTCCTACTCGATCTCGACTTGCTCCTTTCCACAACACCACCTCCCCTCCACAACCACCAGCGCAGATCCTCACGATGGCGCCCGCACAACCAGAACTCAAGAAGGTGCGTTGCAGTCTCACTTTCTGGCAATTGTCCCTGTTTTTCTACTCCCTGCTAACATTCTCAGTACCTCGACAAGCGGTTGTTTGTCCAGCTCAACGGCAGCCGCAAGGTCATTGGCGTGCTGCGCGGATACGATGTAGGTTCACACCCGTCCTGCGATCTTTTCCAAGTCCCAAGACTCCGTACTAACCAACAGGTCTTCTTGAACATCGTCCTCGACGAGGCCGTGGAGGAGAAGGACGGCGGCGAGAAGGTCAAGATTGGCATGGTGGTATGTCCCCCTTCCCTTCGTTATGCTTCCATTTGTGTGTGTGGCACCTACTAACCAGCCAGGTCATTCGTGGTAACTCGATTGTGATGCTCGAGGCGTTGGAGCGCATTGGCGGCGACGACAGACGCCAGCACCAGGAGCGGTGAACGATGGACGACGAATGAAAGACGAAACCCCGACCGTACAACGAACAGACGAGCGATCCTCGACGTCCAGCATTCAGACCACATGATAGATTCACTCGTTCGGTCAACGAACCTATGGCCAAGCGCGACGCTCGATTACAGTCATTTGGCGGGACGGGAGACAAGGAGTGTTGGAAGGCTGTGTGAAAACAGGCCTCCGCGCATCAACATTTCGATATTTATTATTTGTGGCATTTGTTTATATCATGGGTATATTTTTGCTTTTTATAACAGCAATGGCAGACCGTTGTAGCGGCGTTAGTGCGTTCAATACAAAAGGAGATACGGAAGCATTTTACAGTTTACAAATCGGGTGATTCTACAAGGACATGCGATTACAACTACGATCGAGTCTTCGAACTCAAATAGCATGATTTCACGGCGTCACACGTACAGGATAGCCCTTACGGACATATTTCACGTACCTGGTCACAACTCAACAGCAAGACAGCCCAACAAAAAGTCCGTCCTTAAGTCGAGCGGCCTGGTAGAAGGTGTTTAGTAAACAGAGTCAAAAAGGTAAGATGAAGTCAATGTATTCAAGAAAAACTCATACTGTTTATATAATTCGGCCCAACCACGGCCATGTGTCGTCGTCGGTGGCCGCCCCCTGTTGGATAGCAAACGCGCGCTCGCAAAAGTCAAATAGTTGGCCGTATGCCGCGGATCCAGAGGCAAAAAGCATGTGTCGGCTTTCTCTTGCGTCTATTTCTTGGGCCTAGTCGAGTAGTCCTTGGGCGCGTTGACGAGACCGCGGCCCTTCTTGCCGGCGAGGTAGACGACCTCGATAATGTCGATGAGGTCCTGCTGGTCTTCGATGACAAAGTTGATCTTGTTGTTGTTGCCTGTGCCGAGATCGACCATGATGTGCTTGTTGCGAAAGAAGAACATAATTGTGCAGGTATCGTATAGTTCGTACACTGTTCTGTTAGCATGACGAGCGAAGCGAGGGACGGGGAGTGCAAGAAAACAAGAAAACGAGCGGAGCGAGGTCAGAAAGAGAACGAAACTTACGCGCATTGAAATTCGGGATCTTCTGGTTGTCGCAGCAGTAGATGTCCGCAAAATTTACGACTTTGGGTGCGATTTTGTACAGGACATTGTCCTGTACCATGCAATCGAGGTCCGTGTGCTTGCCGAAGCGGATGACGACGACGCGCTCCTTCTCGTCCAAAATTGTATCGTCGACAGCCTTGGCATTCTTGAGCTCTTTCAGTATGGTGACGGAGTCGTCTTTGCGTTTAGCCATATTGATGTGTGAGAATAGATAAAGGCAACGGTAAAGCAAGACTGTTAATATTTGTCGTCAAGGATGGTCGAGGAGGGTATGATTAAGGAGGTTGTTGATGTCGTCAAGTTCAGATGGAAGGTTGCCTACTTTTTTTAGCGCCACCGATGCTATTGGAGGGGCTTTTTTTCGAGGGGCGAATACAATGACTAATCCACGAGGCTACACGTGACTGTACTGAATAGAGATGTCAACAAGTTCACGACATCAATCTGCTACACGTCGGGAATTAATTTCATTCGATTTGATTCTTTTAGATAAGTTCATTTTTTGGTGTACTGTTCAGTACTTTCTCAGTGGCGATGTGCTCACTTCTTGTCTGTTCGTGAGCACTCCATCCCCCAGCTGGCTTTCTCTGGAGGTTCGTCTCCTTTCGTGGACTACAATCTTGAAAGACGTAGCCGCAGTTCAATTACTACAAAAAAGTTCTCTGTCTTTCTGTTTAATGTGGTTGTCTATTTTATGATTGCTTTTGAGGTCAAAACTTGTGAATTAAATTAATAAATGATTTTGTCCTCGAGTTGTGATCTTTATTTTAATAAAATAGACTAAATTCGGGGATACGTTGTTGAATACTTTATAGTTTCACGACAACAAAGGAAATAAATTACAATGAAAATAATTCACGCGAATGAAAAAAAGCTGTAAATCGGTCATGGACTGCCAAAGACCATTTCTCATTATGCCTTCTTTTCTTCAAGACCACCATCGTACGCTGGCGGCCCAACCTCTTTCTGTCCATCTTTCTCTCGCAACGTCTTTTCAAACAACCCCACACGGAAGGCCATGAGTTGCTGGCGACCGTCGTTGAGAGCTTCCTCAGCTGGTACACGCTCTTCACGGATAGCGTCTGCACGCGCCTGTGCTTTATCAGCCTCTGGATTAAGCACATCTAGACATCCCTGTACAGCCTCTTGAGTATCCTGGATCTCCATGTGGAACAGGTAGTCTGTGAGCGGCGTGTTGACGGCCTGATCCAGAATATTGGCGACGCTGTGCCCCTGGCCGGCAACCGATACTTTGGGCAGGAAAATAAGAGCCGACAAGTGCTCGGGGTCCATTTGTTTGGCGAGCGCGAGGTTGTGTTCTGCTTCGGCCAACAGCCCGGGAACTTTGGCTAGATTGTGGCGTTCGATGCGGTCGGCGCGCGTAGACGAAAAGTGGCGCCTGTCCATTTCAAGGAGGTTGGCGGCTGTCGTGGCTGAGCTGCTATGAACGCCGTTGAAATCGACAATGTCCTGGCGGGAGTACTTGAGGGCGGTGGAAATATATCCCAAAGCGGCCGTGACATTGGCGCGGGCGGCATTGAGGCGGCCCAGGACGGCCAGCGCATGCGTGAGTCGGGTCTGGATGGCGTCGTAGATGGACTGAGAGACTTTGACGGCGGCTTCGAGGGAGTCTTCTTCGAAAAGACCGGGCGAGGGTCCGTCAAAGACGCTGTTGTAGAGCTCGTCCAATGCGATGAGGGCGGCCGTGTTCTGGTCTTGTTGAGAACGCAGGTCGGTCCGCTGCTTCTTGAGTTCGGCTAAGTCCGTGTCAATGCGGTCGAGCTTGACTTGGGCCTTGCTGGCCCAGTTGCTGGCTTCAAAGTAGGCATCCTCCTCGGCCTCGAGCACTTTCTTGTCGGTGCTGTGGCGGTGGAACAACTTTCCCAGGGAACTCTCGGCCTGTTTCTGGTGCTTGTCGAGCGTGGCGCGCTGTTCGCGCAGGTTGGTATTGAGTGCCGATACGAGCTGCGAAGCGTCAAAGCCCTTGTTGCTTAGGTCGGTAATCTGGAGCGCAAGTTCGCTGAGGGTTGACTTGGCATGCTGGGTGTCGGCGATCTGTTGGATGAGGCGATTGCGCTCAGAAGCAGCGGCGAGGATGCGAGAGGATATCGAGGCGTCGTCCTTTGTGTCCGAGATGGAATTGACCTTGACGTCTTGAGTTTCTTTAGTGTCTTTTGCGTCTTTTGCGTCCATCGTGAGGTTGCTTGGCCAGTCGTCTAGACCAAATGAAAGACTTCTTTCACAAGATTGACCCAACGTCTCCTATTATAAATTTGGTGAAAGAAGACCAGACCCTGAACATCCAGCAATCCGGGTCTAGATGTCTGTTCGCAAGTTAAGCTTAAGGAAGCCCCCACCACCCGAATCAGCCTAGCCATTTAAAATGGGTGAGAGACGGCCTCCAATGCTTGGCAAAGGATTGGGGAGAAATGGGAAGAAAACTCCAGGCTTTTTGCATGTGGGAGTAGCTCGTGGGCCTGTTGCCATTTTTTCTTTCTTACTTGGTTGTTACAATGTCGTCGATATACACTTGTATGCTGGATTGGTGGTGCGACATCGCGTTGTTGTCTGCTGACTGGCGAAAAAAGAAAAAGAAAACAAAAGGGGAGTGACTTGAGCATTCAAGACCAACTGCTGTTCGTGGGGTTTCCTCCTCTTTATCTCGTCCTTTCTCCTCCGGAAGCCTTTCCTTATTCATCCTTCCGGAGCATCGTGTCCTGTGGTGGGCGATTCATCTCCCTTTTATCCTCTTTGTTGCCGCTGATGCTTGTTGCGTTTCGGAGCTTATCGTCCTGTCAATAATGAGGCGGGCTTTTTGATGTGTGTTTGGGCAGCTGGAGTGTCTCGGCGTCATTGACTCGTCCCTTTGCAGGCGTCTGAGTGTGCTTGAAGGCGCTTGGGTTGCACTTGAATGCACTTGGATTGAACTCGAATGGACTTGCGAGATCTTGCTCCCGTTTGGCGATTTCGGCGGCGGTTATTTTTTGCTTGGTTTCCTGTTCGTTCCTGCTGGCTGCTGTTGGTTTTCCGTTCTTTCCCTGTTAGTCTTTTGTCGGCGTCTGCTTGAGCTGCAGAGCTGGCCCAACTGGCTCGAGGCAGGTGCGCCCCGCCAAAATTACCCACCTGTTTCTGTCTAATTATGGCAGCCCCAAGCGCTGTGACAGCGGACTTTTGTTTTCAAAGTCGGTGGACTAGGCCTTGCCCGACGCCCTGACGTCACCAAAACGCGCCTTCCGTAGCCCGCTCCCGACTCAATCTCGATGGCTCATGCCTGTTTTATCTGCGGACTTTCCATGCTTTTGTGAGTCTTTTTGTGAGTTACTTCTAGAGGTTCTTATTTTCCCTATTTTTTTTTTGACCCGAATGCTCTTTCCGTACATGCGTTCCATGCATTCTTTACGTTCTATGTTCCCTGTGCTCTTTCCGTGTGTTCTCGACCAGCACCGGGATCGCACTTTCCCGTTTCTCAGACTTGCCCTGATCTAGGCCCAATCTTTTTGCATTTGGGTCACCAGCTGCCTCGCCCTTCCCCCTTTTCTTGCTTTTGGCAAACCTCATTCTACTTGTTGTTTGTTGTTATCTTGTATCTTTTGATTTCCGACACTTTGCCGACTCAGATAACGCATCGCAGACTACAAGTTCATCAAAACACAGACCGCGCCGACCTCGATCTGACCATCCCTGCAGACTGACATCTCGTGCTCAACTTTCGGTCTCGACTGTTTCGACTGACGTTCGCAACTCTCTTTCCTATCTCTTTCGTCTCAATTATTCCCACTGATATCGCTCGGACGTCCCAATAAACCGACGCGACTCTCATTCTATGGCATTCGAAGGCCTCAGGGTCGATTCGCAGGGCCTGGTGCCCGTGCCCCCGACCACGGAGGCAGCAGCGGCAGCGCTGGACACAAAGCCAAAGACAGAGCCGGAGACAGAGCCTAAGACAAACTCAAAGTTGGAGTCACTGTCACCGTTTATAGGCAACTCGGGCAACAACCTAGCAACGACTCCAACCCCGACCGTGCATGCCGAGTCGACGCCGCTGTTCTGCCATCCGCCTTCTGTTCCAGCACCTTCAACGCCCAGTATGGCTCGGCCCAGATCTCCCAAGGGCAGCACGTCTTCGTTTACGACTACGACCACGGGCAAAACCAAAAAGCTGGCCATGCCCGACATACCTTCTGTCGACAGAGCTGCCGTGGCCGCCTTCCACCGCCAGATCCCGCATTACGCAGCTACACCGCTGCACAGCCTGCCGACGCTGGCTTCAGATTTGGGCGTGGGCCACATTTTGCTCAAGGACGAGTCGGACCGCTTTGGGCTGCCGTCGTTCAAGATTTTGGGTGCATCGTGGGCCGTCTACAAAGCGCTGGCACGTGTGGTTGGACTGCCGTCTGAAGGTCCCGATGCTGTTTCTCTGGAGACTCTAGCTGCAACTGTTAGAGCTCATAACGAAAAACATACCCGTGAAGACGGCCTGCGTCCACTTCAGATCTTGTCTACAACCGAAGGCAATTGGGGCCGCGCCCTTGCCCGCATGGCACGATATACTGGCGGTGTTGCTTGCCGCCTCTACGTTCCCGCATTCATGCCCCAAGCCACCCAAGACCTGCTGGCCCGTGAAGGCGCTGATGTGCGCGTTGTGCCGGGCGGAAACTACGACGACTGTGTTGCCCTGGTCCGTTCCGAGGCTGAACGGGATTCTTCTCTAATTTTGCTCCTTGATGTCGGCTTCGAGGGCTACGAGGATGTGCCCCAGTGGGTCGTCGAGGGCTACAGCACCATGTTGGTCGAGGCCGATGAGCAGGTGAGCGAGGCCACGGGCGGAGGCGCAGCTACGCATGTAGTTGTGCCTGTGGGTGCGGGGTCGATTGCTCAGGCTGTCACTGCACACTACAAGGCCGCTCGTGACGTTGGCGCAGGACAATCCATGTCAGATGGCGATAGCGGCATGACGAATGGAGTTGATGGAATTGACGGCGTTGACGGCGTTGACGGCGTTGATGGTGCCAGTCTTGGCCTCCAAACGACAGCTGTTCTCGCTGTGGAAGCGGATACTGCAGCCTGTCTGCGCGCCTCGCTCGCAGTCGGCCGCCGTGTCACAGTAGCCACAGCTGACACAATCATGTGTGGTCTCAACTGCGGCACGTTGTCGGAAACCGCCTGGCCCATTCTCCACGCCGGAATTGACTACAGTGTCGCCGTTTCCGACCGCCAGGCTCACGTGGCCGTGCAGCAGCTGTGGAACGCCGACGGCCGAGCGATTGTCGAAGACGGCGACGAAGAGATGGGCGGCATGCCGGGCAGCCAAAAGAGCCACAGAAAAAAGGTCAGCGAGGCCGCCGGCGCCAGTGGTGTTGCTGCCGGTCCTTGTGGCGCGGCGACGCTGGCTGGTCTGCGCAAGATCTGTTCCGAGGCACGGGATATTGTTAATCTGAACAATGACTCGATTGTGGTGTTGTTTTGCACAGAGGGCGCGAGGGAGTACGCCGTGCCTTTTGTGTGAACAGCACTGGTGACGAGCGAAGCGAAGCAGCTCGAGCTGAAGTAATTACGAGCGAAGCGAAGAAAAGGAGAAAAGAAAAACGACAAGAGAATGTCTGAGCGATGAGGGACTCTTGGGTCTAGATTGTCTGTGCTCTGTTTCCGTCCCCTGTCAACTTTGTCGCATCTTGGCAAGCAAGAATAGCCGTTTACCCCGGGCATCCCAGCATTGCACCAAAAATACCACATGCGAAATGCGGGCGAGCCGTGTTTGACTATAGAGACATTACCCAGACGAGTCGAGACGGAGAGAGGCCAAGAATTGATGAGATGGGGACGAAAAAAAGGTAAAATGTTAAGAAAGGAGGAACAAAAAAGAGGAAGGACGAGACGAGCCGTGATCCACGTGATAACTGACCAAGTGTTCAGAGGACGAGAGACGTGGAAAAGGTCTGTGGTCCGTGGTTTTTGAAGACGGGACGATGCTTTCTATTTCTTTTTGAGTTCTTCTTCCTTTTTGTTCTTTTCTGGTTTGGAAGGGATCAGTATTGGGTTTGATTCCTGTTTTGCATTCTGCATCTGCGCTGGTCTCGGACTTTCGTTACACGTGCACTGTCCTTTACCTTTTCTTCTTTACTTTCATCTGGGCGCATTTTGGCTCATCATTTTCATACTTCCTGTCCTTTTATTTTCACCTTCATTTCTGCCATTTATTTCCTATTTTCACCTTTTGTTTTACTACCAATTTTGTCTTGCCTTTTTGTCTAGATACCAATTGATTTTACCCTATTTACATTCCCTCTTTCACCTTTTCGTTTTGTCACCTTTCCTGCTACCATGGCTGAACCAAACGACTTTACCGACGAGGAGCGCGCGCTCTTTGACCGACTCAACATTGGCAAAGCTGGAGGCTTGCCTCTTCCTTCGTTTATTCGCCCAAGCGAAGTCGTCGCGCAAGCTCGTCCGCTGGCCGACTCCATCTTTGAAGACTGGACCAAGCTCAAGGATCTGGTTACACCGCACGAGACATTGTTGTTTGACCGCTGGAAGAGCCTGAAGAAGCGCAAGCGGCGGGACTTGCTGCAGGATGCTTGGACGGCGGCTTCAGCAGCAACTGCCTCCGTCGATGGCGAGGATTCGGCTGCGACAACTCTCCCGCTTCCGCATCGTCCAGACCTCGTCGCCTGGCGCCGCCGTGAGCGCGAAAAGGGCCAGCAGCTCAAGGACACAAGCAACACGGCATCGTTTGCAGCGCCCGAGAACCTGGTGACCTTGCTCGACTGGACGGCCGAGGACCGTGCCGCGTTCTTGTGGCCGCACCTGTCTCTGGAAGACTTGGCGCTGCGGTCGACGAGCACACGCGCTCTGTGGCTACTGGCGACGTCGCGTGCGTCTTCGCCCCCCGAGGCCTTTGCAGCGTCCGATCTCGACACGACACGTCTGGGAAAAGCCTGCTTGGCACTTCTCCCTCGGTACTTGAACCAGTATTCGATGCTCTTCCGCGGACGGACGACGCCCGAGACGTATGGTCAACTGTACACATGGCCTGAGCTGGAGGCGGAAACCAAGGACAAGGTCGAGGCACCTGGCAGCGACTCGTTTGCGACGCGCGGGACGCATCCTGGCGAGGGCCTGTGGATTCTGACGATCCAGGCACGGCTGTACCGGTTCCTCGTGCTCACTGTCAAGGCCATTCTTGGGTCTTCTGTTGAGAGTAATGGAAATGGAAACGGCGAGGCAAAGGAGAAGAATGGCGACAAGAACGGTGAAAAGTCCATCATTGAGGCATCCAACGACATTGATCTTCCTGCCCGCTCACTCGAGACTCCATATAGCGTTTCGCCAACCAAGCTCGACCTACAAGCTCTTCTTGATATCACCAATGCCAAGGCTTGGGAAGCCGAGGACCATGTATGGGCACTGCGTACCGATCCTGCTTATCTGAGAGACAAACTCCGGGAATGGGCACTCCACCGCAAAGAGCGTCTGGTAACCGTTGAGGGCGTGGCTCCTGATGTCAATGCAGAGGTGACGCCGACTATTGTCGATGCTTGCCTGCGCCGTGCGCTTGAACAGGCCGAGACGTGGAACTCGGTGTACAGCAAAGTGTCTCTGCTGGCGCAGCAGATGGAGAAGCATGCGGGCGAAGTGGCCGAGGCGCAAGAAGATGGCGGAAGCAACGCTGCCAGACTTCCCCGCGATGTCCTTTTGTCGTTTTATGCCCTGTACTACCACATCCGCAGCTTTGAGAACGAGCCTGTTGGGCTGCTGCAGACGGGCGCCTTTTCGGCACCAAAGATCAAGCAGCACTACCGCCTGGAGACCGCTGCTGACGGCAAGACAAACGTCGTGGCGTCCGAGGGAGACGATGCACCGCCTGTTGTCGGCGACGAGAGCGAAGGCCATGCGGCTGCGAGCAGCGATGCAAACCAGCCGATTGCAGCTACCCTCTGGGCCTTGACTGGTCTGCAGGACGACGCGACACGGCAGCTGTTTGGCCGACAGACGCTGCTCGACGAGCTGGAGGCAGCTGCCCGCGCAGCAAACGTGCTTTCCGGCTGGGCGCTGGACCAGGTGTCGACTCTCGCCCTTTATGCTCGCTGCACTACTCTGTTGGATGCGTTCCAGCCGTGGGCATCTGCCTATGACCAGACGGTCCAGCAAGACACGGAAGTGCGAGACATTCTGGTCATGGACTTCCACATGTCGATGGGCCGGCTGAAAGCGCTGCTTGAGCACGGCCTTGGAGTGACTGCACCTTCGTTTGTGGCGAGAGAGGAAGGCACCGGCATCGACAATGAGCGCGACGTGGGTGAGCTCCGCATCTTCTGGGCCACCATCTACCAGACGCTCGAGTCCAACAAGGCACTCACGCCGCGCCTCAAGGAGATCTTGTCGAGAGAAGACGAAAAGGCATCGACTGGGCCTGCTGGCGAGCGTCGCATCGTGGATCGTCGTGCAGCGCGGGTGTTCCGTGCGCTGTTCCACCCGGTCGGTGGCAGTGGAACGCCGGCTACTCTGACCTGGCCGGATGTCGTGCACGCTCTCAAGGTGGCAGGCTTCACGGCCGAGCGGCTGTACGCGTCGGCATGGCTGTTTGTGCCTGGCCCTGTGGCCAAGATGGCGGCGATTGTGGCGACGGCCAAGGGCGCAGGCAGACGCGGCCCCAACAAATCGACGACGCCGCGTCCGAGCTTGTTCCACGAGCCGGTGAGCGAGAACGGCGAAGTGCCCAAGCTGACAGCGGCCGAGGTGCGGTGGATTGGGAAGAGACTGAATCGGGCGTATGGCTGGGATGCGACGACGTTTGAGGCTGCGCAGTCTGCGTAGAGGCAAGGAAACGTGAAGAAAACAACAAAAGGTGGGAGGAAAAAAGGAAAAAACAGCGACAGGACAAAGAAGAATCTATTACTTTTCAACAAGATATGAATATACACGAAGGAAGATGGTAGAAATGACAAAAGAAAAAGACACTAAAATAAACCAACCAGCCGTGCCGATGACAGTCTTTTTGCGCCGCCCGTATACCCAACAGATAAAACCGTAACGCCGTGACAAAGTAAGGCCTGATGAAAAAGATATGTGACAGAGAAAAAAGTGTGTCATAAACGCTGTACCTTTATGCGAAAGCTCCGACGAGAGCCATTAAGGAGGCTCCTGCCACAACCGACAGGAACGCTTGTGTCCGTCGCCGGCCGTGGAGTGTCTTGTAGCTCTTTTCTGTCAGGAAGTCCTCGGCCAGCAGCTGCACTAGACCTGCAAACAGCAGCAGACCGGCCGAGATGGCGTTCATGATGCCGACCATGAGCAGACCAGTCTGGCTCATGGGGTCGTAAAGATTGTGGACGATCAGACCAATGGCCTGGCCAATGGGCGTGGTGCAGCCGTACGCCAAAACCATGAGCCACGGTTGGAGGGACGCGCGCGGGAAATGGATGGCTGCAATGCGGCTGCCCAGAGCGAGGCCCTCGAAGCACTGGTGGAAGGCAATGGCCACCAGAAAGACGACAAAGGCCGGGCCGGTGGCGACGCTGATGGCCATGCCGATAAATATGCTGTGGAAGAGAATGCCGGCCTCGAGGAGCATGCACTGCAGCATGAGGCGCTTCTGTTCCTCGGCATTGGGGTGGTGCGGCGAGCCGGACTCGACAGCGCTGTGAGAATGGTTGTGGGAATGCGAGTGGATATGGGTATGGCTCGTTGCAGGATCGAGTTCGTCGAGGTGGAGGGCTAGGTCGTGGGAGCCGGCATCGCTGTCGTCGTCGCTGTCAATGTCGAGCTCGTCGCCGTCTTGGGAGCGCTTCTTCTTGGCGTAGCCGTTGCTGCCGTTGGCGTTTCCGTTGCCGTTGGCATTTCCATTGATCGGCAAAGGCGAAGATTCGGGAAGAGGCGAAGCTCCAGCCATGAGGCCTTGGCCCTCGGAAGTGTCGCCCCCGCTGACGTCGTTCAATGCGATGTTGTCTGGGCGGTAGCTCGAGCCGCGGCGGGCAGCCAGACCGGGACCGGCAGCCGCTGTCGTCGACGAACTGCGAGCTCTTTGGACAGGCTCATTTTCGATTGCCGTGTCTTCCGTCTGGACTTCTTCCCACATGTGCGAGTGCGAGTGTCCCGCGCCGCGCGTCGTCAGGTACGACTCGAGCCAGACGACGCTGATGGCAAAGACCATGGCAATGAGACCGGCGAGCGGCTCGTAGCCCTGGTTGAAAAAGGGCGGCAGACACGGGTCTGTCAGCGACAAAAACGCCGTTGGCAACAGATGCACAAATGCTGTGGCGATCAGCACGCCGGTGCCAAAGTGTTGTGATAAAAAAATAAAGTTGGACGGCCGCATGCCGCTGGCCCTTCGACTGAACAGGGGGAATCCGCAGGATATGGTGCTGATGACGAGGATCAGAAAGAGCGCAAAGACGTGCAATCCGGTCTCGTAGTTGCCGCGTTTTCCAGAGCCGCATTCGGGCCGCGGGCCAGTGTCCATGTCGTTGCTGGCGCCGCCATGGCGGCGGTCGAGCTCGGCGCGCAGCACGTGGGAGGAAAGGGAGGAGAAGTCCATGTCTGGGGCGGGGAAGCGGGGAGAGAAGGGTGGGCGTCGAGATGTCCCAGGAGGTGGCGATGACCGTTGACGATGATTGTCGTCGATGTTGTACAAAAGAAGGAACTTTGAATCTGAAGGGAGGAGCGATGATGGAATAGGAGCCAGATGGCAGGTGCAACCGCCAGACACGGTTTAGCGCAGCAGGAACGACACAGGCACGACACAGGATGCAACAGGAATGGCGCCAAGAAGGCGCAGCCTAGGGAAGCTCGGGGCCAATTAAGGGCCAATCTAAGGGCGGTTGTGGCACGTTTTAGTGGACGAACGCGAAACGCCAACTGGGAGCGTGTTTTTGGGGCTGCGGAGAGACAGAATACAGGCGCAATAGCGCCGGGAGTTACGGAAAGATGAACTGGAAAGAGAAGGACCAAAGCACCAAAATGACACCAAAATGACACCAAAATAACACAAAAAGAAGAAGAAAGAAGGAGGAGCCCCTTGCATGGAATACAAGCTGTGGATTGTGCCTTCTGTTTATGCGTTTCGACTATTTACACGCTTCTCCGTACTTTCTGTTACATCACATCTCCCCCTTTTCGATCTCACCCCTCTTCGCTGCAACCTTCAATCTCGACAAGTTCTTTTGCCCTCGCTTCGCTCGACTTTCCCGTCCACTCTCGACATATGGCGTCCTCGCCTCTCTCGTTTCTCGTCGCTCACGCCTTTGGAACAGCCGTCGCCCACGGAAAGGTCGTCGTCATCGGCGAGCCATAGGTCCCCAGATTGTTGTAATCGTGGGTCGGCGTCGTGTTGAAAAAGATCTTTTGGACAAACGGCAGCACGGCGGTGAACCCGCTCATGTCACAGTGCGCACCGCTTCGCACATTCATGCCGATCTTGTCGCCGGCGCCGAGCCAGTCGTACACGACTTTGGCGGCCGGGTAGATGACAACGGCGGTGGCTTTGCTGTTGGTGAACTGGTCACCCGTTCCTTGATCGATAACCAGAGCACGAGGAGCGATGGCCGCGCCAATCGTGTGCGCGTCGTACGGCAGGTTCTCGGCGTGGTTGACAAACGTGCCGAGCGTCGAGTCGCTCCACCAGCCGGCACCGGCCTTGCTGTTTTCCAGAGTCTCGTCCTGGCCGCTCATGGCGTGGTATCGATAGGGCCCCATGCCCTGGACACCCGACGACATGGGCATGGTGACGGTGATGCGTGTGTCAAACAGACCAGCAGCCAATGCACCCTTGCCCAGGCGAGAACAGCCCGTGACGCCGACGCGCGTGGGATCGATTTCGGGGACAGTCTGGTTGAGGGCGTCGAGCGTGCGATGGAAGCCCCAGGCCCAGGCTGTGAGTACGCCAATGTCGCGGCCCTTGTACACATCCCAGAACGCACCCGTCTTGCTGTTGCTGTCAGCGGCCACGCTGGTGTAGTCGAAACCGACAACGGCAATACCGGCTGTGAGATACGGCGCGTTCTGCATGCCACCGATGTTGATGACAACGGGCGCCGGTTTCGACGCCGAGGCACCCGACGGAAGCGCCAGAGTGGCCTTGAATTTGCCCGTCTTGCCGCCCGCTGTGACAGAAATACTGACGCTCGTGCCCGACCGCGTGGCCGTCACCGTCTCCTGGCTGTGGTCCGGGTAGAAGCCATACTGGTACTGCTGGAGCATCTGCAGGATCTCGGGCTGGCGGCACTTGTACCACTCCTCGCGCGACTGCACGCGGTGCTGGCCCTTGCCGGACACGACATCAGCCGCCGAGAAGCCCTCGCTGTCGGTGGTTGTGTACTTGAGCGGCAAGAAAGGGTCGGGCAGAGTGGCCTGGTCGGGCAGCTGCTGGTACGTCGGGAACGGCGACGGGACAGGCACGCAAGTGACATCAGCAAGGGCCCTGCTGGCAAGGAGCAGAGACCCCAAGGCGGTCCACGTAGACTTCATTGTGGCGGTGGTGGATAAGTGTCGTGATATCGTAGACCTTCGTAGACGTAAACGTAGATGTGCTTGCAGGGATGTCTATTCAAAGATACGGTTGCTTCTCTCTTGCATCTCTATTTTATTCTCCTGTCCATATTCATCCGCTCGTCCACTGGAATACTTCCCCACAACCGGGTGAACTCTACGGCGTCTCCGTCGTATATTGTGAGTATTTCTGAACGTAACTGTTCCTATCCACGACCTTCCGTCCCAACCGAATGTTCACAGTAAAATACTCCGTGTTCTACCCCAACCCTGTATGCGGTTAAAAGGGCGATTGAGTACCGAGCTTGGCTACTTTCACGGGCTTGAATACATTACAATGACAATGGGCATAATATCCGGCAATTCTCCGGGAGAATACGTGAACTAGATGCAGGATTATTGAACTTGTATATGGCGATTATCTAACACAATGTATTTTTGGGCCAGCCCGCGGCTGACCATCTCACGTGGCTCAGCTACAACTTCCCCGGCAGCAGAACAAGCCGCTTCTTGCGAGCCTCATCGGTGTTCCACACGTTGGCGACTTCACTCAACGGATACGGCACAACGTCAGCCGGTTTGGGCAGGCTGGCGGCCATGGCGACGATGCCGGCCTGCTGCTTTCCGGCCACCGCCAACGAGTAGCTCCCCGGAGCGGAGCCCGTCATGGACAGCCGCTTTGCGCGCAGCGTCTGAGCATTGAGCGTGATTGACTCGTCCTGGGCAATGGTGCCAATGTTGACGTACTGTGTCTCGACGTCGGTGCCCGTCTGCAGGTTGTTGAGGACTGTGGCAGCAGCCGAGCCGTAGACGTAGTCGAGAATGACGTCGACGTGGCCGAGGGTAGCAGTCGATTCGCCCAGAGAGTCGTTGAGGACAATGTACTTGTTGATGCTGCCGTCGGCGACAAGTGCTTGAAGCGCTTTCTCGTTGCGAGCAGCGCCAATGATCGTACCAGCGCCAAAGTGCTTGGCCACGGGCACGGCAGTGCGGCCACTCGTGCCTGTGACGCCAAGGATGAGCACCGAAAAGTCCTTGGGCAGGTCGTGGACGCGAGCCGTCAAGGCCATCCACGACGACGAGACAGGGTTGGCCAGAGCAGCGACCGTGATCGGATCAGCACCTGCTGGGAGAGGCACAAGCCGCGCCTTGTCAACATTGGCATACTCGGCAAAGACAGGAGCCGCGAATGTGCCAATGTAATACGCTTGCCTCGTGGCCTCGTCAATACCGACGCCGTCCGACGACGGATCGAGAGGTGCCGACTTGGCCGAAAAGTGCTGGCCGTTGGCGCGCATCTGCACGAGACGGTGCACAGCCGCCGCCTGGACTTTCAGGCGGATCTGGTTGCCCGTCGGCGCCGGCAGGTCGGGGCCCTCGAGGTACTGCGGCGCCTCGCCGAATTTCTGGACTTGAGCGTGGTGCATGTCGGCGACGAGCGAAGCGACTCTTGGGGTGTAAATAAAGTGATGTAGTGGGGTCTGGTGGGTTCGGTAGCTTCAGTGGGGTGGCACTGTAAGTCACTGTAAGTGAAAATCGCGATCGTGAACTGATTTTGTCCGTTTTCTATCCTCAAGACAATTCGATTGAATTCAACAGCAGCGAGACTGGCGATGCTCTTTCATATATGCTCGAAAGAGCTCCCCACTAGTGCGGGGAGCTGCCCATTGACATTGTTTGCTGCTGGCCGGCATCTGGTCGAGGTGCATCTCGTATTACACACTTCTTGTCAGCCATTTGTCGTCCAATTGTTATGCCTAGCTCGAGTAACTTACAGCGATCGGGCGCCGATCTCCCAGCGTGTAAGAGCGTGAGATGGGTGTGGTAAGCAGGAGAGCAGGAGTGCTGGAGATGCAGGGGTGCTCTGGTGCTATTGGTGCTGCGGGTGCTGAATAATGAAGAGGGGTCCAGGTACTTTTGCGCTGGAACTCAGTGGAAGGCGACCTTCACCAATTGTTTGTCATCTTGCACAAGACTACCAATCATTATGGCAACAAGCTATCACCAGTGTCACATTCGACTTTACAATCAAGCTCGCAATGCGAGGCTGCAGGATTCGTATGACAGTGCATTAGTTTGCTTCCTGTGAACAAGTCTGTACGATATCTCGCTTTGGCCGGCGATTTCTTGTCCTGAAATCGACATAACTTTGGCAGTTATTAGTTACTTCGTTGGGTGCTTTTTCTCACACCAATATTATCCACGCTATATGATGATATATTCTCATACACTGTTATATTTTATTATTATTATTATTTTTCTGTCGTAGTTCTTTTTTTTCTTCTTTTTTTCTTCTTTTTTCTTTTTTCTTTTTTCTTTTTTCTTTTTTCTTTTTTCTTTTTTCTTTTTTCTTTTTTCTTTTTTCTTTTTTTTAAGACCCATACCAAAGGAAAAAGGCCTCCAAAATGTACAATTTATTATTATTATTATTATTATTATTTCGTTCAGTGGAATAAGATTGATATCAACAGGCTGCCATTGCAAGCTTCAAGTTGATTTCTCTCCGCCGTAACAATATCTGGTACAGAACCATTCTTACTTCACTGGTATTCATCTTCTCTGTCACTGTGTCAAATCCTTCCCCTTGTCATCCTATTTGCCTTGTCTCCTGCAAAATGAATCTCCTCTCAAAGTGGGTCTAGTTTTCTTACAGAATCTGAGAGAAGTCTCCATTTTCTGTCCGCCCTTCGTTCGTCCGCCCGCTTCTCTCGTCCGAATGCCACTTCCGTCATTACGTCGCAGCAGGCCGGTCAAAATCCTTCATCAGATAACGTTTACATTAGAATCTACACGTGACTTTGCGTCTTCGTCATTGTGGCTTCTTTCTATCTTTTCTGCCTTTGGATGTGGCTGGTTGACGGTCTCCTGTTCCTGTCGATCGTTTCCATCGTATATGCCTTCTTGTGCGCGTGTCTTGCGTGTCGTCGAGTCCGTCCAGGAGGGCATACTCCGTCTTGTAGCTCGCGATTTCATCAAATGTTAACTCCGGAATGTAGATCCCGTTGGTGAAAGACGGGTGTTGTATGTAAATGTTAGTGCCATGTTGGCTCGTTTCCGGGGCACTAACAGCGACTTTACAGCGCTTCAACGGCGAGTTTCCAGCGCCTCTCCCGCCCGGACTTATGATCGCCAAGACGCGCGGGACATAAGTGAATTCGTCCTGTTCCGCGCCGGCCTTAACGTGCCAAACTGCACTAACTGTAGCTCGCAAACTGTGGACCACTCGCGCCAATAGCACGGAGTTCACCATGTTGTACCTGCCGAGCCAAAATACACCAAAACTGCACCAAGTCTACTTACACAGGAAGGGTGACTAAGGCATCGAAACGGCCTTCAGAACGACCATGACGACAAGCGAGCAAAATGTATATAAAGTCGACGACGGCGACAGATGAAGTTGTAGATGTTTTCTCATCCCATTCTACATCATCAAACAGCCCTAACACATTCTTCCACATTCTTCTCTTATTTTTCTACACTTTTTTCATCCAACACCATCCACCACCACAATCAATATGCCTCAGCTCGCTGGTAAAGAAGTCGGCCCCATTGGCTACGGTCTGATGGGTAAGTTCTCTCCACTATTACAGGTTAAAACCATGACAGTATACTCACGTTTTAGGTCTCACCCGCCCTGATATCAAGCTCTCCTGGGACGAGAAGATCGAGGTCATGCGCGCTGCCCTCGATGCCGGCGCCAACTTCTGGAACGGCGGCGAGTTCTATGGCCCCCAGGAAGCCAACAGCCTGGTTCTTCTCGAGAAATACTTTGAAAAATACCCTGAAGACGCCGACCGTGTTGTCATCAGCATCAAGGGTGGCTTGGATATGCCGAACACTTACAAACCTGACAGCAGCCGTGCCAACGTCCGCCGCTCTGTTTTGGACTCGGCTAAGCAGCTCAACGGCCGCAAGGTCATGGACCTGTTTGAGGTTGGCCGCCATGACAGAGTGACACCCTGGGCCACGACCATTGCCGCTTTCCACGAACTCATCCAGGAAGGCGCTTTCCGCCGCATTTCTCTCTCCGAAGTCACCGCCCAGACTGTGCACACGGCCGCTGCCGCTGCCAAAGAACTCGGCGCCGAGCCCATTGCCGCCTGTGAAGAGGAACTGTCTCCCTTGACGGCCGACATTCTGACAGACGGCGTAGCTGCCGCCTGTGCCGAGCACGACATTCCCATCATTGCCTATTCTCCCGTTGGCCGTGGTCTGCTGACCGGCAAGGTCCGCTCCCAGGCTGACCTGTACGGTGCCATGTCCCGCTTCCCCCGCTTCTCCGAGGACAACCTGCCCCAGAACCTGCAGCTTGTCGACGAGCTGGCCGCCTTTGCCGAGAAAAAGGGCTGCACGCTGCCGCAGCTGTCGATCAACTGGGCGCGCTGCCAGTCGCTGCGGCCCAACGTGCCCAACACGGTGATTCCTATCCCGGGCGGCACGACCGTGGAGCGCGTGCGCGAGAACCTCAAGGTTGTTGACTTGACGATTGAGGATCTGGACGCGATTGATGCCATTCGCACAAAGCACGAGGTTCAGGGCGGCCGCTACCCTGGCGGCCTTCCCGGCAAGTCATAGATGTGTGGCAGGAGCGATGTTAGCAGGAGCAGGACAAGGAAAGAACGATGATGAGAGGAAAGGGAAATGGGAAGGAGCATATCATAGCCTTTGTATTTAAACCGAACTTTCAACTCTCCTTTCAACTCTCGATACTTTGTACAACTGTATGCAAGACATGTGTGTGACCAACGATGCGTGTAAGACGGATGACGAGATGCGGGATGCGGCAAAGTGCAAACATAATGCAACACAAACGAGATCCTGCAGATCCCCACGTTCGGAAAAGCGAGACCCAAGACTTGATGTGAGACTTGGCGCTACGACGACAGTGGGTGCCAGGACGTTACAGTGAGACGCGGCCACACTTACAGGCCCAAAGAGGAAATGCAAACTGACAGGGGCCCAACGACATCTCTTCAGTGAATTGACTCTATTTTGCATTTGCATTTGCATCGCACGATTTGCATCTCACGATGTTGCACGTCTATGATCACAGAATTAAGTCTTGAGAATAGATTGAGAGAAGAGAATTCTATTACTACAGAAGAAAACAAAGAGACAAATCGCATTCCAGTAGTCCTAGCCCTGCCATTTAGCCCATCTTCCTCTTCCTAAACCGATACAATCACTCCGACCCCCCAACACATGACAGGAAGCAAGGAATTGGCAGTCAGTATTGAGAAAAAGAGGAAGAGGACTGATCACCAACTAGAAGACAACTTACCTTTTTCTAAGATAAAAAAAAGTGTACATTCGTCCTGTTCCCGCCCACCCTCATACCCAGGAACGAATGTGTCGAAGCGTCGGAGAAGATTTCCTGCTGCAGACAGTTGACTTGGCTGACAGGACAAAAAGAAAAAAGAAGGGAGAGAGAGAAGACTTGCCTTTTTCACATAAACAAAATGCAACATTCGTCCTGTTGTTCCACCCGCCCACGTACCAGGAGAATGTAAATGGCGAAATAGATCTGTGCTGTAAATGGTAAATTAGATTGTTAACTAGATTGTTGACCCTTGCCATACCTTCCTCCTCTTTCAGATTGTTATAGATCGCGGTGCGCGAGAGTGTTGGGATTGTCGAGAATGTGTTGGATGTGTCGAAGTCGGATCTGAAGATGTGATGATGGTCAGTGACGAACAAGTCAGGAAAAGAGAAAAGGAAAAAAAGAGAAAGGAAAACTTACTGATGGCGTCGGAAGCCAAGAAGGAAAAGAAAGTCGAAGTCGAATGCCCACCACCCGGCAACCCCTGGACCATGTTGAAAATGTTGTCGATTGTGTCGGATGCGTGTTGGAAGTGTCGAAGTCGGATCTGCAAGTGAGAGAAAGATCAGTGAAAAACATGTCAGGAAAAGAGAAAAAGAAGAGAGAAAAGGAAAAGAGAAAACTTACTGATGGCGTCGGAAGCCACAAGAAGAAAAGTCGAAAGTCGAATGCCCACCACCCGGCAACCCCTGGACCATGTTGAAAACGTTGCTGTGATTGTCGTGATTATCGAAAAGAAATGTTGCCAAGAAACATTGTCGAGTTGTCGAAACGGTGCTCCACCATCCCACCCTGAACACCGGTGCCGGATATCAGCCCTGCCGTGGGGCCATAAGACCCTAGGATGTCGAAATGGTTATCGAGATTGTCGATGTTGTCGAGAAGTGAAAGAGCCCTGTGAAGAATGAAAACTATGAGCAAAGAGTCAAAAAAGGAAAAGGCCAGAGAAGATCTTACCACAAAAGAACCATTCCCCCAGAAAGAACGAGCCCCCAGAAGGAACCAGGAGAGGAGCGGAAAGAAGAAGAGAGGAGAGGGGGAGTTGGGAACTCAAGCTAGTACGTCTACCAGCTTGAGAGCGGAGGCGGAGGCGGAATGAAGAGGCGATGGAGGTAGGAGGATGGGCAAAGAAGATGGAAGAAATAAGTAAAGAAGAAGGAAGTGTGAGAAGAAGAAAGGTTGAGTAAATGTGTGAAGCAGAAAGTATGCCTAAAGTTGGGGGAAAGCGAAGATCAACTGCAGACCATGAAGTTAAAAAAAGAAGAGAAGAAGAGAGAAGAGAGGACAAGGAGGAGGGTGGCCAGGTATATATGGGAATCTGGGAGCTGGCGGGTGCGCCCAGCATCAGCCAGCAATCAGCAATGGGCAAGCCAGCGAGCAGAGCATCGTGCACTGGCGGGCATCGACGAATGAGGAAAAAGAACCACTGCGTTGCCACGTTTTTAGGGCTTCACATTTTTCTGTGCGTGCGTGAATAGAGCTGTTCTTGCTTGTCTGGGAAGGAACAATAGCAAGAGCAAGGGCGCTAGAGGCCTCACTGTGGGTCCCTCGACACGGCACAATGGCCACAAGAGAGGGCATCGAGGCCTCGACCTCGCTTAACAGTGGCAGCGAGTGGCCGTCAATGGGCAGACAATAGGGTTGACCTCACCCTCAATAGCTGAAGGAGGGCTTGCACGGGCCCACAGGGTGGGTGCCAAGAGGAGTGCGAGGGTGAGGGCTCGCGGTCCTGACCGCGTGAATGGGCAGGTCAAAAAATATTGTGCAGGCAGACGGGCAGACTCGCTCTTTCCTCTTGTGACGATGTGCCCGTTTACTTACTCAGAGGGAAGGAGCGAGGGAAGATAGTGGTGGAAGGTGCGAGAACGGTGCAAACGCCGGCCACCATGACAACTGCCCAAGCTGTGAACAAGATGAGGAAGGAGCGGGCAGTCACATACACAATGCCCTCACACCTCCTAAATCCGCCCATTCTACACGTACAGATCGACTTCAATGATCGCTACATCCCGTAAAATCCCCCCATTGCCAATATGTTCACGTTCAACTTGACACATTGACGGTTCCCAACGGCCAGGTTCTGTAGTAGTCAGGAACCGTGGGTCTGGGGGTGCGCCACTTCGGCAGTTGGACAGACCCCTGTTCCTGGTCTCAGATCTCCCGTCATTCTTTCGTGCAGCTCCTTTACGGCTCTGCTTCCTTTTTTTTTCCCTGCAGTTTTCCCATGGGAGGTGTGGGTGGGTCCGCCTTGGGAGCTCTTCCTGCCCCTTGAGCACTTCCTGCCCCTTGAAATCTTCCTGCCCATTGAGCTCAGAGCTTGTGTGGACCCATGCATTCACGGAGAAAAGGGTCCTTGGGGGTCTCCACCCATAGGGCGCTCCTTCCTAAAGTGCATGCATCCGTGAAAATAAGCCATCACGATTTTTCATTGGCTACAAGGAGAACGAAATCAGCAACTCCCACGTGGCCTCGTCGACGAAATCTCCTCTTTGGGCATGGCGCAAACAGCGAGCATTGCTGATTAGGAGTGGAGACGTCTGTTCGTGCACAGACGAGGAGGATGACGACATGGTGAGGTTCGTCTGCCGTGCATGGAAGCTTCTCGCATTTTGTTACGTGTGAGCGTGTGAATCGACAGCGAGGGGCCCACCGTGGAGATATCATGAACCGATCGGATGTAAGGATAGTGCGAAGGAGAGGGTTGAGACTGTAAAATGTCGTGTCCGAGATACGTGATGGGCACGCCTCCTGTTTGTCTTGCTACAAGTGCATTATCCCACTCTGTATCTCATGTAGAAGAATATAGCCTCCGAAGCGTGAATCGGCAAGCAAAAAACATCAGGAACAGGACAAATGGCAAATCTTTCTGACTGCTTGCGGTAGCGCAAGGAAATGGAAATTCCATTGGTCACACACAAACAGAAGCCAGAAATAAACCAAAAGCCATCACTTCCCAAGTCCCGACTAGGACTACATGGATGAGTATTGACACTGCTGTTTCCCAGACGAGTGTCAAAGAATATCGCCGATTTTCGCACCTTCGCATTGGGTCATTGAGCGTTGTAATCACTCCCAGTTGCGAACTGCGTTGGTACTCGACCAGCAATTCCTTTCGAGAATTAAAGCATTCCTACAGACCCTAATCTGTCTCCTCTATTTGATGAATGTATTTTTAAGCCCACTTGAAAAGGTTTGTATTGCACTTGGAAAAGTGAGAATATGGTGAGAATCTGGTGAACATGTCGAGTGTCGTCGGAAAAGTGGAGCGTTTTAACAAATCTGGGCAAGAGCCTCCAACGGTCGGTGGAGCCCACCAAAATTTTGGCGACGGAACCCCCCACAAAACAAGAGTTGCAGGGGTGGTATTGGTGATATTCGGTTGACTCGACCATTTCCACCAAAATCTAGGCACTATGGACACAAGTGCTTATGGGCACCCATGGACATGCCTGCGCGTATCTGGATAATTCAATTCAAAGTTCAGACCGTATCTGCTTGGTAAGTAAAAATCGAAGAGTCTCGCCTGAAGCCCAGCCAGATGGCCAGCTACAGCCAACAGGAAGGCCAGGCAGAGCGGCCTGTCGAAATGCCAGTTGTAAAGCTAGCGAGATGACCGGGGAAAAGGCAGCGAACAAGTTGGCATTGTTTTCTTGAGTTGAACTCTAACAGACTTTTCGTTGACCTTCTCGCCCGATATCTCGTGCGGCTCTCGTACAGGCATTCAAAGGGGACTCCGCCTGGCCTTCTTGTTGGATTTGTGGCTGGCCTTGCTGGGCTTCAGGCCGAGTTTTATTTCCATCTTTTGTATCGGTTGTTTTCGGGTTTCTTCATGTTCCTTATTTGTTTGTTGTTCCGATTTTTGTTCCGAATTTCGTTCGGTTTTCATTTCGATTCTCTTCTCGTGTTTCCTTTCGTATTTATTTTCGATTTTCGATGTGACTTTCGTTTCGTGTTTCTTACCTTTCTGCTTCAGCGATAGTCGAAATGCCTGTCGAAAATCCAGTCGTAAAGCCAGCGAGATAACCAGGGAAAGGCAACAAGAAAGCTAGCAATGTTTTCTTTGAGATGAACTCTTTAACAGACTTTTCGTTGACCCTTTCGCTCGGCTCTCGTCTGGCTTTCGTACTGTATTTTCGATTCCCATCCCGCCTGGCCTTTCGGTTGGTGTAGTATCTGGCCAAGCTGGGATGGAGGCTATCTTCTGATCCCATTTGGACCTGGTTCTTTAGTTGCTATTTGGGTTGTCATATGGCTTTTTTTGGTTTTCATTTTGGGTTGCTTCTGCTTTGCTTTTTGAGTTTGTTTTGTGGTTTTGGTTTTTGGGTTTGGATATGACTGGATTTTTGGCTTCTTTTCATGAAGTCTCGACTAGAATGTTGGCCTCCCACGCTAGATTGTCCACACACACTACCATAGACCCGGCTATGGCTGCCCCTGATAAAAATCAAAGTAAAAAAGTGGCCATGGACACCGTTGTGGGTAGTCGACCGCAGTTGACCAGTTTGCACTAATGGCGAAGTGTCTCAGTGGCGCTTTTCGACTTGGATTTTCATCAAGGGCACAGGAGTATGCTAGGGCCAGGCGTGGGTAGGCCAGAACACCGGTCGAGAACCCGAAACGTCGGCCAAAAATCCAGCCTTAATTAAAAGAAAAAGAAAACAGCCCGGGGACCAACTGGAACACTGCCCAGAAGTCCAGAATAGTATCCAAAAGCGCTACAGAGCCGGTCGACGTGGCCGGCCAAGAGGGTCAAAAGAAGCCAAAAGACCAGGCCAGCAGTAATCGTTATAGCGTATATTTTGCATTTTTCAGTTTGATTGTTGTGGCTGGCTTTTGCCTGCCCTTTAAACCTCCTGGCTAGCCTATCGGTTGGGTAATGAGTTTTTTTCGTTGCCATTCTGTCCTTGCAGCGAGTGCCCTGGCTGGTCACCTGGCGGTCTCCTTTTTCTGTTTTTCGATTATAATTTTTCTTTAAAACAGTTTTCAGTAGTTTTCCCGTGGTTCATTAGTAAGTCGGTGCGTCTCGAGAATATCCCTAATGCCCCGGCCTTGGCGCAAAATTGGTCATCAACGTCGTGTTGCATTTGGTCGACCATAGTTCCTTCGTTTTTTTCGTGGATGTTGAGCCGATAAACCTGGAGGTTATTCTT
This sequence comes from Sporothrix humicola, assembly GCA_021396245.1. Taxonomy (NCBI): domain Eukaryota; kingdom Fungi; phylum Ascomycota; class Sordariomycetes; order Ophiostomatales; family Ophiostomataceae; genus Sporothrix; species Sporothrix humicola. Next base: position 88,507 of record WNYE01000114.1, read on the forward strand.
TCGTATGCGTTCGCTCGTCGTTCGTAGTCGGTTGTTCGTCTGTTCGATATATCTAGTTTATCTTGTTTCTCTGGCTTTTCTTTAGACCAGTTAATCTTTTTCAGAAGAAAGAAAATAAAAAGGTAGAGTGAACAAGGATCAGAGTCGGCTACAAAGGACAAGAGAGAGTAGCCGAAAAAGAAGAAGAGGAAAGTGTGTAGTAAAGCTGAAAGGAAATGAAGAGGGGAATAAAGAAGAAAGGGAAAAAATAAAAAATAGAAGAAAGGAGAAAGTGGAAAGAGAGAAGGAGGAGAGAGAAGGAGGGGAGAAAATAACCTCACCACGCGGAGAGAATAAGGTTGGTCATGAAGAGAAAAAAAAAAAATGAAAAGGAAGAAACGTATGAACCGAGAAGTCTGGACCTTGCCGGGGGGTGGGCGAAATACTTATAGACGAAAGAAACAGCTGCTGATTAGGCTAGTATGTCCGAATTGAAGAATCCGAATTTGGAAGGGGGGGGGAGGCCAGATACTTATAGACGAAAGAAATGCTGCTGATTAGACTAGTATATGGCTGACCATATGGTGATGATATTTAGATACTAGAGGGAAGTTTCTAGGAGTGACTTACGAGATAGTCACGATGCACGTTTGGGGAGCTAGATGGTGGCAAAGGGTACTGGCTACATGCTCTTAGACCACGTCTCTGACTGAGATGTTGCTAGTGTTTGAATGTAAAACTTTTCCTTTATGTACAATATATTCTCCGAAAACTATTTTCAAACGTAATCTTCTTCATGCGATCAGAATCGGAGTTGACTTTGGTTGAGGAACCACCGCCATGAAGCCAAGAAATCAAAATCAAACGGCGAATGAACGCGAGTGTAGACGGGCACACTTCTGCGATAAGATCCGCCTTGGAAGAACAATATTCATTCACATTATGACTGAACTGCAGAATTTGTTATAAAAGGACTCATGCAACAGACGTAACGATGATGTCTATTGTAAAACTTTGTTCTTTTCTATTAAGAAAGAAAGGGGCAATTCGACGGTGTAAGTACGGCTTGGCAGCCAATCAAAAATTGCAAAGGTTCAGCGCTAGTACAAACTGGGCAAAATCCAAACAAGCGCTCTCGACGGCTTCTTTTCTGTTCCCTCGTACAAAGTAAGCTAAACTTCTGGCTGACTGCCATGTCGTATGATTTATTTAGTCACACAGAGAATGAACCCATGACATCTATAGCACTATAACTTAATACAGCAAAAGTAATCTGCTTCTTTCCTTTTCTCTTGGTGTCTCTGTAAGTCCAGATAACTGGTCTCCTGAGTTTGTCAGGAGAGTCCTTCACCGTGGCCCAATTACAGAGTCAGGCTGTTGCCTTTAGATATCTACAAGTGTCGTCATATATCACATAAATCGGTGTGATTCTGAAAAGTCATGATTATGAATGCAATGTTCAATTTCTACTTTATTCATATGTAAATTGTATTACAGTCCTCTCGTCCATCCACCGTCTACGACGACGTTCTGGCCTGTAATGTAGCTCGCCCGCTCGGAGGCCAAGAAGACAACCTGAGCAGCAATCTCTTCTGGCCGTCCTGGTCTGCGCATGGAGATCGGCGGCTGCGACTCTGCCTGTGTGAGATCCTGCTGCTCACCCTCACTCGTGATCTTTTCGGAGACGCCCGTATCGATGAGGCTGATGGCGATCGTGTTGAAGGTGATGCTGCCCATGTGTGCGTACTCGTTTGACAGGGAACGCATCAGGCCGACGGCAGCGAGGCGATATGTATTGCCGAGGACAATGTGGTGCCATCTGTGCGGCTCGAGCGAACAAACGCTGCCCAGGTTGATAAACCGGGCCCACTTCTTCTCGCGCCAGGACGGGAGCACAGCTTTTGCGAGATGCACGACGCTCAGGACACACTGGTCGGAGCTGATCTTGAAATCGTCGGCTGTGGCCTCGTCGAAGCCGAGCTTGATGAGCGAGCGGACGTTGCAGACGACGACGTCGGGGACAGACCCAAAGACTTCCTTGGTCTTGGCGACGGCGGCGTTGACCTCCTCTTCACGTGTCATGTCGGCGACGAAATAGCTGGCTTTGGACGAAGATGATGAGTCTGGGCTGAGCTTGTTGAGTTCTTCGACAGTTTCTTCGAGAGGACCAACACGCCGGGCAGTAATCATGACGGACGCTCCCTCGGCGGCAAATTCGCGGGCAATGGCGCGGCCAATGCCGCTGGAGCCGCCAGAGACGAGCACGACCTTGTTGTCGAGAAAGAGCTTCATGGCGGTGAGGAGGACGGTTGAAAAAAAAAAAAAAGAGAAAACAAAATGTTGAAACTAACTGCGGATGAAGTGGCGTACCTGTAACCCCTCTTTAATCGCGATAAAGACATACTTTTTATTAGTTTTATTTGTTCCGTTTTCGTTTGCATCTTCACTTTTCATTTTCTACGGTTTCTTCGACCGTTGCCTGGCCTCGGGCTGTTTTGATCTCCAAATCCGTGATTGGCTCTGCGGTTTGTTTAGTTTTGGCGACTTACCCCAGATCCTCAGATCTCGCCGAGGGCCGAGAAGTTGGGGTAGTCATCCCACCAAACCGTTATCGTAGATAAAGCTGGCAGTTGGACCTTTGAGTCTAGTAAGATGTCAACACGGACAGGCAAAGAAAGAAAAGAAACAGCAAAAATATTACAATTTGCAATTTATAACCTACATAAACTAAATCTACCATTTCGCTCACGGCAATCACAAAATGGCAGCGGTTCCTCAAGAATGGCTCATCCAGGTGCCCGTTATCCCTGGGACAGTTGAAAAGCGCATTGAGCTCCGGTCGCAGCACTACGGCGACGCCAAAACTCTGATTGAGTCGGGAATTATCACATTTGCTGGCGGCGTTCTCGAGAAACCGACGACAGACGGCGACAACAAGGACATGACAATCACTCTGTTTACTGTCTCTGTCCCTACCCAAGAAGAGGCTCGCAGTATCCTAGAGCGCGACGTCTACACAAAGGAGGGAATCTGGGACGTCAGCAAGGCACAGGTTCTTCCCTTTAAGACGGGAATCCGGGCACCAATGCAGAAGTAGGCTGGACTCGGGGAGATATATTCGATCGATCAAAATAATTGTAATAATACAAGATGGATGAAAATAATTGACATAATTCTTCCTATTATTATTCATTTAATTTATTCCCTATGTACAGTCTATTCTACCCTTCGCTTCTTCGCCTCCGCCTCGCGTCTTGCCTTGAAGGCGTTGTAGGTCCGCTCTTGGACCATCTCGACGCTGATCTGGCACTTTTCGTTTGTGTACTCGGGACGCTCCTTGACGCGGAATCCGCCGTCGCCGGGCAGAACCTCGATGGCATCGCCCGAGCCGGGGGCATCGCCCAGCAGGGCCTCGAAAGCTTGCAGCAGGCCCTCCGTCTCGACCAAGAGTCCGTCCTTGCCGGCCTTGTCGTAGAACTCGCCGCTGGAGATGCCGGTGCGCACAATGTTGGGGCACAGCGTGTTGAGCGTAATGTTTTCTTCGGTGATGAGGCGGCCGTACGTGCGAACGAAGCCGACGATGGCGCTAAACTGTTAACGATGAGCAAATCAAATGGAATACTTGGAGCACTTACTGCTTCGACGCTGTGTAGATTGGCAGGCTGGGCATGTAGTAGAAACCGCAGCCCGACGAGACAATGATAATCTTGCCGCGGAATCCGTATTTGTTGAGGTCCTGATCCCTAAAGTGCTGGACGGCCAGGGAAGTTGTGTAAAGAGGGCCCGTGCCGTTGACGTCCATGACCTGCAGGTTCGGCTTGGCAAACGCGCTGCCCTTGGCCTTGGGCGGCGTCCATTCGCGCTCAGTAATGCCGGCGACGGGGAAGACGTAGTCGACGCGGCCGCCGAGCTTGTCGATGGCAAACTCAAAGGCCTTTTTCTGTGAGTCCCAGTCGGACACGTCAACCTCGACGGCCCATGCCCTGCTGTTGTCGGCCGACTTGGCCTCTTCGTTGAGTTCTTTGGCGGCCTTGTTGGCGCCCTCAATGTTCCAGTCGGCGACGACGACCTTCATGCCGTGTTCGACCAGGCGGCTCGCCAGAGACCGTGCGATGCCGCTGGCGCCTCCCGTAATGTATGCTGTTTCGCCCGAGTAAGACATCGTGTTGTGGGAGTATGGACAGGAAAATATGAAGAGACGAGGGGTAAAGAGGGTGAGGTGCAGAGCAGATGCAAAGACACGAAAAGCACACGACAGGACCCCTCAAAGATAAAGGAAAGATAAAGCTACGTCAGTTGTGAATTAAATGCAGGAGCTGTCAATTGTCCATGTATATTAACGGTGATATTTAGTTGCCGAGGGCGCGTTACAACATGGCGCTAGTGACTTTTGGATGTGTACTTTTGTTAGTTGCCGATCGTGGGTCGTGATGTTTCCTGCGACTACGGGGTACTGTGATGGAGTAAATGCGGACTTAACGAAGCCTCGGTTACGACTACACTTGGACTTAATTGGCGGACGCGACTTACAAGATACCGTCCTTTAGATCATTATGATGTTCCCAACCATTCATGTATTCCATTCATAAAACACCAAAGATCAAATAAAATGCACAACGCCAATTCGGACAATAAAACCGAATACAATACCCGCATCTCTATTGTCTTACAACGCCGTGAATACTGACGCAAAATAGAAGCCGCCTCTGTACGCACCGCAATATGCCGTCGACCCGTCTGCATTTGAAAACGTGCACGGCGTGTTGCACGCATAGGTTGTTGTGCTCGTAATGGTCGAGCCCTCAAACGTGTTCATGCACGTGCAGACCGAGTTGACGTCGCCCGTGTCGGCCGGCTCGTCGTCGTCGGCGTCTCTGACCCGCGTCGGCCGTGACGACAGCGTAAAGTAGAGCGAATTTTGTCCGTTGCTGGCCGTCGAGCAGAACGCAGCACACTCTTCGATCGACTCCGTAATGACTTCTGTCGCCAACACGGGATTGCCGCCAAGCGTCTCCTTGTGGACGACCCAGCAGCCCGTGTAGCCATAGCCTCCATACGAACCAGAAGAATTGGTGTAACTGGTGCCGTTTAGGCCGTCGATCCCGTTAGTTCCGTTGATGCCAGGGATACCTTGCGGCCCCGGAGGTCCTGTAGGTCCTTGTGGACCAGATGATCCTTGGGGGCCGGCTGGACCGGTAGCGCCAGGAGCGCCGTCTTTGCCATCAGTGCCATTTGTACCGCTGGTACCATTTGTGCCGTTGATGCCGTTCGTGCCGTTGGTACCGTCCTTTCCATCTTCACCATTCTCCCCATTTCCGCTTCCTGGCCCACCATGATCTCCACCGCCTCCGGGCTGTCCATTGCTGCCGCCGGCTCCGGGCTGCCCCGGTTGACCTGGCTGGCCTTCAACAACAATGACATTGGACGTGCTGCTGGAGCTAGCTGATGCACTGCCGCCATAAGATGGTCCTCCAGGAGTTCCTGGCCCTGACCCTGGCCCTGATCCTGACCCTGATCCTGATCCTGATCCTGATCCTGATCCTGATCCTGATCCTGATCCTGATCCTGATCCTAATCCCAGTCTTGACCCAGAAGATCCTGGTGAAGACGGCCCATTACCATCGTAGTAGTTGTTTTCAGTGTTGTAGATGTTGACGTTGACTGTCGTTGGGCCACTAATGGATACCGGGAATGGGCAGGTAGAAGCCGCTACAGCATGCAGGTTGACCGTGGTGCAGTCTTCTGGAGTACCGCCTGCTGCAAAAACTGCGTAGACGACGTTGGATTTCGAGATGCAAAAGGATGCATTTCCCAGGCTGAACTGCGTGCTTGACCACTGCAGAAGTCCTCGTTCATCAACAGAAAAGCTACCGTTGATAGGTCCTTTGCTGCCGCTACTAATAAATGGTAGGTACGCCGCTGTTGGGTCAGACGTTACTGCTGCCTTCCCAGCACAAAGCGCATTCTCGGCCAGTGTGAATGGCGTACCGAGCTGGCAGGCCGGTATCGTCGAGCTGTCTGCAGCGATATATGCAGCCGCCTGTCGTCTGGTAAGATGCCTCCTCGAATATGCGTTGCTGGAGACAACTTCCAGTAAAAATGGAGCACCGCCGCCTATTGACAGACCGGATGCTTGGAAAGATGTAGATGGCGATGATGAAGAGTCCCCGTTGAGTAAACCACCCCCAAGGAAGAGAGCGAAGAGGGAGTCGAGCATCCCCATGTTGATATCGTCAAGGAGTGTATTGGTGGGTGAATGGAAGGGAATGGCCAAAATGATACAAGTAAACTCAATTAGAGACTAAAGGTGAGAAGATGCAAATTGCTAAAGAACGTGGATAAAAGGAGAAGAACGATGACAATGAAAACAATGAATTGTAAACCTTAACTGAAAAACAAAGAAACGAGAAAGAAAAAGAAAAAGGACACAGAATAAACAAAACAAAAACACGCGGGGCACAGTATTCACGCAGAACGTGGAGAGACACGGGACAAGGTGAAAATCTGTTGAAAACACAACGATTCGCCTCAGACATGGAAAAACAAAGCAATAAGAAAATAAAAAAAAGTGAGATATGTTGACGGCCAACGACGGCCAACGACGGCCAACAACGGCCATGCAACTGCCACGGGCTACAAATGGACTGCCATAGGACGTGCCGCGTGAATCAATGGGGAAATGTTGAAAAATGGACACAAGGAATTGATCGCCAACGCCATTCATGGATTTGACGACATATTCGCTGTATTTTTTTAACAGTTCGACAGTGGAATGGGAGTGCTGAAAGCGAAATTAAAACTGTCATGAGCTGTGAGGCCAGGGATGGACCTGGACCAGAACGTTGTATGCGGCATACGGGCTGAACCTTTGTCTGCCTTATTGGTTTCACGACAATTCGTTTCTTCAACTGCTCGGCGGCAATTCCTTTTTCTCCCGCAACAATCAACGCGTCGTGGAGTTGGACAAAAGAGTACGGCGTAATTCATAAAGTCCAAGACGTTGCAGAGTGCTTTTCTTTTGTTCATTCCTCCGCCGGTCTCGCGTATTAGCGGATTCAGCGGCCTTGGCACGCGCCGGGGAGGAAACTCACTACTGGGGCTCAAAACACAATGTCTTTAAAGGACAAGGAAACATTGAAACAAAGTCGTCGGCGACGGCCTCGACCTCCGCAACGACAATTCCAAGTGGAATATCGGTCTTTGATGAATGTTCTTGGCTTGATTTGTCGGTCTTTGAGCCGTAGTAGAAATAAGAATGTCGACTCTGGCAAAGGAATGTCGGTTACAGGAAAGAAGCCGTTAACGGTGCGGATCGGCACTGTCTCACCCTACAATGTCTTGGTGAGCCATGGCGGGTATGGAGGGAAATACGTTGATAACCAGGTCAAGAAGGATACGTGAAGAGCGAATGGACCTGACTCGAAGGGGCAGAAAAAGAAAACAAAGAAGCAAGCACAAAAGGAAATGCATACAACGGTGGTGAACAATAACGTGCACAAGAAGACGATCATCGCGCACAGCCCTCACCTTAATTCTCAAAAGCAGGTAATACTGAAGAACTTGAAATGGCACCAGGTCCTGGCACAAGCTGACACTCCTTGTATTTGTATCAGACCGCCCTCCGCAACATTAAAATACGCCACGATACGCCTCTACTGCAGTCCACCCAGACGCCCCTCATTCTTTGGTCCCATAAGGCTGCCCGCCAAAGAGAAGACAAACTTGACGCCACATCCTGCATCGTATCATAAAATAATATGTGATGAGTACGGCCGAGACACGCCGTTAACGGGAAGAGGATATGAGCCGCCAAGTACGAGCTGCCCTATGTAAATACGACTGCCGTCTGCTTGCTCCGTAATCTCTTGGACCGTTGAAAGATATTGCCCAGAACGTGGATGATCAACGTCAATGGATATCAACGGCAGTGCTGCGAGTCCTCGTTGAGAGTTATCGTTAGGTAACCGGCGTTGCTTACATATTTGCATGACTCGATGTTCGTGGCGACGGCCGGTCTCGACCTGATCGGCGTCGACATTTACCATATTCATACAGTCTATGATGCAGCGATGGCAGACGTAAGACTTCGGTTACAACTTTGGGTTCTAAAGTAGGGAGAACTCATGTTTTTGCTCAATAATGAAGAAGAGTTGCTGGAGGTTTCTGTGACAACAAAGTAAGACTGTGGACACCTACAGTTGCCATTGAAGAGAAAGAAACCACAGGAGTCGTGAGAACAATGCCATTTATGATGGAAACTGAGATGACTTGTTGAGAAAGATATGGCACAAAGCAAAAGTATAAAGACAGGCACATTGGCTGTCCATGTGAAAGAAAAACAGGAACACCTCAGATACACCATCGCCATCTCATCTCCACACTCTCAAACTACTCATCTACACATCCTACACTACTAAACCCGCTTAACCGCGTCTCCTTCCCACCAAAATGCACGCCCAAGCCACCATCATCGGCCTTGCCGCTGCCCTTTCCACTCTGGTCCTCCCGGCCTCAGCTTTCACGACGCCCTGCTTGTATCAGGAGTACAAGTGCGGCTCGGAGCTGTTCAACAACAACGGTTACGACGTGACGGAGCTGACGGCGGCCGTCAACCTGACGAGCACGATCCCGCCGCTTGAGGACTACCAGCTGATGAACGTCATCTTCCGCTGCATCGACATCAACGGCAACCTGACGGGCAACTCGTACTGCATTGCGGGCTGCATTGGCATGGCCTCGACGGCCAACGACCAGTGCGCCATGTAGGGTGGCAGGGGGGAAAAATGATTATGGGGCGGACATGGGGAGGTCATGGGGGAGGACATGGGGGAGGTGGAATGCAGACTAACACGCGATTGGTGGATATATGTGGGTCAATGTGAAAATAGTATTTGCGCTATTATAATTGGATATATACACTATCTTCTCTGTCTACCCAATAATGCTGTCCAGGATCTGCGTGTATTTTGTGATCTGTTTCTACGTATTGTAGTGTGCCAGACTAACACGCACGACTCCGTCGTCTTCTGTAAGGCCCAGGACGTTCTCGCACAGACGAACCGACAAGAACAAGCCCCATTTGCAGCCAAAGCGACTCTTGGCCTGGATCTGGGTGACGATTTCCTTGCTGCTGAGGCCTTTCACAGTGAAACCGATGACAGGAACGCGTTTTGTGCGGTCGGCCACGGGCTCGCCACAAATCTGGACAACGTCGCCTTTGCGGAGGAGGTAGTTGATTAAAATATCCCGGATGCTTTCCTCATGGACTGAAATATCATCCCAGCTCCAGCCAGATTCAGAAGACAGATATTTGGCCACGACGGGAACGGCCACGCCCAGCTCGGAGTTGGCGCCTGCGAAGCCCAGAATGTTTTCGAGAGAGTCGGGCTTCTTGTATGGATGGCCAATGATGCACAGGCTCTTTTGGGCCTCTTTGGACGCGTAAAGAATCGAAATGTGAAGGGCCGTAGACCTTGTACCAGCTGAAAGCATAGAAATCAACGCCCAAGGCCTTGACGTCGACAGCCTTGTGCGGCGCAAAAGCCACATCGTCGAGACATAGGAGCGCGCCAGGGATTATGTGCACACTATCCGTGAGCTCTTAGGCGTCATGGATGCTGCCCAGAACGTTGCTGACTTGCGTGCAAGCAACCAGTTTCGTCTTGGGCATCAACAGCGTCTTGAGGATGCTGCACTCGAGTCGCGGGCTGTTGTTGTCTTCCGGTCTGAACCAAACCACGGAGGATCCCCGATTCTTGACCAGCTACACCCACGGCGCCATATTGGCCTCGTGGTCGATGCTCGACACGATGATCTTGTCGCCCGGCTAGATGTATTCGTAGCGCGACGACGACGAGAGCCAGTCCCGTATTTCGTCGCTCATCTCACGCGATGCAGACTCTCCTCAATTTGCTTCCGACTCGCTCCACCGCATCACCAAGTGCTAGGAGAAACTGCCTCTCGAACTCCGCAAAGTCCAGCCGCCGTCCAGAATTGCCCAGGCTGATCGGCTGGGAATCCTCGCCGCAAGCATTCTCATCACGGCCCAGATCATCAAGTTGCTTCTGGCCATCGCAAAGTCCTCGTTTGCCACCAGTATTTCTACCACCACCGGCAGCATCCACCAACGATGCGCCATTGCGGACGAGCTCCTCGACAACCTGGACGCCATCCCCGTCAGCTTTCTGCACTCCATCAATATTGTTTCTCTCCAGCACCTATTCCATGTCAGCCACGTCTTGAGCAGCGTCGTCAAGAGTCCGCTCTCCAACTGGGCCCACCTCCAGGTCCGCAGCATTTTTGTGGGCGACGGCACAAGTTTGGGAAGTCACGGCAGTCATGGAGGCCAAACAGGCGACAGCCAGACAACAATTTCCGTCTCAAACCAGCCCATTATGCTTCCGAGTGACATCCTCCACAACTGGCAGCACTTTATCGACCAGACAGACGCATTCAACTCGACCCTGTATTCCGTGTAGTTTACGTTTGACGTTCTACTATTGCAAGGTTAATGATTAAGCGATGTATCATACCGTTTCCAACATTGTCACTATGAATCAGATCAATAATATGAGATACCAGTGAGGATAGCAATGTGATGCCGGGGGGAAATATTTTCTAAAATATGTGAGTATTTTATGCAGTGTGTTTATGATTGATTTCTTGCATTTTAATCAAATTTTATTCCAAGATTTCCATTGTTTTTGTGAATATTTCTTTTTGTACCTTCTTTTTTATCCCTATTCCATTTCTTTATGTCTAAAAGACAAAAAACTCATGTAAACGTGTGCTATTATCTTCTTTTGTTTAAATTGATCTTGTGGTTGATTATTTAATAAAATTAAAAATAAACGACGACAATATTTCACCATATATCTTGTTTACTTCATATCAAACGTTTCATTCTGCCTTTGATTCTATTGTTCGAGATACATGCCTGTATATTTTCTAACCATAAATGTTGCTCATCTCATGAACGGCATTCTCCGTTTCATCTCTTTCCACCTTCCCAATTCGACGTCATTTCAGCCAGCCTGCTCAGCCACCCCAGCTACCTCAGGCGTACCACTGAGCAGCATCGTGAATAGCGCTAAACACAGCAACTCGCTAGGCCTCCACGAGCGAAGGATTAGCCGTATTTGAGTTGTCTCTGCAAGAGTACAAAAGTACTGACTTGGCAGGGCCCCGAGGCGTTTTGTGTGGTTGTTTATGTGGCTATTGTGGCTGAATCTCACCGCGTCCCTTCTTTGTTTCTTCTTCGCGGACATTTTAACTAAAATATGATATTTGTCAAGTACCCTGCGACATTTAAAGTTGCTCTTAGCTTCTGCAGCTAAAATGTTTTGGAAACAATTCCAAAAGAATCCCAAGTAAATTTCGCCCAAAAAGCTCTTCCTAGCTTCAATCCTTCAATTCTCCGGCTTGGCAACGTTCTCAAAACATGCAATTGCATATGGCCAAGAATGGCAGAAAACAAAGCGAATGAAATAGCAAGTGAAAGAAAAATCACGAGATGCAATTTTGACAAACGAGGATTATGTGGCGCAGGGGAAAAAAAAGAGGCGGAAGCTGGGCAAAAAGCGTCGAGATTTTTCGAGCAAACCGACCACTAAGACGCGCGATCTCGCAGAAGCCGCTCGCAATGAGCCGTGTTTCGGGCCCGAGAGCCCTCTTTTCCACGACGAATGCGCCATAATACGCGAATTAATGCTAATGGGATGCCTCCTGTTGCGTTGTCCACCCACCACCTCTTGGGTTAAGGTACAAAAAATGGAGTGCAGAAGGGAGACGGTCTACATATCCACCAATCTTGCTCAGTTCTATTCTTATTCTGTCTTTTGTCGATTGCTATCCATTTTCTCTGCCGCTCTAGACCCCGGCACATGTCAAGAAAAGATGGGCAGATTGAATAACAAACACTGTCGAATCGTTTTCTTTCTTTCACTCCATTTTGTCCTTTGCATTTGGACGTTTATGCGTTCGCTTTGATTCCTGGTCCAGCTCTTTCTGTGTTCCTGATCGCCCTTTTCTCCTGGCTGTGCCTCTTCCATCGTGTCGTTGGTGCTGGGGCCCCAGCAAAGAGGGACAAAACATGCGCCCCGCAAATACAAAAGCCTTTCACGATCGTCAGCTGCACAAGGTACAAATCTTGTCGTCTTTTCATCTTGTCAACTTCTTGTCTTTGTTTCTTTCATTTTACCCACACGTTACAGTCGTTTTATTTCTTGCACCTGTAAAGCACCTGAAATGCAAAATCTCCACGTCACAATCACGACGTCCACTTCAATTTTCGGGTAAATATCCCCCAGTCTCTCCACAGAATCTGGGCTCAGGGGATTCTATCCGGGGGCTGAATCAACAGCCTTTTCTCACGTACTGTGTACCCTTCCTGTCTGGTTCTCTGCCTTCTATCCCCACTTTTCAAATATGGGCCGAAAGGGGACCAGACCCTCGACTGCCGAACGTCGAGACCTTTTCCTTGTGTGGTTTCTGTTTTGCTAAGCCTTTTTGATGAACTGCTGTTGCGGTTGTCTGGACTTGTCCCCATATTTTAATCCTTGTTCAATTTCAAGTCTTATTTTCCGGGCTGGCTATTTTGGATCTTCTTGGATCTTCTTGGACCTTCTTAGATCATCTTGGACTTTCTTGGTCCTGCCTGGACGTTGACTGGAGGCCTTTCTCTGTCAACGAGCTCTGGAAAAAAGACGTCCAAGGAGAAAAGGTCTAGACTTGCTACTTATGTAGAGTACTTGTTTGTTTCTATTGATAAATATCAACCTCATACAGCTTTATACAACAATACAAGACCAAAAAGCCTTGGAGGTGACGTTGCCTGAAGAGACGACACCATATCCACGCCATTTACGACATTTCTTGTCCTGTCACGTCCAAGACCTGTTAACAACCCAAGACTTCATCTACCTTTTGTCTTCGTGTCTTTCTGGTCTCTTCTGTCCCTTCTTGTCCATTTTTGGTCATTTTGTCCCATCTCGTCTTCTTTCCGTGACAGTCTGGTCCGCCTCGCCTTGTCCCTCGCCAGTAACAGCTTTGTGTCTGCTGCTTGTCCCGTCCCTTCCATCTTCCATCTCCCTCTGCCCCTTTCTGTTCCGATCCTCCAGATTCCCCGTCTCCTCTGCCCACCATCTTTCTATTCCTTTATTTCTTTATTTGTTAGACCCTTCACCTGCTTTAATTCCCTTCTTTCGCCCCCCTTCCCATGCTGTTTATTCATATGTCTCTAGCATCCCTTTGCCTTTTCAATATATGATTTCTTTATTTTTCTTGTCCCTTGCTCTCCATATTATTTATTGCTCCTTTTTTATTCCTTTTTTATTTCTTTTTCATTTCTCATTCTCTGCACACACCCCGACTTCATTTATTTTCTTCCAACAAAAGCCCAGAAACGTCAACGCCCAGCTTGTATAACGCGGAGAGCCATACTGCGATAGAATAGACTGTGCATACGTACACACAGACTCTTTTTCGACATTCTCAATCACCATAGTACCTCTCCAGACTTTCAGAGTTCAGACCACCAGACATCCAACGTCAACCTCGCTTGGCCCTTGCCGTCCTTGGCGATTTCGCTAGACAAACGTCAACTACTTAACCACCGATTGTCGTTATTTTTCAGTCTCCCTCTGGGAAGAAGAGAGGGAGAGACGAAGAAAAAAGACGAAAGATCTGTCGCAAGTCCAGATCGGTGGATACTCCCTCTGTATGTTGATTTGCTTTGCAGAGAGCTGTCTCCCATCCTTTCCACCTTACCCTTCTACCTTATTCTCTTACCTTACCTTTTTCTTGCACTCTTTGATTTTCACTCTGTCTTTTACCTTTCCCTTCTTCGTTTCGTTGCACACACAACCTCCACGAAGAGCCTCATGAGGCTGAGAGTCGACCTCCATCCCATAGCCACACACCACAAAATCAAACACAAGTAGGTCCATCGTAATTAACACTAACAGTCTTGGTTAGAAGAGAAACAGCAACGAGTGCTGGCCACCATGTTGCACAAGGCCAGAGAGCCGTCGTCATCAAGAACATCACAGACCTCGCCGTCCTTCCTTTCCAATATGGCGTTTACGTGGATTACAGTGGCAGCTATTGCCTCATCATTATCACTCGGCGTCGATGCTGCCACAACCACCACATCTTCATCATTTCCCACGTCCACGCCGTATGCAAACGGCACACGACCGGGCCTCCAGCTCACAACAGACTCCAACTGCACGTGCTACCGGACCAATAGCTCGACGGCCAACTACTTCGCGCACCACAGCTTCTTTGATTTCCGCTCCATGGGCCAGTACGTCAACACGCCACCGGTGCTCCAAGACTCACAGGCCAACATCAACGCGCCCGCCACCAACGCCTACTTTTCGTCGTCGGCATGGACCAACATGTGGCGTGCGCAAAATTGGGACAACGGCGCGCTGATGAAGGCCAACAACTCGGATGTCACAGGCAGCGACGCAACGCTCTTCATGGTCAACTCGCCCAACAACATCTACATTGAGCACAACTCGGACGTTCTGGGGAGCACGGGCAAGGCGACGCGCGACACGCCGACGTACATGGTGATGCGGACGGCGCGACTCAACGCGTTCCAGACGTCGGCCGAGATCGAGTCGTCATCGATGGGCTTCAAGTTCTTGTCGGTGCGCATGTACGCCAGAACACTCGGCTCGCCTGGTGCCATTACGGCCATGTTTACCTACCGAGCGGGGCCCAACAACAACCTGAACCAAGTGCAAGAGTCTGACCTCGAGATCCGCACGCGCGATCCGCCTTCCCGCGTCCAGTTTACCAACCAGCCCTCGTGGAACGCCGACGGCGACATCCCGCAGGCCACGCGCAATGTCACAATGCCCGGCAAGACCGGCTGGAACGACTGGGCGCATTACCGTATGGACTGGACACCGGGCGCAACATCGTGGTACGTCGACGGGCAGCTGGCTTCGACAATCACGTTCCAGGCGCCCCGCGACCCGTCCCAGGTCATGTTCAACAGCTGGAGCGACGGCGGCACGTGGAGCGGCAACATGAGCACCAACAGCGCGGCCTTTTTGCAAATCCAGTGGATCGAGATGGTCTTCAACAACACGGACGCCGCATACATGCCCAAGCCGGGGGGATGCACAAACATGTGCAGCATTGACGAGACGCCCGTGACGGGCACGCCAGTGCTGATATCCAGTGGAGGTAAGACTGGAGACGACGATGACGAGAATGGGGTGGTCATGTTGAAGGTGCCAGTCGTGACTTTGTTGGCATCTATCGCGTTCTTTATTTTATTTTAGACGGTCTTTTGCATTTTGTTTTGGTTCTCTCCTTAGACGTTTATTCTTTTTTTTTCTTTCTCTTTTTCGTCATCCTTTCTTTTAGACTCTCGATATGTGGCAGTCCACTAATACCCCTCCCCACTCACCTACAGGCCAAATTGGACAAGGCGGCAACAATGGCAACAATGGAGGCAACCGTGGCGGTGGCCAGACTGGCAACGGAGGAAACAATGGAAATGGAGGGAACAATGGAAACGGAGGAAATAACGGGAACGGGGGGAATAACGGCAACGGTGGAAACAATGGAAACAACGGAGGAAATCGTGGTGGCAGCGGAGGCCGTGGCGGAGGACAAACTGGAAATGGAGGAAACAGTGGGAACAACGGAAACAATGGAAACAATGGAAACAACGGCAACAACGGCGGCAACACGGGCCACTACCAAAACTGCCAGTCTGCCAAGTACGGCCAGTGTGCCGGCAAGACGTGGAACGGCTGTGGCGGTTGTGCCAGTGGGACGACCTGCAAGTTCCAAAACGACTACTACTCACAATGTTTGTGAGGCAAGCAACGAACAAAATCAAACCAAAAAAAAAAAAAAAAAAAAAAAAAAAAAAAAAGGGAACGACAACCACGACCAAGACATACATCTCCAACTCGACATTTCCTATCCGGCGTTTACCTATATACCTCGACAGCACACACGGCTACTTGTTTTATCAGTTTTGTTTCCTTGTTTATTGTGTCATCTTATTCTTCTTATTCATGTACATAGTTCATACCAACTCTCGTTCAATTTTGACAAAATTCTATCAAATTGTTATCAAAACATCCACCTAAATTCAGACATCAGGATAAAACTCTGGCCCTCTTGCCTCCTCACTCAATACTCCCTCTCGCGTCCAGATATTCAACCCAATCTTGTCTCCTGTCCCGATGGGGAGCCCAGCATGAAGCGTCCGGTAATCTCCCTCGCTTATGCCCGTCTTTGTACTGTCGTCCGTCTTTAGGTTCCTCCAGAAAATGGCATTCCCCGCAATAGGTCGGAACGTCAGCCCATCCGTCCATGGCGCATCACAGTCCACAATTCCCTTGGAGCACCACTCCTCACTCTTCGGCGAGTCCAGCAAAGGAAACTGTGTCCCACCACCCGTTGTTTCGTTTCCAACATCCACATACGCAAAGAATGATGACAGTCGGTTGCCGCCTCCATCGGCTGAAGCGTGAACGGCCTGTTCTGCCGGACGGGCAATCCAGTCCGTGTGGACGTGGTACTGCTCCCCGATGCCGTACTTGACAAGCTGGATGGGCTCGAGCTGTTCCCTCACAACGTCGTATCCCTGGAAGGATGCCGCGCGTTCCTCTATGCAGTGCAAAACGGCATCGCGAGGAACGTAGGCAGACTGTGACGTTCGGGCAACATGGCGAGAGGCTGTTCCGTCGGCAGTGACCGCAGAATGCGCAAACTTGCCCCCGGATACAGCCTTGAGGTGGCTTCGCTCTTGCGGCGTCAGAAAGCCTTCGAGGTAGATGACAAGCGGCGACGTGGAGACCAGGAGAGGCTTGTATGCGGGATGTTGGCAGACATAGCTGCTGTCGACAGCTTTGGCGTTGTCTGCTCGAGACAAGCTGGCGAGAACGGTCAGAAGGTAGAGTGACGACCGCATTTTGGACTAGCTTGATGTCGTTAAATGTTGGAAAAAAAAAAAGGAAGCTGAGATTACCATCTCACCACCCAACATGAATTCCAAGCAAACCCCTTAAAATTCATAAAATTATCCATAAATCGTTCTGGAACACTCTCAAAAACAAGAGACGTGGCCATTAGCCGGATTATGCGGGGAGAGCTTTTGTAACGCCAGGTGTAGTCTTGTCGTGACACGCCGGCTAAAGTGAGCTCCTTCACCGTTAGCGGGACATCTCAACTCTGTCCATTTTGATATCAATTATTCAACTGTCTCTCCAATTGACTGCAATCACAGCAATTGACGAAATGAGACTACATACGATACCACTGCTCGGTCTTTTGGCCACCGTTCCATTCGCAGCAGCATGGAAACACGCAACAGATGAGCATCTTCGAGAGAGACTGGCATCGGCCGGATACACCCTCGTTGCATGTAAGTACAGAAGTAAAGGAAAGGAGTTGGTACATCTATTTAAGTATTTTACTAAAGATTTTAGTCGTCCAAGTAGGTATTCTTGAAGGCCATAACACCAGATATTGTCTCTAACTTGACAGCACGATGACGCGAGCAAGGCCCTCGAAACTGAATGGCTCGCCATGCAAAGCGCCCCAGAAGGCGAGCATATCGTCAGCTTCGACTGTTCTGAACACGCTGCCACATGCCGTGAACTCGATGCCGTCTCGACATTTCCTGCGATCCGCCTCTACCATCGCGATGGACGTATCGACCGATACCGAGGGCCTCGCACCATGGCCTCCATCGTACCATTTTTTAGGCGCTCGTTCCGACCGGCCGTTTTTGAAGTCACTGAGAACAGCCTTGTCGGCTTCATGACTATTGACGACTTGGTCGTAGTCGCCCACGTCCATCCAGACGACGAGCAGCTTTACGAGAGATACAGCCGTCTCGCCAAGCACTACCGCGACCGCTACTCCTTTGGTGTCGCCTTTACGCCGCCCTCGTCCGTCTCCAAGGAAAAACGCACATCCTCTGTCGTCCGCTGCTACAACAATGCCGACAACGAGCAGCACGAACTGTCCGGGGACGACCTGCACGCAAACTACGGCGCCCTCGAGGCCTTTTTGACCGAAACCTGTGCTGCACCCCTCATTCCAGAGCTCACACGCCGCAACGAGGCCGATTTCGTCGCATCCATCACCGCCTCGGGCGCCCAGAGCATCTTGCATTATTTCACAGACGGCGGCGATGTCGACAAGGACGCCTTCCGCGAGTCCGTCCGCGCTCTCGCAAAGCAGTACAAGGAGTACGTCCGCTTCGCCGTCACCGATCTGGGCGCCTACCCCGAAATGCTCGCCGCCTTTGATCTCGACCCAAAAGCAAAACGAGGTCTTGCCCTCCAGAATCTTGCCACGGGAGAACTGTTTCCCTACCGCAGTGGAAAGAAATGGACGGCAGCCTCGGCCAACACCATTGTCGAGAACTTTCTGGGCGACATTGCAGACGGCAATGTAAAGCCACTTGCTGGCGATCAACGATTCCAGAGTGGCCACGATGAGCTGTAGGGGCTGATGAGGCTTGTCTTGAAGCAGGATCGCTGTGTATCTTATTCTTTATTCGTCTTTTATTCCAGTTGTCTTTTCATTAGCAATGCGTTTTCTACAGCGATTTAAGTTCAATATTGACTTAACAACTCATGGCTTGTGACTTTCCTCTTCGCATCCCGTTTCGGTCTGATGTCGACATTAATACATCGGCTGCATACAATTCCCTGTTCTTCTTCATCCTTCTTTTTTTACTCCCTTTTAATTTTTATTTAATATATGGTTTCGAAGGATGATTTTGATATTTTATTTATTTTATCTTTTATTTTTACTTCATATATTTAATACTCCTTTTTTTTTTAAAAAAAAAAAAAGAAAAAAAAAAGAAAGAAGAAAAAAAAAAAAATCGGAATAAAAAAATAATTAAATTAAAAACGTTTAAAAAATAAAAAGTTAAATATAAATTACTTCTTTAAAATTAACGAAGAAAAAAAAAATAAAAATTATAAAAGTCTCTCTTTTTCGAATCCCTTTAACCTCTATCTACATTTATTTATTTATTTATTTTTAATATTAACCTCTCGGTTACCGTTATACTTACCGCCGCCCCCCGGCCGTAATACGTAACCGCGCGGCCCCAAAGTATAGTTATACCGTTACCTTTCCTTTCGGCGTTTATAAAACGTATACGACCGTTAACGGTGGATAACTTCGTGCCGGTTAATAATTTATACTTTTACCCGGAGAGCTGTACTGTTATAGCCTTTAACGGTTTGTTATAATTTTTTAATAAATGTAATTGTATTATTATAAACGTATTAAGTAATTTTTTTTTAACCGGTTTTTAGTATTTATTACTTTTATTTATACTTTTAAAACCGTTAATAATTAAATTATTAATATACCGTTTATAACTTTTATTTTTGTTAACGTTATTAATATTTATAATATTTTTAACTTTTACGTTATAAACGTTATTTTTATTTTTATTATTATATATATAATT
>WNYE01000115.1:0-107157 GCA_021396245.1 Sporothrix humicola
TACTTTGTTTTCCAAACAAAACCCCGGGTAAACGGGTTTTTGGGCCCCGTACTGTGGGATTTTTGTTAAAAAATTTCTTTTTTTCCCCCCCCCCCCCCCCCCTTTTTTTTTTTTTTTTTTTTGCGACGGCGTCGCTGAAAGGAGGCGTCGAGTTAGTAGAATAGTAGGGCGGAGCCAAGAGAGAACATCGACAAAGGGCAAAGGGAAGGGAAAAGTTGATGCCATGCAAGAGAATTCGAGCAGGTTTTCGATAATTTTGAATGTATTTTTTAATATCCTGTCCTTTCATTGTACTTTCATCTCGTCTTTTCTAGGGTCCTGCCTCGTGGTTTTGGCTGCCTTTTTTGTCGAGTTCCCACTGTACTTTAAGTAAACCGACTTCTTTCACGGTATGCAATATGGCAGTTGCGACAGGCGTCATCGCTGTATCGAGGCGTCCTGGCCAATGCCCGCTTTACTCAATAGAGCAACCCTTGTCGCATCGGCTTTCCCTTTACGTCACAAGCCAAAAACTCCGTCTCAACTCCCGCCTTGAATAGACACGCGCGATTGTTCCTTGCATGAAAATGGGAGATTTGCGCGTTTCCCATAATCGTAGTCGCAATCTTTCGGCCCCTCAGACGTATGCCGAAGCCATGAAAGACAGAAACTGCCGAGATGCGGTGGAAGCTGTCTTAGAGATGCAAAAGTAAGTTTAAACAGTCACCTAACGGTGTCCGTTGTAGATGCGGACTGATCGTGTCTTTTATCTTCTTTTTAAAAGCTCTACTTTATTTCTGGAACAACATCGTCACAAGCCAGGAAACAGCCAGTTGCTCCTGCCAAAATTAGTCATCCATGTGCCTGGGGACGAGTGTGATGTTGTGTTCGTGATAATCGCTTGATCGCTCCTTCCTCCGTCAATCAATTTTGCACGTGAAATGGCCGGTTCATTAAGAGCGAAGAAGCGACTCCCTGAAATGGATGCGACGCTCGGGAAAATACGCACGGTATTTGGCAGCCGAGCTTCAATTGCTCTTGCCGCAAGTCGCCTAGAGAAAAAGTGGTTCAGCGGCTCCCCCACAGTTTCTCCCCCAATTTCATCATTTCCTCCCCCGGGAAGGAGCACCACAACAGGGGCTCCTTTCAAGGGAGAGAGCCTGTGGCAGCCCGGGGCTCCAACATTTGGGGGGAAGTTACCTCGGCATCGGAGGGGTTGTCAGCGACGAACCTCGTCATTGTTCGCGCCTTCCTGCAAAGCCAGCAGAGCGCATCATCGCATGCATAACCCCAAAAGGGGAACTTTTGCCTAGAGTAGTTTAATGCTCTCCAAAAGTTAGCAGTTTCCCCTTGCGTAAAGCAAGTTTTTAAATTTCTAATGAATTTTTTCTGACACAAGAAGCATTTCAACAACAAAAAGGGAGAGTTCAAGGAACGAAAAGCAAATTGACTCTGCAACCCAAACAAAGAAAGGGAGAAGTCCAATTTCATTTGTACGCCCGGCCGCCACACCGTCTGCATCATCCGCCTTTCGATCCCGTCGACCAACGCGTTCTCTCCGCATCGCATCACCACTTTGCCACTCGCCGTACTTTCGGATCCATTGACGTTTTGCCGCCTAAACTGCAACCACAACCATCACAATGGCTCCCGCTGCTTCCAAGCCTGTGGCTGAGACCACTGCCACCACCTCGACGGCCGCCGTCCCCGCCACGGCCCCTGCCAACGACAATGTCGCCCACGCCATCGCCGGTGCTGGCGGCGGCATCCTGGCAACGGTCCTGACCTACCCGCTCATCACCCTGTCGACGCGCGCCCAGGTCGAGTCGCGCCGCGCCGACTCGTCGTTCCTCAAGGCCGTCGAGGGCATCGTGGCCCGCGAGGGCGTTTCTGGCCTCTATGCCGGCCTCGACTCGGCCGTTTTCGGCATCGGCATCACCAACTTTGTGTACTACTACTGGTACGAGTGGACCCGTGCCGTCTTTGAGCGCCGGGCTGCCGGTGCTGCCGGCCGCGTGGCCGGCCAGCTGACGACGCTCGAGTCGATGCTGGCGGGCGCTCTGGCCGGCTCGGCCACCGTCATCCTGACGAACCCGATCTGGGTCGTCAACACGCGCATGACGACGCGCCAGCAGGCCGTCGACGAGGAGGCCGGCGGCGAGGCGTCGACGCAGAAGAAGACCAAGAAGCCGTCGACGATCGCCACGCTGCTTGCTCTGCTGCGCGAAGAGGGCCCCCGTGCTCTGTTTGCCGGCGTGATGCCCGCGCTGGTGCTCGTCATCAACCCCATTCTGCAGTACACCATCTTTGAGCAGCTCAAGAACGCCGTGCAGAAGCGCCGGCCCGTGACCCCGGGCATTGCTTTCATTCTGGGCGCCCTGGGCAAGCTGTTCGCCACGGGCATCACCTACCCCTACATCACCGTCAAGAGCCGCATGCACGTCGCCAAGGAGCGCCAGCAGGGCGGCGTGACAGCCTCGCTGAAGAAGGTCATCAGCGAGGAGGGCTACGCTGGTCTCTACAAGGGTGAGTTATTTCCGTTCTCGTGTTTCACCATTTTAACTTTAATTCTTCTTTTTCCACATTCACGGACACTAACAACCCGCAGGCATCGGCCCCAAGATCACCCAGAGCGTGCTGACTGCCGCCTTCCTGTTCGCCCTCAAGGACGTCCTCTACAACCAGACTGTGCTGCTGCGGTCCAAGACCAAGGCTCTGCGGTCATAGATCCAAGATGTGGAGGGCAACCGTTTAAACCCACACCATCTTCTGGAGGTGGCACCGTTTTAAGAAACCCAAATTTGTTATATATACCACGGCGTTCTTTTTTTGCTTATATCTGTTCACGCCAGCTTCCAGCACTCTCAAAGTTAAAGCACGGCATGCAAGCCTTGCCAGTGGCTTTTACTCTCTTACATAATTTCCTTGTTTCTTTTGTCTTTGCTTTTCATCTAGACTGTTCTGTAAAGTATTCTCCTACTGTCAAATAAATACCAAAGACTGTAAATATGGAAATGGACGACCATTAAGGACGGATGAAGAAATCGTCAGAGAGGGGGCCTTGTATATCAATTCTCTATGTACTCGCTGAATCCTGAATTTGGAAGAAACTAAATTACTTCAACATCATTTTGGCGTCGTGACTGGTGCCACTTTGGGAACAATCCACCACTCGTGATAGCACTTGTCTGGCTTGGGCACTTCTGCCTTGATCTTCAATGCTTCCACCCCAACGTCGTTTTCTGCCCCGTTGCCGATGCTTCCGCCGTCCTTCTCGATCCGCGCAACCTCCTTCTTGACGGAAGCCACTGCCAGACCCGCAAATATGACCGACTTGTGCATGCCCTTCGTGCCAGCCAGCCACCGTTCGTGATGGTGGACCGAGAATGCCTCTTCCTCCGTGAATTTTGTCAGCGCTTCACAGCCCTTTTTGGCGCCGCCGAGGGCCTTCTCCGCATAGTCCAGAATGGCCTTGACACTCGACACGCTCTGTTGGGCTTCCTTCTGGAACGTTTCAAACGGCGGCAGCGCCGGCAAGCCAATGGCCGCAAAGGGCCGCATGCGCAGCTCGTACCGCAGCTCGTCCGTGCTGTACGGCCGCACAGGTGTCTTGAGCAGGCCCGTCCGATGCAGTGCCGCATACAGACACGAGAGTGCATCAGCCAGCTCCCACGTCACCGACGCATCGAGCATCATCGTCCTCAAAAACGTCAGCGACTTGGTGACTTGCGCCTCCTGGTCGCCCGGCAAAGCCCGCCCGCCGTTTCTCTGCCGCATCTCGCCGACGCTGCGCAGTGTGAAGTTCTTGATGCGCTCGCAGTGCATGACCCGCCGCTTAGACAGGTAGCTGAGGTACCAGTACATGCCGGCCAGCTCGTCCGCCTGGTAAATCTCGAGCTCAAAGCCCAGCTGGACCACCCACTCCATGAGCCGGATCTTGTAGAGGAAGGCCCACGATGAAAGCGGCAGAGGCTGTTCGCCTGGCCCGCTGCCGGCCAGCAAGCTGTTCCCGGGCACCTCGTCCAAGGCTGATTGCACGAGATTGTCAATCTCCTCAACGTCCATCTGGACGTGCTCCCACTCTTGCAGAATGTGGCACATCATGCGTCTTGCGCGGCTCCGGTTCTGGCAGAGCGTGCGGAAGATTTCGAGGTAGGCCGGGAAGGACCGTATGCGGAACTCTTCCATTTGCCGCGACAGTGCAAACCGCGCGTCGTGAACAGCCTCGATCTCGTCGTTAATCGGGTCGAGAAGCAGGTTCGCCGGGAGCACGACAATGGACAGGTCGTCGTCCATGATCTGCCGTATACTGTGCTCGCCGAGCATGACATTGTCGGCAAACAAAAGGCTCTGAACGAGAGTCCGTATATAGGCCAGCGGCTGAGGCTTTTGCGCCTGGAATGTAAGGACGAAGTTCTGACCGTGTTAGCATTGGCATATTCATGATCATTAGCAAGGAGGTCAACCTACCAGCGTGCTTTGAGGATCAGAGTAGTTGAGGATGTTGACTGCCTCGGCGCCGTCTTTAGCGAACTGCAACCAGTGGCCAACTGTTTCCTCAAAACTGGGCTGTACAATAGGCCGTGGCGGCATGGTACTAGCCAGCAGGCCCTGCATCTTGGTGTTGAAGGCAGCTGGTACTGCAATGCCCAGGTCGTGGCTTGTCTTGATGTTTTTGATAGCATCAGACATTTCTGTCCATGGCACTTTCAGAGAGTCGGGCCTTATCCGAAGCTCGGCGAGCTCGATTGCAGTAAGAAACGCGGCCCGGAAGTCAAGGCGGGCTTCCAATGCCAAAGCCACTTTTTCTTCCCACGCATCGCCAGCTTCGACGACGGCCACGCGCGCCTCTTGCAGCACCTCGCGGATCTCTTCGCGGGTCACATCGTTGAGAAGTGAGAGCTGGTACGTATTGGTTGCAATGTCTTCCTCCTGGGTGTGTTAGACTACTGTCATTCTCATTTCTTACACATGGGGGTCTTCCGACTAACCTCGTAGTAGACTTCGCCCTTGAGACTGGTGATGGCGTCACCAACAGTCTTGATCGTGGCGATGCAGTACGCTCGTAGCACTGCATGTGCCGGCGACCGTTTGATGCCCTCGGCACTGTTTCGCCGCATGTAGTCTGCCTCATGCAGTCCACGTGGCGGCGGTGTTAGGATTCCAGTCATGTATATGCTTGTGAGAAGTGTTTGGGACAGTGGATATCCAAGATGCCATGCCATCTGGGTTGTCGTTAGCAAGGACAATTATGAACAGGGACATCAACATCAACACTCACCTCTAAACACAGAAGCTGATCAATGATCCCAATAACTTCGGCTGGCAGCAATGAACGCATGAGCTGTTGTTGATCGTTGTCAACCAGTTCTTCTGCAGAGACACATCCACTGTCCATTTTGGGGTCCATGATCTAGTGGAATACCATCAGTATATGAACACTCATCGATGATATGATATTTTCGTCGGTGTTTTATCATACCTCCAAAGCTCCAACAGACTCAAAGAGTGTAAAGTAGCCATCTTTGACAAGTTCACCGGGTTCGAGAGCTATACCTAGTCAGAAAACATACTCATAGGCGTATATTGAAAGATATCAGATAAACCCACTTGACGCTGCAGCGATAAACCTCGACGTAATGTCTACGGACACGATACCGTCGCTAACCACCCTAGTTGACGGAGCAAAGGGCGGCGGAGGTGGGGGCCGTGGTGGCGGCTGCACGCTGTCCGGTGCCAGTGACAGATCCTCAAGACCTATGACGCAGTTAGATATGACTTCCCTGCCTTGTATTTTGGTCTTCATGCGCATGGGGTTACTCACCCTGGCTGACGGTAGCTTCTTCTCGGGGTAGCCGCAGGGCATCCCGGGCCGCATCGTCGGCCATCGCTACCGATCTTTGTCGGCGACCGGCAACCGTAGTTTGCGCAAACGGGGTGGTGAGATATCTTTATATCATGCAGTGCGTCAAGGTGGGGTGGTGAGCGGGCGCAAACCGGGCGCAAGGCTGTGGGAGTGGGCGCGGGGTTGACAAAGTTGACGATAGAAGCAGCCGTCCGAGAAAAGGGTCGTCCAGTTAGTTATTCGCTATGCGCCGCTGGTATCAAGAAAGGACCAAGAGCGAAGTGAGGTATGACAAGTGGCTCGTGACGAAGCTCGATTAGTGTGGGCGCACTTAAAACTTTCTTGGGAAGGAGCCCACCAACGACGTCTGTCACCTTCCTCACGTCCGCAGCTGCACAAAATTTTATGTTTAAATAAGCGGGAATGGAATGAAATGAAATTTATGAGATGACAACTATTTTGTAAGACGCCAAAGTACAGATGAAATTTAATAGAGCTTAAGATGCGCCCTAGCTACCGTTTGTCATGTCACGTTGGCGTCAATGGAGGGGTGTTGGGCTGGACGCGCTCCCAAAATTAGGCGTGGAAGAAGCTTCTGTCAGAACGCTGTGAGCCGCTAAAAAATTCTCAGGAACGACCCTGTTGGTCGGATTTTAGCACTCCCCTGCGCCGGGCCAGCATGGAAGGCACGACTGTCACATCACAGAGCAATAGAACGACAAGGCAAGAGGCAAGCTACAGCTTGCGACCAATTGACAAGGCAGGTACGGTATTCACAGATTTTGTTCTTTTGATTTATGGCTCTATCGACGAGAAGAAGTCTTTTTCGCCCATCTCGTCTTGTCTCCAAGAAAAATAAGTACATGCAGATGGCCTGGATGCTTGCTTCAGAGAAGGAAAACACCAAAGTCTGCAATTGTCATGAGGGCTTCGTTCCTCCAGTTTCGAGTGTTTTGGTCGTGCAGACGGCAGAATCGGATTAACGGGTTGTTTCGTTTCCTCCTCGGCGTCGCACAGTCAGCCCTCCACCCTCCTCCTCATCGTCTCCGTTTCGCAGTCGTCGAGTCGTGAGATTGTCGTCGTTTATGCGGAAGCGGCCTCGGCAGCAGCGCTGGCCTGGGCGTCGGCCACGTTCTTGGGCTCGCCCTGCTTGCCACCCTGTTTGTGAGAGTCAGTATCTGTCGTCTTTCGTCTTCCCTTGCACCAATTCGATTCAGTCGGTGGGTTCTCTTACCTGCCACTTGGAGAAGCGGAGGTCCATGTTGCCGCGGCGCTCAGCAGCGACACGCTTGTCGTCCTTGAGGCTGCGGCGCACGGCGCGACCGGCAATTGCCAGGTAGCGGTTGTACCTAGGTCTGTCAGCATGTTGTTCGTCGTCGCCCGTCGTGGAAGGTCCGTTTATCGTCGCCGTCTTCAATCGACTGTCGCTGCTAGAAGTATCGTATCGCAATTCGCGGGGGTGACTCACGAGAGGCCAGCGGCTTTCCACGCAAAAGTCATTTTGAATGAATGGATGTGGTGGTGTTGGGGAGAAACGGGTTGGGTTTGTTGTGGTGGTGATCGTGGGTTGGGAAGCGGAGAGATGTCGTCGGCAATTCGAACTTCCAAGGAGGAAGGGGAAAATCTCGAGAAAGACAAGACCCAGCCAAAATAGCTCGGTTGCGCGACATATTCCGGCCGCCTTCTGCCGGCGCTGCACGTGACTTTTTCAGCCACAGCGCTATTAGACCCAGACGCTGCAAAAAGCTCCACCCCTCTCTAGTCAACAATGGGCGATCAATCCCTTGTAACAGCGCTGGACAAAAAACAGCATCAAACTGCTGTGTTGACATGAGGAAAAGATGAAATCTACAACAGAATGGGGTCAATTGACCTATGATGGTGAATTTATATACATTCTGGGATTCCATTTATTTTCACACGGTCAAGAATAGTATAGGATATAAGTTAAATATGGGCTTCTTTCTTTATATGCACAATATCCGACAAAGAAAGCGGCCGGACCACTCAGCTTGACAACTCTATTTTATGAGTTATCAAAGCAGAGCAGTTGTTGGTTATGGACTACTGTTGATACAAAAGGGGTTTTCTCTTTTTTTCTTTCTTTTTTTGCCATTTTGTCTTCTCTCTTTTCCTCCGTCCTCCATGCAACTTCTCATCGCTCTTTCACTCGTGTCTCTTTCTTCTTTTTTCCCGGCCGTCTTTCCCCGTCCGATGAAGTGATGAGTATGAAATCGACAACCCCAAATCTAAATAACAAAATTATAAAAAGAAACAAAGGGAAAATAAAGGACAAAAGGACGAGAAAAATCCAACCGACCTTACGCAGCAGAAAACGGCGCATAAAGCAAAAAACAAAACACTGTCAACAACAAAGCATCCTTTCCTTTTTTTTATTTTCTCTCTCCGCTTTACACCGTCAGGCCGACATCCTCCGCGAAGGGCAGGACGTGCAGGTCGCCGACAGCGGCGAAGGATGCCTTGCCGTCGACAAGCTTCTTGGCCAGCTGGGTCAGGTTGGCGGCAGTGACACCAGCGTAGGCCTTGCTGGCCTCGGCGGGCTGGAAGGTCTTGAGGCCGTGCAGGACGGCCGTACCGGCGGCCGTGACGGCGGCGCGGCCGGGCTCCTGGGCGGTCAGCGCATCGAAGCGGGCCTTGGCAATGGCCTTGGCGACCTCCTCCTTGGTGGCGGCGCCGCTAGCAACGCTCTTGAGCGTCTTGACGGCAGCGTCGGCAGCCGCGCGCACAGAAGTGGCGGACTGGCCAGAGACCTGGATGGTCAGCAGACCAGCGTCCGAGTAGGACAGGTTGCGGGCAACGACCTGGACGCCGGGGATGCCGGCCGAGGCCTTGGACAGCAGGGTGAAGCCGGGGGTCCACTTGATGCTGGACTCGCCGCCCAGCAGGGCAGTCAGGACCTCAGCAGCGGCGTCGGGGGCCTTGAGGCCGGCGGTGGGGAAAGCGATGACGATGGCGTTGCCCGAGGCGGACTCGACGCGGTGCTGGCCGCCGTAGTACTTGGAGGCCGGGCTGGACAGAGCAGCGCCAGCGCCGGCGCTCTTCTTGAAGAACTGGTCGACCCACTT
Source organism: Sporothrix humicola (assembly GCA_021396245.1). Taxonomy (NCBI): domain Eukaryota; kingdom Fungi; phylum Ascomycota; class Sordariomycetes; order Ophiostomatales; family Ophiostomataceae; genus Sporothrix; species Sporothrix humicola. The sequence continues at coordinate 8,911 of WNYE01000115.1, forward strand.
GGTCAGGGCAACCTCGGTGGCACCGTCGGCGACCAGGGCGAAGTTGGAGCGGGCGTAGGCGGAGGTAGAGAACTGGGCGATGCTCGAGGGGCTCAGGTAGCCGCTGAGCGGGGTGGTCGTCGAGGGGTTCAGGGCCTCACCAAGGCCGGTGTGGAAGGCAACGGAGTGGGCGGCATCCAGGGCGGTGGCCAGGTCGTCGGCGGCGTACTTGGCCTGCTTGAGGTGCAGGGCGGGCTCGATCTCCTCAGCAAGCTCGTGCTCTGTGGGGGGAGAAGCATTGTTAGTTGACCGTGTCTCTAAATGGAAACGGACATTGGACAGTCGTATCGTGATCCTCATCGTTTATCCCATCTCTTTCCACGTCTTCCGTCCGATATTTGTCCACATATGTCCGGATATCCAGGTGTAGGTCGTCTTACCGGTGAACTTGGTCTCGGAAACAACCTCGGCCAGAAGCTCGGTGAAGTAGGGCAGGTGCTCGCGGAGGAAGTTGGCCTCGAGGACGACGGCCTCGCGGGTGTGGTAGGAAGTCAGCTCGCCGCCGAGGAGCTCGGCCTCGCGGGTGATGCGGAGAGCAGAGCGCTTTGCCGTGTTCTGGGAGACAGATGTTAGTTTTCGATATCCAATCAGACTCGGGTGCCAATTGACCTCGAAGCTCGTCCCAATTCCTCCCAATTGCACACGGTGCTCTTCATGCACCCTCCCTTCCTCTCCTCCAGTATTTTCCAGTATTATCCCCCCTCCTGCGGTGTCGGCTCACCTTGAAAGCAAATGCCTCAAGACCCGCGGTCAGGCCGGGGGCCGGCTGGTAACGGGTACCGGCCTTGGCGACAATGGCGAGCTTCGTGGCCGGGCCCTGGCCATCCTTGGACACGATCGAGACGCCAGACACCTCGGTGGTGCCGAACGAGTCCGAGCCGGAGGTCGCAGCAGCGGCAAAGCCGCGGCTCTGCGCCTGAGCGCAAGTCGACCGCCGGAGGGCAAGCTGGCTTGCCCTTGAAACGGCGGATCTCGAGATCATTGTGGGTGTGAGAGGCGAAAAGAACAAAGGGACGAAAAAAAGGAGAGGTCGACGAGGGGTGGGGAACCTCAATTGACGTTGTTGCGATGCGTTGTTGTGGTTGTTTTTGCGACGAGGTTGCAAAAGAAGTGGTGCAAATGAGATATGAGGTGACGGGCAGCTGGTGCTATTTTTTTCTCCCGGACGGTCTCTTCCCTCTCTTTCCCTCTTTGCCCAGTGGTACGGAAATGGCCATCCAATTGCCAGCAGGTTATTTCATTTCGCGCAAGGGAAGGAACGGCCTAACGACGGTTCCGAGCAATTTTCGGCCTTGGGCCAGGAAAAACTGGAGCTGTGCCAGCTGGTGGCCGGTCTAGCGGCGTCTCTCTGACAGGCTCTGCCAGCTGCGAGAACTGGGGCGCCAGGTGCCAGCGTCTTCAGTCAGAGCCTCCCCCAAACGAGGCAGGTCCCCTCCTTCTCGTCGTATTCTACTGTAGGCGGCCAACCCCGCCAACAAACTCGTCGCCCACCCACCCAGCCGCCTCATTATCGACTGACGATTACCTGCAGCAGGTGCACCCCCCTGTTGCCCTAAGGCCAGATCCCCTCTAGTAACTAACACCGTAATGTATTCTCCTTAGTAATAATGCTTAATTAACAGCGATGTTGTAGTAAAGTATAGGCGGGATAGGCGAGGAAAAAAGAAAATATCCACTAAAAACTCCAGCGATCCACTCTGCCACGCCAATGGGAGTTCCTATAAGCAGTTAAATCCATTTTGCACGCCAAAAAAAAGTTCGACATAGAGCCTTTCCCAAGATCTGCTTTTTTCCTCTCGAATTCTCTTCTTGTCCACATCACCTCTCAATGTTTCTACGGTAGCATCTGTGGCAGCTCTAGAGATAGTGAGAGGATCTCTAGACGCCAAATCCGCCTGGCAGACCCGATTCGACTCATTACGCCCTTTTCGACATGTTGTTGGTGGTGAGTCACTTGCCGCAATTGCTGCCTCTTTTTGGCTGTCCAAGATTTTGGAGATGCAAATGCGATGCGATGGCTGCGATGCCGAGCATTTGCTTGGGGTCGTCCAAATCAGCAAAACGGCATCTCGAGGACATCCAAAGTCGACGGATAGACAATCGTCTTGATAATCCAAACAATCCACTTGCTAACCATGCAAATATCGCAGACGAAAAACCTTGCGGAGCTCTGCACCCTGGTCATCGATGATATCTACGGGGAGCTGCCGTCGGTATGTTCAAGTTAACTCACCATTCGTCTGATCAATTGCCTCAAGAGCACACTGCTAACCTCCCAGCGCATCTTCGCGGCGCTGCTGAACAGAGGCAGGGCCGGCCTGGTACAGCTCGCGCAGTACACATCACTCACCCCGAAGCAACTCCGACACGGCCTCGCCGTCCTCCTCCAATACGACCTCCTCTTCTTCTATGTCTCCGACCAGGGCCGTGCCACCGTCTACGATGCCAACCCGTCGGCCGCCTACAACCTGCTGCGGTCGGGCAAGGTGCTCGAGATGGTAGAGAGCCTCTACGGCGCCGATGCCCGCGATGTGATGCAGAGCATGTTTGCCCTGGGCCACACGCGCATTGCCGACCTCAAGGAAGCCTACAAGGCCAAGATCAACAAAGCCGACGCAGCCAGGAACGGTAACAATGGTGTCAACGGCACGAACGGCCACACGAATGGTGACCACTCCGAAGAACACGTAAACGGCACCAATGGCGTCAAAGGCGACACTCCCCACCACGACGCCAGCGGGGCCCGAATTCGCTCCCTCGAACACCTCAACTCTGTCCTCGTCCAGCTCATCCACGCCGAAGTGCTCGAGGTCGTCACGACCGCCTCCTTCAAGAGCTTCCCCGACCGCCAAGCCGAAACCCGCGAGATGATCAAAACTAAGTATTTTGCCGACGGCGTGCGTGGCGGAAAGAAGAAGGAAGAGTACGAGACCCGCGTGTCCGAAGAGCTCCACAACCTGCGCGACGAGCCTCGCAAGCTCAAGCGCACCCTCCAGACGAACGGCGGCGGCCGCCAGAAACTTCGCAAGCTCCTCAACGGCGACAAGAGCAACGGCTTCCACAGCGACGAGAGAGATCCTCCATTAGATGTATGTTGGCTCCTCTTTTGATTTTATGCTCTGTCCCTCGCTTTCCACCTGCTAACTCTGTTCAGCCTAAAACTATCCTGCGGATCAACCACGATAAGTGTGCCGTCGAACTCCGCAACCACCGCCTCGTCCAGGCTGCAGCAGCCGCCATTGGCGAGACCACCGCCCAGGTCTACGGCACCCTCCTCCGCCAACTGACCGAAACGATCCCACGCTGCCGCGGAGACCCGCTGATTGATATCCCCGGCAGCGACTTCTACCGCACACGTGCTGTCAACACTTCCGATATCTTTGACAACCTCAGCCCCAACCTCGACGTCTTTACGGGCATCGGCAAAGCCGCGCCCGATGAGATCGATATTCCTACAGCAGAACGCTTAGAACGCCACGCAAAAGTCGAAGCCATTGTCATGGGCGACGACGGCGGCGAGGAAGAAGATTTCGATCTCGACGACGAGGACTACGATTCCGAGGGCGAGATCTACCCGCCCCCGGCTCCTCTCCAACAGACGTCCGGTGCGCTCAACAGCAACCATGCGCCAAACGGCTCAGCAGCCGCAAAATCAGGCGCCAAGGGTGTCAAATTTGACGACAGCGCTGTATCCACCGCTTCCCCTCCCTCGGAAGAGCTGCGTATGCAGCAAATGCGCCAGCACCTTTTGCTTCTATGCGACAACAAGTACAAGTTTGTGCGCCACTGCGACCGCGGCACATGGACCGTCGACTTTGAACCGCTGCTTAAGCGACTGCGCGAGTCCGAGCTCGACAACGCCATTGAGCGCAAGGTCGGCCGCCAGGGCTTGCGGCTTGCCCGCATCCTGCGCGACAAGGGCAAGCTCGACGAAAAGACGCTGCCGACCATGGCCCTCATGAAGAAGAGCGACGTCCAGAACAAGATGCTCGAGATGCAGATGCACGGCTTTGTCGACATGCAGGAAGTGCCGCGCGACAACAACCGGTCCGCGAGTCGCACGCTGTTCCTGTGGTTCTGCGACACGCCGCGCTCGCTCGACACGCTGCTCGACAACGCCTACAAGACCATGGTGCGCTGCCTGCGCATCCGCGACGTGCACCGCCGCGAAAACAAAGAGGTGCTGACGTTTGTGCAGCGCCCAGACGTCAAGGGCCGCGAGAAGGAGGCGCTCGAGAAGAAGTACTTTGACAAGTACCAGTCGTACTGCGAGATTGAGCAGAAGCTGATGGGCCAGGTCATGCGGCTCGACACTCTTGTCGGGACACTGCGTGACTATTAAAGTCGTCTACAACAAAACAAAATGGGAGGACATTTGACATTTGTCTAATTTTATTCTGGGAAGAAAAATGGCGGATCATTTCTTGCATCGGGGTTGGCGTTCTCTATTTCTACTTTCCCTTTTCCCTTTCTCTTTTCCTTTTTCCATCCTCATCACCAAATCTACTCTCGAGTATTGTATACTACATGCGTTTTCTTTCCCTGTTAGCAATACTATACCATCGTTCTCTAAATCTGAGAACCAAATACAACAAAAAAGATATCACAAGTATTATTAGCTCAGTGCCATGTGGATACAACAGCGTAGTAAATCGTAGTATTTCTCGGGTATATAATTGTTCTATCTTGCCTTCTTTTCTCCTTACACAACCCCCCATGATCCAAGCGTCCAGCTGGCAGTTCCAGATCCAGACGCGCCTCCAGAACCGCCGCCTACAACACTGCGCAGGAGACCGCCGTGGCCCATGCTCTGTCGCTGCATTTGCTGCTTCGCGTCAACATCGCTTGGGCGGACTGCGCCCTGGACACCGCCTTGCTGTGCCCACTGGTCCTTGTCGACAATGGCCAGTGCAGGCACGCGCAGCTGAGCCAACAGACTGGCACCACTCCACGCACCCAGTGTCTCGGCTGCCCGCATCTGGCCGTTAATGTGGCCCTGCTGCTGCGGCTGGCCGCCCGGAATCGCTGGTGCGGTGCTGTCGCTGCGTGTGCGTGTTTTTCGCAGCTCCTCCTCGACTGGGTCGTGCTCGGGGCGAGCATTGGCCGCATCGTGCCAAACACCATCGGCAGATTCACCCGACTCGGTCGACGATGTGGGTGAGATCGGGTTGCTACCATTGGCATCGCTGCCGTCGTCTCTGCTGCCCTTTGGGGCATGGCTTCCTTTCTTCTTCCGTTGCAGCCGTGCATTCGCCTTGTACTGGGCAACGCCCTTACCGCGCACGCCGTCCCATCCTTGCTCGTCAATTAGGCGCGAGACCTCATCAAAGATGCGGCCTCGCAAGCCCAAGACACCTGTGCAGCCGCCCACAAAGATAATCCGGGCCATGCAGACTGCACGAACGTCAACAGGCAGATGCAGCAGATGCCGAAAGATGAGGAGTGGGATTGGAAGCTCCTCATCGTCCCAGCTTGCCGGGATATCGAGACCTTCGCCCGTGCCGCCAAAGAATGTCGTCTCACAAGGCTCTGCAAGTTGATCAAAGGTCAGGTTCAGCGTCTTTGGCGGGGTGCACGACTGGAGAGGCACGCTCGTCGTTCGCGACCCGTTAGAACGCGACGATCCAGTGCCAGGCCGTGTCGAATGGCCGTCCTCTTCGTTTTCGTCTGTCTCAGCAACTGTGGCAAGGCCGCCTTCTGTCGGCTGTGTTGCTGCCGCTGGTCGTGCATTGTCCTTGCTCGGTCCATTTTCCGCCTGTCGGCACCACACAAGGCGCGCAGACACATCTTCGCACTCGGCAAAGCTCAGAAGATGCTCTCTGCTCGAGCGTGCACTTGGCGATGTGACAATAGGCGTCCCCTTTGCATCCTTCTCTACATAGTCGGGCGATATAATACCTGCAAGAAGATCGTGCACGCTTTGGATCAACAGACGCCCAGCACGCACCGACCTTGTAGACGACACCTCGCGGTACTCGTAGACACTTGTCACCGTCGTTTCTGCCCAGCCAAGATCAACCACCAATGCACTCCGAAGTCCTGCAGCCACGGCTGCCGCCACTGGTGCAGATAGCAGAGAAACACTCGGACTCTGGAACCGGCCAAATATTGTGTCGAGTGTCGTTGAGAGCAGTGGGTGAGGGATCGAGGGTGGAAGTACGGCCACCATCCGCCTTGGTCGTGAATCGATAAGGAGGTATCTAAATATGTTAGTAGTTGTAAGCAGTATTTTGGCCAGAGTCAAGGCATACTTTGTAAATGCTTCGCGCAGTGCCCGCTCCAGTTTGTCCGAGATCAGGCCTGCATCAATATTCCGCACGTCCATCTGCCACAGCTCATAGGCCGTGTCCCACGTGCGTCCAGCTCCGTCTTCGCCAGCTCGCCGCCAGTCATGGCTGTAGTCCTCCTGCCATACGCGCAGATCGCCCACCCGGCGCTGCTGGTCGGGTCCAAACGCTACGGTGCCCCGGCAGACAACATCGCCCGCCAGTCCAATGCGCAGGTATCGTGCGCCGACTTCAATCACAATCGTCTCTTCTTCGGCGCGCAATGTCGACGGTGACGAAAAGGCCGAGGGTGTCGTCCGCACAGGGGTGTGTGGTCCCCCGCCAGGAGTCGCCGGTGCAGCCTGTCCACCTGCCCTATAGCTGGACGTGCCCGCTCCAGAACCCCCAACATTGCTTCCTGCACTGACGCTCGTCCGAATCGTCGAGACCGTTCGATGCGGAAGAGAAGGGCTGGCGTTGGACGCCATGGCCCTGGCTGAGATGGTGTGCTCGCGGTGGGTGGGCGGTAAGGTTGTGTCGTCAGTCGGTTGCTATGGTGCACTGTGTATCATTCGTAAATTCTGGGAGGCGCATGCTCAAATCGATTGCAACTGCATGTCGTGAAGTTCCAGTCGTCATATGTCGACGTTGAGGGACGTTGAAGCTCAGGGGAGTTCTTACCGCTTTTGGCAGAAAATGGCAGAATGGCCCCCTGGAACGCGCTGGAAATTGGGGAAGGTGCGACCCTAAACCCCTGGAGCACAAGCTCCAAACCGCCCTAACGAAACACGCCCATGCCAGCCAAACTGTGGCGCCCACCCCGGTCTCTGTGGGAACGCCACAATTTGTCCCAAAGGAGTAATGGTGTCAACAAAGGCAACGACGCCGTTCGTCATTTTGACTTCGTTCAATCTTCAACATCACTTTTCATCAACAACGACATGCTCATATGAGCACCCACGGAGTCGTCGCGTGCGTTGGATTACTAAAAAAATGGATACACAATTGATTTACGGCATTATTTAGTTTCCTTACGACGTTTTGGGGCTTTTCTATGACGCTTCTAGCTCATTCACGGTCATCAAAATATCATCCTTTTCATTCACCTCCATCATCAAATCGACCTTAGCGAATCACCATCCATCATGGGTATCCCGGGAATCTACAAGGAGATTGGCGCTGGCGCCCGTGTCGCTTTCCTGAGGCTGGCTATCGACTGCCTCGAGAAGCGGGGGCGTCCACTGCGCCTAGCTATTGACATCTCCATTTGGCAGTTCCAGGTCCAGTTAGGAAGAGGTGAGTTTGCAGTCCTGCGACTACCGCGAGTTTCCACGCATATTTGAGAGTTACGCATACCAACTCACCTTCAGGCGGCTCCAATCCAGCCATCCGCACGCTCTACTACCGTCTTGTGCGTCTGTTGGGCATGCCTGTTCAGCCCGTCTTTGTCTTTGATGGTCTCAACAAGCCCCTTTTCAAGCGAAACAAACGCTCGGCCGGTCCTGGCGATATGGTTGCCACGTCCATGGCCAAGCGCATGATCCGCATGTTTGGCTTCTACGTCCACGACGCGCCGGGAGAGGCTGAGGCAGAATGCGCCTTGTTGCAGCAACGAGGTGTCGTCGACGCAGTTCTCAGTGAAGATGTCGATACACTCATGTTTGGGTGCACACGCACACTACGCAACTGGTCAGCAGCCACGACAACGTCATCCGGCAAGGGCAGCTCAACGGCGACGGTGACACACGTCACAATGTACGAAACAAAGGCGGCAGCAGCCGAGTCAATCGCGCCAGAGTCGATCCTAAAGACTGACGAGACCGGCCTCGACCGCGAAGGCATGGTCCTTGTCGCTCTCATGAGTGGCGGTGACTACAACACCGAGGGTGTGCCCGGCTGTGGTATCAAAATTGCCTGCGAAGCCGCAAAAGCAGGCTTTGGACGGACGCTGTGCCGCATCAAACGGTCTGACAAGGAGGGCTTGGCCCAGTGGCGCGCCAATCTGCAGCACGAACTGCGCACCAACGAGAGCAAATTCTTCCGCACTTTGCACCGAAAACTCGTCATCCCAGAGGATTTTCCCGATCTCGAGGTTCTGAGATACTACACACACCCGGTTGTCTCGCCTGCCGACGTTGTCGAACGTGTGCGAGCCGATCTGGATGTGGCCACAAAAATTCGGCCAACGGCAGAAATGCTGCAAAGATCAGAGTACATGCTGCCGAAGCCCATCGATGTGCTCGCTCTGCGGGACTTTGTGGCCGAGACGTTTGACTGGACCAACCGCGCTGGTGCCATCAAGTTCATCCGCAACATTGCACCCGTCTTGATGGTTCGGATGTTGCTTCTAAAGTGGTCTTCTGACAGCGGGAAGGAAGAGGCGGACGAGGACATTGATAGCGATACGGATGCTTTTGACAGAGATATTTTGCCGCCTCTCGTGGATGGTATCTCAAGACAACGAGCACACCCCAGCACCGACGAAACCCCAGAAGTCCGTGTGTCCTACACTCCCGTCACTGTGGTCGGGCTCGACCTAGAACGCGAACTCGACGACCCGGCGGGCACCACTTTTGGCCGCGACGGGCTGGCACTGAACAGCGACGACGAGTTTGACGAACCGGCGGCAACACTGGCGCCGACAATGAACCCTGGATACACCGCTGGCACTCTGCCAGTAGCAAGCTGTAGGAAGCTGACCACGGCTGCCTCATATGATCCGACTCTTCAAGACATGATTTGGGTGCCGCGCACAATTGTCCATCTCGGCGCCCCAGATGCGCTGAATGAGTGGGACAAGAAGCAACAAAAGAAGACAGCAGCTAGCGCAGCAAAGGCTGCGGCCACGGCCACACGGAAACCAAAGGCCACATCGAAAGCCGTGTCATCTGACATGCCATTAGGCTCGCTCGACCGTTTTGTGAGTGTCACAAAGAATACCGGCAGCAGCAGCCTTGCGAGCACCCAAGTTGCGAGTACCCAGGCCCCATCCACTGCTCTAAAGGTACTCCACATGCCCGCCTTCAAGCCTACGAGGCCAGACCTTCTACATGCCTTTGACTCCGATGACGAGTTCGATTTTCCGAGTGGCAGGCAGACTTCTGGTGAATATGATCTCCCAGAGTTCTCTGCGAGGACCACCAAGAAATCCGTGTCGGCCTCACAGCCTGTGGCTTCAAAGGCACAAGCGGCGCGGAAGAAGGGCAGCAACCCTTGGGCCATGGCCGGGTCACAAAACGTGCCTCGAGTCACCAAAAACACAGGCTCGAGCACCAGCACTCAGAAGAGAGACTTTGTCCGGCCTGCTACTCCACCGGCAGCAACTCAGCCTGCGCCAAATGTGATCAGTTTGTTGTCGAGCAGCCCATTTGTGGCTTCGGCATACGAGTCGGTCCAAGTTCCGACATCTCAGATCCTCCAAATCCCATCATCTTCTCCTCCACCAGCCCTCAGCTTCTCCTCTCTTGACTTGTCGCCGTCACCGGTTAAGAAGGCAGCACCAGCAGCATCGCAATCTCGGTCTACACTCGCAGCAGCTCTAGGAAAGTCATCGCAAACAGCACTCAAGGCCAAACCCAAACCCAAACCCAAACGGAAGACGAAAGCAAAGGCAAAGTCAGTGACAATAGCGTCGTCGTCTCAGGCTAGCCCCCAGAAACAGGCGTCCATCCACGACTTCTTTTCGTCTCCAAGCAAGGCACCATCAGCGATTTTGCTGTCCGACGACGAACCGACTCCTGTAGCCAGGAGGAAGGCCCCGGCGAGGCCAACGACAATGCCGGCAGATGAAGACCCGTTCCTTTCGTCGTCGCCTATGCCGGCCGTGTTTGCCACGCGGTTTGGAGAGTCCCCTCCACAAAAGGCAATGCAGGTCACAGACACGACAAACATGACGGACATTGACGATGATATCACGCCGACTTCGCCTACAAAGAAACAGACGACAGTGAGGGAAACAACTAAAACAACTACCACCACTAAGAGGCGGCGGTATGTGCCACGGAAAAGTGCTGCTGGATTCTTCCGAGAAGAGGTCGTCGACGACATGTCGTCGGAATATGACAGCCCATCACCTGAGCGAGCCCGGCGTGGCTGGCAGGAGAACGAGGTTGCTGTAGTCGATCTGACTGGCGAGGGTCTGTAGAAGTGTGCATTTTGACAAAATTGACGAATTATGACTTTTTGGATTTTACACCTATATTTGGCATGTTTTTGTTTCCCGTGCATTTTTATTTCAATTCCGGATCATTTTTTCTTTTACGTTGCATTTTCAATGATTTTGAATTCATTTTAATCATAAATGTCAACCCCCCGCCAAAGACGGAACCTAGAGTGAATATAGTGAATAACTCACACTTATGCACTTCAATTAAATGCATTCCCCAAAAATGTTATATTCCCTTTCCCAACGTACTCAATCGACGATATTCCTATTATTGCTTTTCATTTTGGTGAAGCATGGATGGCATTTTCTGTGATGATGGCTTGTGGGCATTGACCAATCATTGCTGTCCTACATTGTGGCGCAGTAGTCCAAATGACTAATCATCTGACCAATCACTAGCTCTAGCTCAGAATATATAGCCATGATAGGTGGATCTCGAAGTTTAAACAGCCCTCTACCAATAATACGTCATCGTTGGGCTGTAAGGCTCTGAGGGCTCCTGCTTCTCCAGCCAGGTTACTCATGGTGTACCCACAGCGTATTAGTCACCCAGTTCAGCGCTCAGAAAGGCCCCTCTATCCCCGTCCAAAGTGGATGCTTGGCTCCCCGCCATTGCCCACCTTGGCCGCCCAATTGGCACGCTATTCTCTATCTACAGCGGGATGAGTTGAGCACCACCGCCCCATTCGCTCCCTCGCTCCTGCTTCTTTCGACTTCCATCCAGTCTTTGACTTCCTTCCATCCCGATTCCTCCTCTTTGTTCCTGCTCTTTTTGAAGAGCCTCCTTCCCTTGACGTTTGCATCTTTTCGAACTCCTATTTAGTCCCCCTTTCTTTCAGAAAATTTGAAGCATCACAGCCTCAATTGTCGCAAAGAAACAGAGAACGCAGCACCTGTCCCGCTTCGGCAGCCCACCCACCAGAGCTCCCCTCCTTCAGCGATCTTCTAGCTGCTTCTAGTAGTTTTCACAGGTCTTCGGCGGAGTCGCACCACTCTTGTATACATAGCAGCGGCCCGTCTTCTCAACTGCTAGCTTCCGCTCGACTTTCTCTTTTCCTTCCTCTCTTCTGTTCCTGCTTTGCCTCTCTTTTCTCTGTTTTCTTTTGCTTTTTGCTCTCCAATAGCAAATCACTTCAATTCAACTTCACAAACCCGACCTCGAGCAAATCCGCTCGAGCCAACACAAAAGCGACTCGGCCCTTTCTCATTCACGAGTCCTCTCTCCCTTCCGACAGACGGATTAAGAATCCTCACAAAGGAATCAAGAACAACAGGCTTGCATTCACAACCGTTTGCGGCTTGCTGGCCAGGCGTTCCCCCCTCCATTGTTGTTGTCGTTTTTTTTTCCGGTTTTGCCACAGCACATCCTCGACTGTTGAAACTGTTGCATTTTAACTGGGCAAAAACGTGACGTATTGCCAGCCATTCAGCACGCGGTCGCATTTTCGCATTCTCGCATTTTTGCACTCTCTTCGTCACCGCCCATACTGCGTACAATACAACCCATATAATCCCGGTTGACGTCCGATCTCCTACCTCTCGTACCTCTCCTACTATTCTCCCAACACCCCCACCACCAAAATTAAACGATCACATTCGACCTTCCTCGACAACATGGTCAAGGAAACGAAGCTCTACGACCAGCTGGCCATCAAGCCAGATGCGTCACAAGATGAAATCAAGAAGGCCTACCGGTAAGCACACGACCCCGCAATTTTCAACTTGACATTGATGTCATCCTTTTTCAGATTCCAGAGACAACATACTAACTTGAACCAGGAAAATGGCCTTGAAATGGCACCCGGACAAGAACAAGGACAACGCCGCAGCCTCTGAAAAGTTCAAGGAGTGCTCGCAAGCCTACGAAATTTTGTCCGACCCAGAAAAGCGCAAAACATACGACACCTACGGTCTCGAATTCATCCTCCGCGGTGGCGTGCCATACGAGGGCGACGGTGATGCTGGCGGCGCTTTTGGCGGCGGCGGCATGCCCGGTGGCATGCCTGGCGGCTTCTCCGGCATGAACTTTGGCGGCATGCCCGGCGGCGGCGGCACACGCACATTCAATTTCTCCACAGGCGGCGGCCCCGGCGGAGGCGGCGGCTTCAAGTTCAACGCCCCCAACGCCACGTTTGCCGACTTTTTGCGCACCACGGGCGCCGAGGGTCTCGAGGATCTGCTAGGCGGCGGCCTGGGCGGTGGCGGTTTTGGCGGCGGCATGCCCCGGTCGTCACGGTCCGCGGGCGCCTCCTTTGGCGGTGCTGGTGGCGGCGACGATCCGTTTGGCCGCAGCGCACGGCACCACACGCCCGAGGTCACAACGGTGGAGCGCCCGCTGCCTGTGACCCTCGAGGAAATGTACAGCGGCACGACGAAGCGTATGAAGATCAAGCGCAAGATGTACGACGACAGCGGAAAACGCACCACGACGGATACTGTCCTCGAGGTGCCAATCAAGGCTGGACTCAAAAAGGGAAGCAAGATCCGCTTCAAGGGCGTGGGCGACCAGGAAGAGGGCGGCCAGCAGGACCTGGTGTTTATCGTCGAGGAGAAGAAGCACCCCATGTTCACGCGCGACGGCGACGATATCGTGTACACCGTGGACCTGGACCTCAAGGAAGCGCTGACGGGCTGGAAGCGCACGGTCTCGACGATTGAGGGCAAGCAGATCAACCTCGAAAAGAGCGGCCCGACACAGCCCGGCTCAAGCGACTCGTACCCGTCGCAGGGCATGCCGATATCGAAGCTGCCTGGCCAGCGGGGCAAGTTTATTGTCAAGTACAACGTCAAGTTCCCGACGACGTTGACGCCGACCCAGAAGCAAAAGTTACGAGAGATTCTGTAAGGCGTCAAACCTTGCCTTCGATTTTTCTCGGGGCTCTTTCCTGTTTATACATTTTTATTTGAGAAGTGGCTGTTGCACATACACGAGCGTGAAGGAGTTTTGGAAGGGGAAGAAGATAGCACACGATGATGAGTGCTAGTTATGATGTTACGATGGGTGGGAGTGTGAGGCATACTGTGATGGGAAGAGTTGATGTGTCCTCTTTTCATTTTCATTTTGTATTTGTTTTGCTTTTTATGTCCTGCCTACATGGCAGAGATCTTATTACATCGGGAAGACGGCGTTTTTGGCATGTTCTGGCACGAAAGAACACTTTTAATTTTTCATTTTTCGGATCTGGGGTTTGAGGATCTGGGGCCTTTTCATTGTTTTTATTTCTGGAGGTGTTTAACGTATGGCCCTTTTTCATTTGATAGTTAACGATGCTTGTCACAATAAAACGACATTCACAATTCAAAATTCCAAACACTGTTACGTCCTTGATGCTCTTGTTTAAAGCGTGAGAAACTTGTAAATATATATGTATGCATTTATATAGATAAGAAGCGCAAATAGAACAATAATCAAGCGTATCAAAAAGTAAATAAATCTAGCCCAACCAAAATAAACACCGTAAGTCAAAATGCAAATGTGAACCCGAAAACCTTGTCAGTACCCTCTCAACCAATCTAACCAACCCACTTGCGGGCGCTGCGGAACATGCGGACCCACGGGCCAAAGTCGCCCCATTCCTCGACGGAGTCGGCGGGCAGGTAGCTGCCGACGCCGGCGACAATGGTGCGCTCCGGGTGGGGCATCATGGCCAGGACGCGGCCGTCCAAGCTGCGGACACCGGCGACACCGGCGGGGCTGCCGTTGGGGTTGTAGGGGTAGGACTCGGTGACGTTGAGGCGGTTGTCGACGTAGCGGATGGGCGCCAGGCCCTTTTTGACAATAGCCTCCTGGGCGGTGGGCGACGTGAAGAGCGCGCGGCCCTCGCCGTGGGAGACGACGACGGGCAGCGACGAGCCGGCCATTCCGTTCAAAAACACCGAGGGCAGGACACCGTCGGTGCGGGACTCGTCCTCGGCAATGGTGACCATGGAGACGCGGGCCTCGAACTGCTCGCTGGCGTTCTCGACGAACGTGGGCCAGTGCTCGGTGCCGGGGATCAGCTCTTGGAGACGCGAGAGCATCTGGCAGCCGTTGCAGACACCGAGCGTGAACGTGTCGTTGCGCTCAAAGAAGGCCTTGAACTCGCGGCGGGCATTGTCGTGCATCAGCACCGAGGCGGCCCAGCCCATGCCGGCAGCGGGGACGTCACCGTACGAGAAGCCACCGCAGGCGGCCAGACCGACAAAGTCGGCAAGCGAGCGGCCGTCCAGAATATCGGTCATGTGGACGTCGACAGCGTCAAAGCCGGCAGCACGGAACGCAAAGGCCATCTCAGCATAGCCGTTGACGCCCTGCTCACGCAGAATGGCGACGCGGGGTGTCTTGCCGAGCAGGCGCGAAATGGGGGCCGTCAAGGGCGACAGAGTGTCGGACGGCTTGTAGGTCAGGCGGTACGAGATACCCGGGTCGGCGTCGTCGGCCAGCGCAGCAAACTCGGCGTCGGCGCAGGCCTGGTTGTCGCGCAGGCGCTGCATGGCGTGCGAGGTCTTGGACCACCACTGCTGCAGCTCGCTGCGGTCGAGCTGGACGAGCGTGTCGTTGCCGTAGCGGACGGTGAGCGACTGGCGCGCCTTGGCCTTGACGACGCCAAACTTGCGGATGAGGCCGGGCGGCGGGCCGCAGGTCGAGAAGCCGGACTTGAAGAGCATCTCGTCGCCCTTGCGGATCTGGAAGACGGCGCCGAGCTCCTCGTTGAAGAGGGCGGGCACGACGTCCTCGAGCTTGCCGGAGCGGGCAATGTCGTCGAGCATGACGTCGACGCCGCAACGGCCGGCAAACATCATCTCCACCAGAGTCGTCAGCAGACCACCATCGGAGCGGTCGTGGTAGGCCAGGACGACGCCGCTCTCGTGCAGCTGGCGGAGGGCGTCAAAGTAGTCGGCAATGATGCTGTCGTTCTTGGTGAGGTCGTCGCGCAGGTCGGGGGCCTCGTGGCCGACACGGCCCAGCGACTGAGCGAGAGCGGAACCACCAAGGGCCTGGTGGCCGCGGGCGAGGTCAACGTACATGAGGACAGTCTCGCCGACCTCTTCGGGACGACGCAGCTGGGGCGTCCAGGTCTTGGTAATGTCGCCGACAACGGAGAAGGCGGAGATAACAACCGAAACAGGAGCAGTGACGGTCTTGGTCTCGTCGCTGCTGTCGGTCCACGACGTCTTCATCGACGTGGAGTCCTTGCCGACGGGAATCTCGAGACCCAGGCGCGGGCAGAGCTCCTCACCGATAGCGTGGACAGCCTCGTACAGAGCAGCGCCCTCACCGGGGTGGTTGACGGCAGCCATCCAGTTGGCGGACAGCTTGACGCGCTTGAGGCCGTCGCGCAGGTCGGCGGCGCCCAGGTTCATCAGAGACTCGACGACGGCCATGCGAGCCGAGGCTGCCGGCGAGATAAGAGCCAGAGTCGGCTTCTCGCCCATGGCCATGGCCTCACCCGTGCGGATGCGGCCATCAACGTTGAAGCCACCAGCAGTAACAGCAACGTCAGAGACGGGGACCTGCCAGGGACCAACCATCTGGTCGCGAGCCACCAGGCCACCGACGGTACGGTCGCCGATCGTGATGAGGAACGACTTGGAGCCGACCGAGGGCACCAGCAGGACCTGGCGGATCGTCTCAGCGAGCAGGGCACGGTCGTCAAGGCCCTTGCCGTAGCCTTCACGGATGCTGGCGACGGGCTCAAAGACGGGGATGGTGGGCTTGCGGGTGGCCACGACACGCTCGAGGCGGCGGTTCTTGGGGAACAGCGTGCCCATGGGCAGGTCGATGGGGTTGGGCGAGGCGGGGTCGTCACGGTCGGTGACGATCAGCTTGCTCTGGCCGTTGGCGTCCTTGGCAACGACGGTGCCGACGTTCGAGAAGCCACAGCGCTCGCGGCTGCAGATGCTCATGAAGCGATTGTAGCCCTCGGGGTTGACCAGCAGGACGTAGCGCTCCTGGGCCTCGTTGCACCAAATCTGGAGTGGGCTCATGCTGTTGTCGGCGCTCTCGACCTGGCGCAGCTCAAACTTGCCACCGAAGCCGGCATCGTTGACCAGCTCGGGCAGGGCGTTGGACAGACCGCCGGCACCAACGTCGTGGATCATGGCAATGGGGTTCTCGTCGCCGAGCGCGACACAGGTGTTGATGACCATTTGTGCGCGGCGCTCGATCTCGGGGTTGCCGCGCTGTACACTGTCAAAATCGAGGGCAGCAGACGCGGCGCTGCCGGCATTGGCATTGCTCGACGCGGCACCGCCACCCAGGCCGATCAGCATGGCAGGGCCACCGAGGACGATAACGTGGGCGCCGTTCTGCACATCGCGCGGGTTCTTGAGAGCATGGCCAGGACGGACAGTGCCCAGGCCGCCGGCAATGAGGATGGGCTTGTGGAAACCGCGGTAGGCGTTCTTGACAGCCTCCTCGCCGTCATTGGACAGCAGCGTGCGGAAGACACCGGCCAGACAGGGACGGCCAAACTCGTTGTTGTAGCGGGCCGAGCCAATGGGCGCATCCAGCATAATGTCCAGACTGCTGGTGTAGTGGCCCGGCTTGCCGATGTCGACGTCCCAGGCAGTGGGCAGCTCGGGGATCAGCAGATCCGACACCCAGAAGCCGCAGAGACCGGCCTTGGGCGTCGAGCCGCGGCCGACAGCGCCCTCGTCACGGATCTCGCCACCAGCGCCCGTGGCAGCGCCCTGAAAGGCCGAAATGGCCGTCGGGTGGTTGTGCGTCTCGACCTTGGCCAGGAAGCACGAGGGGCCCTCTTCCTTGGTGAGGCGCCACACGCGTGTCGAGTAGTCGGGGGCCCAGAACTGGGCGGGCTCGGCGTGGAAGACGGCGGCGTTGTCGCTGTAGGCCGAGACGGTGAACTCGCTGTTGCGCTCGTGCGTGTTGCGGATCATGCCAAACAGCGACTTGGGCTTCTCGACGCCGTCAATCGTCCAGCGCGCGTTGAACTGCTTGTGGCGGCAGTGCTCCGAGTTGACCTGCGCAAAGCTGAACAGCTCGACGTCGTTGGGGCTGCGGCCCAGCGCCTTGAACTCGGCCACGAGGTACTTCATCTCGTCTTCGTCGAGCGCCAGGCCCTTGGCCTCGTTGTACTTGCGGAGCACGTCCACAGGGTCGGTGCCCGGCTGCCCAAAGATGTCAATGGTCTCGAGCGGCCGGCGGGCTTCGTGGGCAAACATGCGGGCTAGGTCGGGCTCGTTGCCGGCTGTCAGAGCCTCGGTCATGCGATCGTGGATCAGATCGCGGAACGGCAGATCATCGGCCGAGCCGGAGTATGCCTCGACAAACTCGACGGTCACGGCACGGCTGCGCTCGATGCGCTCGACCTGCGCGCCCATGCCGCACACGGCCGCAATGCTCGTCGCCTTGGAGCTCCACGGCGAGATGTTGCGGGGGGCAATCGAATAAGTCTGGCGAGCCGACGACTCAGATGCATCCTTGGGGGCACCTGCCGACGTAGGCGTCTTGGGCAGCGGCAGCAGTTGCTCCAGCCGGTCAATGACCTCGTTGGGCGCCACGCCCGGCTTGAGGTTGACGTGGTACGCCCAGTGGCCGCTGATGGCCGCAATCTGCAGAGAGCCCGCGGCATTGATGCGTTCCGTCAGCTTCTTTGCCTCCGAAGGCGTGTAGCAGGACTCTCCCGTCAGGGAAAAGAACACCGAAGCAGCCATGGCGCAGAGCGGGTTGCGGAGGGCTTGGGAGGAAGTTCGTTGGTTAAAACGGTGTTGGTACGGGGTTCGTGGAGCTTAATGTGGCATTGTCGTTTCTCTGTTTCTTCTTTTCAAAAGTTCAGGAGATCAAGAGATTAGGAGAGTCAGGAAACTTTTTTTCTTCCTTCCCTTTTACTACTAACAATTAGCACCAAACACCAGATTAAAGGAAAGGGCGCACCCAGACACACCCAGAACGCAGGCCAAACGGCAAGGGCGTGTAAGTCATTCGCGCTTGCCCCGCCGTAAATTATTTTTTTTTCTCTAATCACCCCGCTAGCCTCCGATATCGATATGCAGGAAAGCGGTACAAGAGTGATGGCTCTGGACATGGGAGGATATTGATACACCTGGTTTACGAGACAATCAATCCTATTTCCTTTTGTAATCTGCGTATTTTTGTGACATTACGTCTTACCCTAATTATATTTCCATCAACTTGTCAGCTCAATTTGTGTCTGTTGATTCCTTTCCCTGCTCTTACCATGACCGTTGGTAGCCGCTTATGCAACTATCCGACCAAATACACTTACTCTGCCGAGATTAGCGCCACTGGTGCCTGTCCACTGAAGCTCGCTGTATTTCAATATCAATGTCAACATCAACGCGTTTCACGCTTTAGAGCTTCACTTTGAGCTCAACAATTGTCCGGCCGTTTCAATTTATAAAGACAGTTATATCCGCGTCATATGAAGGGCTGATAACATGATGATATCGCGGTAGCGTATTTTCCGGCTCAAGACGAGCATCGCATTTGAATTCGTCTTGTTTTGATCTTCACCTCATCCCTTTTCACGATGTCTTTTCCAGACAAACCAGTTGCCCAGCTTTTGGGCTCAAATGGTGAGTTGAGCTTCTGATATATTTTATTTATATTACGGTACTAATGCGCCTAGGCCCCGTACATGCTGTGACATACTCGGCGGGTAGCGGCACCTACATCTTGACCGGCTCGTCTGACCGCTCGATCCGGCTCTACAACCCGCAGCCGACAACAGGCACAGCCGGGACAGCCGCCAGGAGCAAGGACCGTGGATTTGTCACGGCCTCTTCCGCTCCCCGCGCTCCTACAATTCCTGAAGGCCGTCTCATCCAGACGTATGCGGAACACGGCTACGAAGTGCTCTCGCTGGCCTGTGCGGCCGACAACGCCCGCTTCGTGTCGTCGGGCGGCGACCGCACCGTCTTTTTGTGGGACGTCACGACGGCGCAGACGCTGCGGCGGTTTGGCGGCAGCAGCGGCGGCGGACGTGTCAACTGTGTGTGCTTTGCCGGCGAGGGCGACAGTCTGGTCGTGAGCGGCGGCTTCGACACGGTTGTGCGCGTCTGGGACACGCGGAGCGGCGGCAGCGTGCAGTCGAAGCCGATCCAGTCGTTTTCGGACGCGCGGGATGCCATTTCTGCACTTGCTGTGCGCGGCCCGGAAATCGTCGCGGCGAGCGTCGACGGGCGCGTGCGAACATACGACACAAGAACAGGGAAACAGACGACCGACGTGATCAGCGGCAGCGCAGGCGTCACGAGCTTGAGCCTGACACGGGACGGGCGGTCACTACTGGTGGGCGCACTGGATAGCCGTCTGCGGCTGATGGACCGCGAGAACGGCACTTGTCTACGGACCTATACGTCTGGGACGGAAGACAAGGACGCCTCAAAGACAAAAGACGCCGGCCTGGTCTGGCGCAACGAGGAATTGCGCGTGCAGTCTCTTATTGGCGGACGCGAACGGTTTGTGGTGGCAGGCGACGAGATGGGAACCAGTGAGGGTTCATCTGAAAGCGGTGGAGCCCCCAAACCGTCCAAAAACTCAACACCGGACGGTCGCGTGTGGGCATGGGATCTACTGACGGGCCGCGTGGCTGCAACCGTGACCGTCCCGTGGGGTCCACCAGGTGCTGCGACGAGCAGTCGATCCATCGGACGAGACGGGCGCGAAAAGGAACGGCGCAACGTGACGAGCTGTTTGGCCTGGCAGGACGGTGGCTGGGGTGAACAGTTTTGCGTAGGCGGCACATCAGGCGTAGTCACAGTGTTTGGGCCGAGGTGACATACATACACACGCTGGCATGCATTGATTGACATTATTGTTGTTTGAGCGCTTGTTTATCATGTTTGTTTAATAGTCTATAGATATCTGTCTCTCGATCAAGTTGGAAGAGATGAATTTGTACAGCAAGAGAGAAAAAAATGTAACAACAAAAATTAGGACAGGTAACAAAAAAAGGACAAAATAAGATAAAGAAACAAAAAAGTCGAACAAAACAAAACCAGAAAGCAACCCATTCGCCTTTTGTTGTGCGCAATGCAACCGTGCCGCTTCTTTTCACGGCGTAAACAAGCTTGCATAGAAACAGTCTTATAACATTGTACTTTCTTAGCCCATACCGACGTACTTGAACCAGTTGGGCCGGCAGTCCTCGCGGTTGAGCCAGGCCTCGCCGTCGGTCAGGCGGCCCGTCACGCAGCCCTTGCACTTGGGCGAGTTGGGGCAGTTGAAGAAGGGAATGTGCTGGTAGCCAATGTCGCGGAACCAGTGGATGCGGCTCTTGTCCTCGAACAGGCCCAGAGCGATACTGTGGACGGGCGCGTCGCCCCAGCGTTCGTAGAAAAAGCCACCAGCGCGGTCGAGGTGATTAAAATAATCCTCGTAGGCCTTGCTGCGCCAGACACTGAGATCGGCAATCTCAAAGTTGCTCCAGAAGTGGCAGGTCGAGTAGCCGTTGGCCTTGTTGTTGTGGTCCGGGCGGCGAACGCGGTCCGTCAGCCAGTCCATGGCGTTGTTAGGGTGGACGTGCTCCGGATGTTCCGCCAAAAATTTGACCGTCTCGGGCCACAGCGTCGGGATCGAGTGCGGCGCGTCGTAGAGGGTAATGGTAAAGCCGTAGGTCTTGTTGTTGTCCTGCATGTAGCGGAAAATGTCGTAGTCGACGTCGCAGAAGAAGTGCACCTTGGGCTCGACGCGCCAGTAGAACTGCATATGTTCCAAAGCCGGATGCCGGTAGAACATGCCGCTGTTCCAGCGGCACATCTGGTGGTACGACAGCTTGTCGGCGTACTGGATGTCGTTCTCCTTGAGCATCTTGACCGACTCCTGGAACAGGTCCTCGTTGATCCACGCGGGCTTAGCCCAGTGCTCGTCGGGGATCACCTCGTAGAAGCAGTCGGCCTTGGTGGCGGCCCGCGTGCGGCGCTTGAACTCTTCGGTAAAGGGCACGTCGTTGAAGAACGTCCAGGGGTAGTTGAACTTGTGATTCCACGTGCGCTCGAGGTCGTTCATGGCCTGCAGCATGCCGTTCAGTTCTTCGTTGCGCACAAGCGCCAGGAGTGTCGCGTTGATGCGCTCGGTGCCCTCGGCGCCGGGCAGGTAGCCTTTGGACGTGCGTCGTAATATGCCCTCGGGTTCATGTGTGGCTGCACGAGGGTTAGTGGTCAGAAGGCAAGGGAGACGGGAGGTTGGAGTACAGCAACGGGGACTCACGATCTAAATTTGGGTCGCGCTCGTGGGAGTCGAGCTTGAAGACGTTTGACTTGCTGGGCGACGAGCCCGCAAAGTGCATGATGAGCAGGCATACGGCAAACACGACGGCTACAATGAGCGCGCGTACCGGCCGTGCGATTGTCATCTTGGAATGTGTGGGGCAGGTTGGAGGGAGAAAGGGATGATGTCGAGATCGAAAATCGAGGGCAAACACTCAGCCGGTCATCGAGGGGAGATGCCGGCCGGGACGGGCGTGTCAAGACTCGAGTTGGCTATTGTAAAGCGGCCAATGCCGAAATGACGCAATGACGCAATGACGCCTCGTTGTCGTCGTCTATTGCTCGTCTTCGTCTCGTCGCGATCGTCGATGCGAGATCGATGGATTGACTGTGGCCAAAGATCGCGTGCGAAAAGCAGTCGACCAAAGGATGCCGCCAGTTGACAATCTGTCAATGCAGAAGCTAGCTGCAACGTGTTCGCGCCGCCAATGCCGTCGAGATGGCGTCGTCGTCGATGGTCGCTATCGAGACTCTCCCCTTTGAGGCCTCAAAAACGCGGCAGCTCGAAATGGGCGAGTTTGCCGTCTTTTCGTCTTTTTCGTCTTTTTCGTCTTTTCGTCGAATTGTCGTCGTTGCACAGAGATGGACCCTGGCTTTTGATGGTAATGAACTAGAAGGGAAAAAAGAACACGAAAAAAAATGACAGCCGGCGTCAAACGGGTCGTTCTGTCGTTCTGTCCGTCGTTTTCGTTTCGTCAGTTTCGCCTCCTTAAAGTCTTTTGTTTCGTCGATTGCCTCGTGCTTTTTGCACCTTTTTGGTAAAGCTGGCCTTAGTTTTGCAGCGGACGGCCAACGTGCGAGAACCGTTAGTTCTTGGGCGACTCTGGCGCGGCCTGGACGACCCCCTATTCTAGAACCTAGGCCCTGTTCCATACTAAAAAAGTGGGAAATAGGGGGGGATTGATGTCATTTAAAACGCGTGGCACCGGGCTGTGGCTGGTGTTTAGGGACGGTGTATACAGTGTATATACAGTACAATATAGCTAATCGAACACTGTTTATCGCAACGCGACGCGTAAAGCTGTTTTACAGCGATTTTTGCAGCCTCGCGGAAGGAGCGATGGGCATTGATAGGAGTATTTACAATCACGAAAAGGGGTAATAAAAATAATTCAGTAAAGTCCCCCTTAATCGACAAGCTGTCTTCTGTCGTGTTTCTTTGTGTCCCCCCACCATGGCTTTCCTCGCGTCGTTGACGACGCAGACGGAGGAGCTGGTCGCGGCGGTGACATCGGTGACGGCAGCAAGCGACCCGTCGACATTTACAGCCTTGCGCGACGCGACACTGCGCGCATTACGAAACCACAACAATTTACGAACAAACCAGTTTGAGGTTGAGAGCCAGCTGGATGGGCTGACGGAGAAGTTCTCTGTGGCCGGCCGGGACGGACTGTCGGATGCGTTGCGGGAACGGCGAGCGGCCTTGGCACAGGACGGCCCGGACGGGCTGCCGCTGACGACAAAATGGACGCCCGACATTCTGCATTTTCTGCTGGAGCTGTCGGACCGGCCGGCGACTCAGGTGGGCTTGCTGGACGACCTTGACGATCTGATCGAGTCCCGGCATGTGCCGGAGCCGCCGCCATTACGATGGGAAGACATTATGAAGGAGGACGGCTGGGAGAGTGAGGGGGAGGCAGAAGACGACGAGTATGACGAATACGACGATCCATACGCCTACGAGGACGATGGGGCCGACGATGATGACACGACAATGTCGAGCGTCGAGGCTGTTGGCCACGACCAGGCACGGACGTACCGCGACCTGATTGCGACAGACGCGCACACACGGGAGGAGCTGGCGTCTTTGTTGACCTCCATAAGGGAGAGCCAATCCTGGCGAGCAGCACGACCACCGCTCGACATCAACTCTCTGGGCTACAACAAAGTGCGCCTGTCGGAACTGCATATTGTCCGCGAGACACTATTTATGCTGCAAGGGCTAGAGACGACATTATTTGGCCGCGACTGCGTGCCAGCGGAACAGTATCGACTATCCGATGTGTCTGTACCAATGCACAATTCTCTACTTGACTCCATTGCTGAGAATGGACGGAAACTCTTGCCCTTACGGCGACGAGCACAACAAGATCCGGCACACAACCGATCAACAAAGAACGACACAAGCCCCTCAATACCTCTGCTCCAGGTCGTCCAGGAAGCCATCCGGAGGCGACTGCATGCTTTTGATGAGGAGGTGACGGCAGTGCAGGCGCGGTTCGTGACACTCCCACAAGAAGGGTGCATGGTCAGCATCGTGGCCGTGCTCGACGAGCTGCAGCCGTCTCTGCACAAGCTGTTTGCCCTGGCAGGCGTGGTGACCAGCCTGGAAGGCGCAGAACGCAGCAATGCACACGCCTTCCGGTACCTCGAAATTCTGTTCGACACCACAGCAGTGGCCCAATACCAGGGCGACGATGCACTCTACGAGTTCTTGGGCACGCTCTTCTTCGAGTGCTTCCAGGTCTATTTGCGGCCGATCCGCGCGTGGATGGAAGAGGGCGTGCTCGACCGGCACGACAAGGTGTTTTTCGTGTCGGGCGGCGGGCCCACGGACGCGTCGGTGCCGCTGCACCAGATCTGGCAGGGGCAGTACAAACTGCTGCGGACGACAAGCGGTGTGCTTCACGCACCTCGGTTCCTGCAGCCGGCGGCCTCCAAGATCTTTACGACGGGCAAGAGCATTGTCGTGCTGCGCCATCTTGGGAAGGATCCAAGGAGGGCAGCCACGCCAAGGAACAATGAGGTTGCCGAGCCAAGGCTCGACTTTGCCACGGTCTGCCCGCCTGACACGGCGATGGCCCCGTTTGCGCAGCTGTTTGGCGACGCCTTTGAGCAGTGGATCCAGAGCAAGCACCACGCGGCGTCGGCAACACTGCAGGCGACGTTGGTGGGCGCTTGTGGCCTTGGCGCGGCACTCGAGTCTCTGCATCGTGTGTACTTGATGGCCGACGGCGCAGCGGCGGATGCGTTTGCATCGCGTGTTTTTTATACTTTGGACACGCGCAACCCACGCTGGCTCGACCGGTACACAATGACAGAGATGATGCGTGAGGCCTTTGGCGAGGGCGGCGCGCTATCTGTTGTTCTCGAAAAGAAAGGGCTGCTCCCAGAAAGCGACGATCCGGCGGTAGCGAGAAAGTCCGTCCGCGACGGCCTGGCCCGCATCCGGCCGACATACCGGCTGTCGTGGCCCGTGCAGATTGTCATTCCGGCCGACAGCCTTGCAGGATATCAGGCAGTGTTTACGCTGTTGCTGCAGATCCGCCGTGCCAGTGCTTTGTTAAGCCGGCACAGACTGTTGGACGACAACCAGACTGCAGACGACAATGATAACAAGACTAACAAAGGTGGCCGCTCTCTCCCGTCTGGCGACCGTGCACTCTACTTTACTTTGAGGGCACGCCTTTTGTGGTTCTGCAACACGCTGCAGTCGTACCTGGCGACGCTCGTGATTGCCCCGCGTGTCGAACGGTTACGGTCCGATCTGTTGGGGCAAGGGCAGGGTGCCAGCACGCTGGACGTCGACGCCATGATTGCCGTCCACGCACAGTTTGTGCGCTCGCTGGTGGACGAGTCGCTGCTGGGCCCCAAGCTGCAGCCGCTGCATGCCGGCGTGCTGGACCTGCTGGACCTGGCGCTGCGGCTCGAGGATGCGCACAGAAAGAATGCAGCACGGGCGGCCAAGGCGCTGCAGGAGACGTGGCGGCTGTCGGTGCTGTCCTCAGCGTCGGCGTCATCGACGCCCTTCCAGACGCCGACGAGGAGGGGTCTCAGAGGTGTAGGCAGTCCTGGAGGCTCGGTCAGGAGGACTTTGTTTCTGGCGTCGCCGAGGCAGAAAAGAGGTGGTGACGAAGATTACGATTACGACCATGATGAGAACGAGGATAATGACAATGACGACAGTGACGACAGCGACGACTTTGACTACGGGACGCGGCCACAAGGGCAGCCAGAAGGAAAGAACTACAGCGATTC
Organism: Sporothrix humicola; assembly: GCA_021396245.1. NCBI lineage: Eukaryota > Fungi > Ascomycota > Sordariomycetes > Ophiostomatales > Ophiostomataceae > Sporothrix > Sporothrix humicola. The sequence continues at coordinate 34,591 of WNYE01000115.1, forward strand.
TCTAAAGGCGATTCGGTCTGACCTGGACAACACGCTGCGGTTCGTGGCCAGCGGGCTGCGCGGCGTGGCGCGAGCGAGCCGCGACGCGACGGCAGCCGCCAAGTGGGACATGCTGGCGGAGATGCTGGGCGACGACGGCAGCGGGCGGTCGGAGAGGAGTCGGTGGTAGCAGGCCAGAGACGACATGACGTTGAGTGACGTCTCTTCGTCTTGCGTCTGCCCATAGATGATCAATATATTTCGTCACGGTTGTTTCCTTTCTTTACAGTGTTCGATCCGTCTAAACATCGCTTCTTTGTCGAGATCGGGCGAAAGGACGTCGAAAGGGTGTGGTGTTTTGTAATGTATATTGATATGGTGTCTGGGAGTCCATGTTGGTGCCCATGTTGGACGGTGTTACACTGCACTGTTGACATGCAATAGGGGATTCTAGGGGTGCACTCGGGGAGTACAAGCTCCAACGTCCAGCACGGTGAAAGAGTCCAAGGCCAGAAAGGTGGAACTATGTCGTCACGTGTGGCGACGGGAAGGTTATGGGCCGGGCGGATAGTGACGACAATGGGGTATGAACAAAACAAAGAAAGGCCGGCGCAAATGTCTGTGTCAACGGTCGCCGACCTGACGGTACCTGCTTCGACTCATTTCTGTGCATATTCTGTATGTACTTGTACATATCGTGTGTCTCTTCGCTTTATTCTATCTTGTTTTCGCCATGTTCGTCACAGACGAATATCACAGCCTCATCCGACCAGCTCCACTATTACCAACATGTCGACTGGAGTTATGGAGCAGCTTTGAGCTTCCTCGCTCCCAACAGCTCCCGTCTCCGTTGTCGAGGCGATCAGCATGGAATATGGACACGGAGATGGACAGAATTGACGTCGTTTCTTTCCACGAAGCACGAGTCTTTGATCCAGACCCTTCGTTTTCGATGCCGGACGGAAGTCTCCACTCTGCCTCCTTTTGGGTATCCTTTGGGTTATTGTGTCTCTCGTCTACATTCTCTCCTTTCCCTTTCTGGAGAACGAGACGCCCAAAGCGGTTGGACAGCGACAAGAGCAGTGACGAGAACTTGTTGATCAAGGATGGTGAGCTGCACACAGTAGCCCCAAAAGGAACCAAAAGGGAACCAAAAGGAACCTGAACAAACTGGTTTCTGCACAGGTCTGCACAGGTCTGCACCTGCAACTGTTCTGTTCACTCCCATTCTCCTTCTGTATTAGCTGCGGCGCCATGGCTCCGTGCTCCGGACTTGTGTGCAGCTCCTCTCCACCGGGCTATGCTGTTCTGGACCGGATCGGCGGCGAAACATCTGTGTTGGGAGTCGAGGAGTGTGCGAGTGTGCTCAAGGAGTACAAGCATGGCCTCAAGCCATCCTCACGTTGTCAGCCGTTGCCTTTACCGTCTCCATTGTCTACTGTCTATCTGCCGTGCAGACGTGAAGCAGGTCACAGAGCTCAGAAGGCGTGCAGTGCAGCCGTGCCAACATTTGCCAACTTTTTGTTGACATTGAGAGATGTTTTTCATGCAAGACAGAGGAAAGAAAGAAGAAATACAAAAAAAGAGCCCAGAGCGTTGCATCTTGAATATTGATTTTTTTTTTGACACCCTTGTTCCATGTTGCGATGCCGAGTTGCATGCATAGATTGAATGTGAGGGTATCATCAATGGAAAGAGAGGCTTACGAAGAGCACAGTGGCATTCACAAAATTGATTGAGCAAGACATGACAGACGTCAAAGTGGTGATATTCTTTCTTTCTAATTCCTCTCTCTTGAGTCATGGCATTCTGGACATTTCGATAGACGCTGAGACAAAGCTATTTCGTCACTTTTTCGTCACTCGTCAGCTGTCTCTCTTTTGGAGGCGTCTTCTTCTACTTTTCTTACTCCTGACAATTTGACGACGGGCTCGACGGGGCATTGTCGTTGTTTCGTCGTTCACCGTTTCGTCTTTGCCTTTTCGCCTTTGTTCGCACAAGCGTCTGGGCACGGTTTCTTTTCTTTTGGGTTGGTTTTGACTTTCTTGTCGTGTTAGTGCTGTTAGCGTGTTAGTGCCGCTGGTGCCCTGGCAGGAGGTGGGTCCGGCCAATGACATCATACCGCCGCACTTCAGTCGCACAGAGTCGAGCCTGAGAGCTCCCACCACTTCCACCACTCCCAGCTCACAAATCAAGAAGTGTCGATCGCGACCATCCTTTCCAACTCTGCACAAGTACCACGGCACCTTTTTGTCTTTTTGTCTTTTCGTTGTATTTTGCTGTATTTTGTTTTCTTGGGGGGTGCTTTTGGAGTATTTGATGATGAAAGTGTCGTGCCTCCACCACGCAAGAAGACGTGAGACTCCAAATATCACTACACCACTGAAATTTGGATTATTGATGTTAAAAGCAACAACAAAAACACATCAAAACCAGCGAAACAATAGCCAAAAAGAAGGGAAAAGAACGATAAAAAGTAGCAGAGTCCGAAAAAAACCATCTATGCATTTAATTTTTATTTATTTTTGACGTGCTGGGCAATTGAATCGCTTTTTTTGGTGCGAAGTTTTGGGAGTCTCACGTCTTCTTGCGTGGTGGAGCGTGCTTAGCTGTTGTCCACTGTAATTACAGCGCTTACACCCACTTTCAGCGTACCTTTGTGGCCGTTCTCATGCCGTTTTCATATTACTACATTTGCCCTTACTGTGTCTCCGTTGATATCACCAGCCAGTCGCAAATCCTTTTCTTCTTGTGCCTCTTGATTTCTTTTCAGTCTGTGCCCTGTCTTTTTGTGTCACGCTTCTCTATCACGTCTTTTCCTGCAGCCATCTGCAGGTCGAAAAACAGGGCCCAACAAATGGGGACTTCTTCATGAGAGAGACAGACGAGACAGACCAGAAGACACCAAAGACACGAACTGGCAAGGACATGGACAGGAGAGAAACGGAGAGAAAAGCACGCCTGCTGGCCTGGACGCCCTGTTCTACCACACGAACTGGGCTTGTGGGCGGGGGGCTTGCAGGAAGCGATCTGCAGGGTCTTTCTGAATTCAGCGGAGACGAGGTCGAAGACGAAAAGAAAACAGAGAAAACCAATGCAGGACAACTGGAGACTGGAGACTGGAGGGTCGTCCTGGTCCGCCGGACTGCGCCATTGGCCAAGAGTTTAGTGTTTAGTTGTGTCAATGGCCACTGACTACCAGACTACGGCGAATTTAATCCTCTTGTGCTTGTATTCTCTGTGGTCTGTGGTCTGTCTGGGTTCGAGGGGCGAGAACTGCCGTTATTACGTCTTGTGGTCAGAACAGTCCCTGTTTTGTATTGTCGCCTGTCCCCATTTGTCTGTTATTTCCCCATCCAACGGTATTGCCCATTTTACTTTTATAGACCATCGACATCATACCCCTAAATCAGAGCTAACACAGCTTCGTTCGTCAAAATCAAGGGCTCAAAACTCTCGACTCTCTCATCTTCTCGTGAACTCCCCATGAAACAATGTGGAGAGTCTCAGATGCAAGCCTCAAGACGTGATCTCGTCCACAGTCTTCTATTCTGCCTTGCTCCTGGTCACCCGACCCTGCACACATTTTTTACAGTTACGAGTTGCAAGTCGTCAGTGCAGTTCCAAGCAACACAAGCTCAAGCACAGCTCCTACTCCACACTGCATCACAATGCCATCATCAGTTCTCTGGACACATGAAAGATACATCGATACATCGATACATTCATACACCCCGAGACCCCCCAAACGCACAGCATCTGCTGTAGGGCAGCTGTAACAGGAAAGATGTGTCTCTGCTGCAACTCTGCGAGTCAACAGTTGCATGGAATATGGGATATGGAATCTGAGAGAAGACAGTCTACAGTCTGACACTGCACGAATACAAACAATAAAAGTCAAGAACGATGCTCGTCTCCGACTCCCCTTCCCCTGCAACTTCAACCCCGTCCCCATCACATCACATCACATCACCGCCCGTAACTGTCGATCTGTGCCCGTTCCTGCAAACCCGAAATGTGCAATGATGGTATTTGCGTGCAAGTCTAAAGGTCACTAAATTACTGCATGATTTTGTCGTGTGGTGCGCTATTTTGCAAATGAGAAAAGGCCCAGGCCAGTGTACTTTGCCGATCCCTTCTCTGCTTGTCGCTCTCTTTTCTGGCCACTGTCGTCTGTCTCGCTCGTTCCCACACTGGCGTCAACGGGGGCGAACCGAACAAAATAAATGAAAAAAAAAAAAAGCAAAACCTGGTCTTGTCGGTCACCCTGCATCGACGCTTTCGTCCTGCTCTCTCTCTTCTCTCTACCACAGTACAGTACACTCACTGCGTTCTCCATTCTACGCGTAGTGTAGCTCAACTCTGTCTGTATTGTCCTCTGTAAAGGGGGTATGAACGCATCGCCGGAGGTTGGACACGCGCCTCTTGCCAACGGTCCCTTTCTTTTCTTTTTTCCCCTTCTTGTGTTCTGTTTTGTACCCGTAGCCTCCTCAAAGGCTGCCCCAACATCCACCACAGTTGATATCATAGGCGTGTCATAAGCCACTGTTCTTTTTCTCTTTTTCGCCTGTTCTTTTTTCGCCTCGCTCGTCATTGCTCCCAGAGACAGACGACCTTTTGTTTTGTATGCCTGTATTCTGTATTATTGTGTGTGCTCGGTCTGCTCAACGGTGAGGTCTCTTTCCTTTTAAATGCAGACCTCGTCTCGTCTTTCCGTTCTTCTTTTCATCCTCTTTACATTTTATCGTAAACCCAAATCAACAAATCAACAACTCCAGCATCCTACTATCTATCCAAGAATTCGTGCAGAAAACAGACGACCATCCTCCTGCATATGCATATTCTAAACTTCCTTGTTTTTAAACCCTTATTCTTCCTTTTCTTTTTTCATTTCTAATCCACGTTTCTTTTCTCTTTCTCAAACGAAGCTACTGTCGTATTCTTTTTCGAATCTTCTTGGCTCCTCAGCTCATCTCCCCATTTCTTTCCATCACACCCCCTCACGAGCTTCCTGCAGGGCAAACAGGGACAGCTCCAGTCTCCAGTCCATAGTCTCCAGTCTCCAGCGCTGTCTCCATTTTATTTCCCCGTTCCTTTTGGCTTGACTTTGGCTTGCCTTTGACCTTTTGGCGTGTCTCACCCCTGTCCTGGACAAAGTCGAAAAAGGGCCCAGAACAAAGGAGAAACAAGACTTGAAGAGGACCCTGTATTTTGGAGTTTCCAGAGTTTCCTTGTTCTTGTTTGGGACCGCATACGTCGTTTCTCGACCGTTTTGCCTTTTGCCTTTTGCCTTTTGCCTTTCACACCGGCGCCGTATAACCTTTATTCTCTATAATAAGACCGGCCGGCCGCCTCTTTGTCTCTTGACTTGCACCTTTTAACAAGCAACAGCCAGCCTCCAGCCTTTACATTTATTCACCTTTACTTTATTCACCTTTACTTTATTCACCTTTACTTTATTCACCTTTACTTTATTCACCTTTACTTTATTCACCTTTTCCTTTACTTACCGTTCCTCACCTAACCTTCACCTCGATTATTCACCTTCATGCCATCCTCCTTCAACTCCCACAGAGAAGCTTTCGTCATTGTCGACCCAACCTCTACTCTTCCCGACGAGCTGACCTTTGCCTCTCCGGATCCTTCTCTCTCCCACCCAGACTTTGTTTCTTCTTCTCGCGGTAACAGCAACAGCAACAGCAACATGAACCAGCAAGGCTCCGTCGCCACCATCGACATGGCCAACGAACACGACGACCACCCGGACCGCCGCCAAGTCACCGTCAGTGTCCGTCCCACACACAACTACGCGGGCGAGCCCGACGTCCGCGATCCCCAACGCGACCAGCGCCAGCACGCCGGCGGCCAGCCCCTGCCCCCGGGCGACGAAGCATCGGCGTCGGCGGTGTCCGTGTCCACCACCCGCACCGGCCGCGCCCCGAGTTTGTCGAACCTGTCCGACTATGCCCGCTCCATGCTCCTGCACACAAAGCAGCAGATGGACGCCACCTCCGGCTCACCACCGCCGGCCCACCTGAACGTCGCCGGCCCTGCCGGTGATACCCGTTATAGGAGCGGCAGTCTCTCGCAGACTGCCCCGCAAAACATCCCCGTCAGCAGCAGCCACCACAGCTCGAGCTTCAGCCGCGGCACGAGCATAAGCACGAGCACAAGCACAAGCCCCGGCCACAGCCAGCACCACCACAACAACAGCCCGCACCGCCACGCGCACCGCCAATCGCTGGTCAACGGCACCACCGCGGCATTGCCAAACGGTATATAACCAGCATATACCAACATATACACAAACATATACACAAACATATACACAAACACACATACACGCACATACAATCTTTCTACTTAAGCAATGAAGCGTTTTGGCTAGTCATGTAATGTGACCGGTATGATTTTACGGCGTTCTGGTCTACCAAATGGGAAATGGGTTTCTCAATCATCGATATCAAACACGGACACATCGATGGAGTATACGGTTTCACGTTTACGGTTCATGGTTAACGGGTTCATATTTGTTTTTTATTTCTGTTTTTAATGTTATTGCGTTCTGCTTAGAGGAGGATCTGGTTTTATTCAGGGTACACACATACACGCGTACACATGGGAACTTTTTCTTGCAAAAAGATGCCAAAATATACCAAAATGAATTTGATCAAATCAAGGGTATATCCATTAAATCTATAAGAAGAACCGCGTGATGCTTGACATGTTCGCACCAAATATAAATCAAAGCCGTCCAAAACCAAATGCTATGTAAAACGCCGAAATGCACAAACTTGAGAAGAAAGAAAAAAACCCATCCACCACTACTTCTTGATCTTGACCTTGGCACCCAGGACGGCCGACGGGTCAAACTTCTTCTTCTTCTTCTTGGCCTTGAAGGTGAATGTTGGCGTAGGCTCCTCCGCCTCTTCCGGCTGCACGACCTCCACCACCTCATCTTTCGTGAGAGACGCCGCGTGTGCTGCAAACGCTGCCCGTGCCGCCTCGGCGTCCTCCAGTTCCTCCTGCCTTAACCGCTCCTCTTCGCCTGCCGGCCGTGCCTGCAGGGCTACCGTCTCCAAGTGGTCGCGGTGGTCGGCCCGCGCGATCCGCGCGTTGCGTGTCCGGATCTCGTCCAGCGCGTCCGCCACCTCCATTTCCCGCCTCGCTTCCAGCGTCTTGGCCTCGAGCTCTTCCATCCGGTTCGCTTCCAGGGCGGCCTCGCCGTTCGCCTCGGCCTCTTCCGCTTCGAGGCGGTCCAAGCGCTGCTCGTCCGTCTCCTCCTGCTCTTCCTGGGTCGCGTGCCGCCATGCCTCGACGTTGCGCTTCGCCCCGGACACGAGCGAGTAGTCTTGGTTTTTCGGATCCGTCTTGAAGATGATCTCGCCGCTGCAGCGCGTGCACCGGATGTAAAACCGGTAGATCTGGATCCCCAGGTACTTTTCGTCGAGCGGCGTTTCCTTGCGCGCGTTGAACTTGCGGCCCTTGTAAATGTACTCGCCGCACCGCGTGCAGCGCATGCTCATTGGCGCCATCAGCCGCACCGTCTGCACCGCCGGCCCGGCCTGCTTCTTGTTGGACTTGTTGCGTTTTGACAGCGCGCTCGGGTCAAAGTCCGGCGGGTAGTACTTGGAGAGCACCTTGCGTTCCGACATGGTGGCGGTTGTGTCGTAAAAAAAAAAAGAAAAAAAGTCGAAGAGGGTGTAGTCGTAGCAAGTAAAAGAAAGAGCCCGTAAATGCGATCGTGATCGCCTTATTTGTAATACGCTGCCGCTATTGACGCTTAAAAAGGGTATATGGTCGTCGTTTCGGCGCAGTGTTGCGACACAGAGATGTTGTCGTTCGATGTTGGATTGAGGTTGAAAATGTTTGCTGCAAAAACAAGGCTGAGGAACAGATGCCTAGCGAATTCGCCCCTGTAAACAGGATCACGTGAGTGCCTTCTAGAGTCGGTAGTGAGTGGGCGGGCGCAACACAATCAGTGTTGGCCCAATCATAGGAGAGAGCCTTACCTGGTCCGTGCACCGTACAACTTGAGATGGAAGGTGCGATGGACGACACTTCAGTCACTCACTCAACTGTCCTTTTGGCGAGATATTAGGACAATAGTACTAAATAGTTATTCTCTTGATATATATTCTTTGGGTAAATACTTATTTGCCTGGTTTTATTTTATTCGTTTTTTTTTTTTGTGAAAAAAAGATTAATGCATAATTTTAAAAAATAAATAATGAGAACATGAGCAAACCACATCATCAAACATCTGGACATATCCGTTTGGATAATACTGCCAAAATGACTTAAGTACTGAATTATGAAGGTATATTCGTGTAAATATGAGTATTAATGTCATAAATCAATGCAAACTCCCCTAAACCAAAAACCAATGCGCCTTGTCGCTGCCTGATAAAGATAAAGATAATCCTGGGACTACCCCTTCCGCAAGCCTGCGGGTGATGTTGATGTTGATTTTGACCAATGTCCAAATGAAAAAAAGTCCCATGGGGTATATGATAATTATGAGCAGCACAACCAATCGCAACAACTCCGTAAATACAAAAAAGAGATAAAGGAGAAGGAGAAAATGAAATACACAGCACACGCCCACGCCCTCACCACCTGATTTCGGTCTCGCGGGTTTTGGCGTCGAGCACACCGGCTGCCAGCCCTCGGGTTCCGCACTTGAGCGTCGCCGTGTGCTCTCTTAGGTCGAACTCGCACGTCTTAACCAAAATACGCTTCTCGGCCGGGATGGGGAACTGCGTCTGCATAAAGTAGGGGATGCTGGGGTCGAGCGGCGCGGTGATGTGGGAAAAGGCCGAAACTGAGGCTGGCGGAGGGACGATTGGTGGCGACGCAAGCGGTGACGCAAGTGGTACTGACGGCTGCGAGGCAAGGTCGCGGGGCGAAGTCGAGGCACTGTTGGCACCGTGGGCGCTCTGACTGTTGGTGGTGTGAAGGACCGACGCCTGGCTAGCGCGCCGTGTGTCCCAGCGGGCATTGCCACCCGGCCCAAGCGGTATGGCGCCAAAGTCGACTGAGCTGCCCCTAGATACGGATGGCGGAGGCTGCTGTTGCTGCAATTGCGGCTGCTGCATAAAGGCAGGTGGCGACATGGGACTACCGAGGCCGCTGCTTCCGCTCCTAACAGAACCACTGCCACCGCCACCTCCGCCGACATGGCCGTACCGCTGCAGGGCCTCGTAAAACTCGGCCTCTTCGCCCTCCTCTTCAATGGCCACCACCCACATGGCAATGCGCGCCGCCAGCTCGCTGTCCCACATGCCCTCGCGCCGGGCGCTGCTCCGCAGCAGCTGGATGGCCTGGCGGCGCAGCACGCGGTCGCGCGATTTGGTGGCGACCACGTACAGCGGCGGCACGATGCCCAGGTCGGCGCTGAAGCTGGCCTTGATATGGCTCGTGCGGTACTCGAAGAAATGGCGGGCGTCGTCTTCAGAGTGGCCAGAATGGCCAGAATTGGCGTCGGGAGCAGCGTCGACGTGGCTGTGAAGGTGGGCACACTGTGTCGGGTCGCGGCAACGGGCGGCGGCGGCCCTGCGCTCTTCATCGCCGACGACCTCGTTCGCCAGGTCGACAATGGTCTTGAACTGCTGCTGGTACGCGTCAAACATCATCTCCGAGTCGCTAAAGGTCATGGCATACAAGATGAGACCCATGACCTGGAACATTTTGAGGACCGCGATGCCGGCCTTTTCCTGACTGGTGACGCCGGGGCTGGAGCGGTTGGCGAGCAGCGGATCGAATGCGTTGGACCATGCGTCCATGTGCATCTTAAACTCGTAGCCATAGCTTTTCATCGACTGCGGCAGCAGATGTGGCGGGCCGTTGGCGTGCTGCAGCATGTATTCCATGAAGCGGAAGATACGCTCCAGAAGAGAGTCCCACGAGAGGCGTGCCTCGCGCAACGTGGTGAACTGGTCCGGGATGGGCCGTTGGTGCGTGGACGTTGGCAACGGCGTGACAGGGGCTGCGGCTGGAGGTGGCGACGTTGAGGATGAGGATGAGGCGGCGGCCGCCGCCATAGGGTCGGATGGAGAGGATGTCGTGCTACCACCCGCCGGGCCGGCCGATAATAGTTGGATAACGTAGGGTTGCGGGAAGTGAAAGGCCATGTCGTAGGATTTGGCCTGGATGGCGAGGCGTGTAAACATTTGCATCAGTTCGCTCTCGACAGGCTCGGAAGCGGTGCTTGGGTCCGCCAGAACGGCCCGGCGCTGGACGCGCAACTGGTGAAGCAAACCCAGACCAGTCTGGATCTGGATAATGGCATGCTTGTGGTGCCCAATAAACGAGTCGAAGCACGCCAGCAAGACACTGGCCATGAGGCGAGTGCGCTGGGTGCGCTCATCGTCCCTGTCCGTGATGCGCAGCTCGTGGCAGGCTTCGGCATACTGTTTAAGGGCGACCTGCCAGTGTCCGCGGGCGTTGTCGTGGCTGTTGTAGTTGGGATCGGCTGGCGACGTTGGCGGCGATTCGGTGGACGTCTCCAGAGTCTTGTAGAGGGCGCCGAGGGCAACGACGGCGTGGCGGATGGCGGCCTCGGAGTGGCACTCAGCAAGGACGAGGCGAGACCAAAAGACGTCGTCGAAGAAGCCGGACAGCTCGTTGGCGGTCTGCGAGCGGAAGAGCTGAAAGTAGTTGCCTTCTTGTTCTGTAAACGGGAGGTTGATAGACGGGAGGTATAGAAAGGTGGCGCCCGAAGCGGCGGCGATCGCGGCTATGGGGATATTGGGTGGTGCGTTGCGCCGTTGCTGTAGCTTCTGTGCGCGGCGACGAGGAATCTGAGCAACCTGTCGCGATGTCGATAGCGCCTGCTCCTGGTCTTGTTCCTGTGCCTGGGCGTGGAACTGCTTGGCCCGGGCCATAGGGTACGATTGGGATTGAGACTGTGCATTGGATGTTGGTTGAGGCTGCAAGGGCTGCCGGTATGCTTGTGCATATGCTGATTCGGTTGGGAGAAGACTTTGGGAGAGCGGAAACGGCTGAGGACCGGCTGTTTTGACGGCCGCCAGCGGACGAGGTGCTGCGGCCAACGGTGCCGGTCCTGGTGTCGGTCTTGTCGGTCTTGCTGCTAATGCCGGTCCTGGCACCAATGCTATTGCTGGTGCAGCAGCCATCAAGATAGGTTTGGGTGCAATGGCAATCTCCTCAAACGGCTTGGAGCCACGCGGCGGGGGCGGGTAGCCAGTGCATTCCTTCTTTGACTTGACGCACTGGCTGCAAGCCGGCCGCTTCTCGTCGCATTTGATTCTCCGTTGTCTGCAGGGTTAGAGGGTACATGGCAAAATGGCAAAAGGGGAGGGCATCACGGGGTGACATACTTGCAGTTGCTGCAGCCGGTCTTGACCTTTGGTTTGCTGGTGCGCACCCGCTTGGTTGCGTCGGCGGGAGCATCTGCTGCACTGGTGCCGGCACTGGAGCCTTTGGCAGGGCCGGTAGCCGATGTGCCGTTAGCAGGGCCGTTCCCTTTTCCTTCTGCGGCGAACGTATCGACGGGCGGATTCGGAGCCATGTAGGGCCGATGGTATCCGCTCGTCTTGGGAGCGGGCGTGTATATTATGAATAGTGATGATAATGCGGTCGGATCGCGACTGAGGTGACGAGGCGTGGCACTGTCACGACGGCACGGCCATAGGGAGCGTTGAGCCGCATGTGCATCCGTAGCTGGCCGGGCGAATCAATCAGAGAACGGAGATACGATAGCAAGATACGCGAGGCGGTTGAGGGACGGGCCCGTCCTTGCCCGTGCGATCGACACTAGCTAGATCTGCGGTTGTATTGATGCTGTGTGCGTTGTTGGTTTTATGCTGTATGCTGAATATCGTATATCGTGTGGCCGTACTTTTTGTTGGCCCTTTTGTGCTGGCTGTCAGTTGTTGTTTTGGATTTTGTGAGGCTATCTTGTCGTTGATGTGAAAGTGCCGAGAAAAGCAGAGGAGAAGGGAAGATGCGCGATGGGAGATGAGCAGGAACAAAGCGCAAAGGGGCGTCTAGTACGGTCTAGTGGGGGAAAGCGCCAGTTGGTGAGATGGACTGCTCCTTCTGTATCTTATTTCTAATTCTCACATGACGGAGAAGTGCGTCGTAAGATATTACAGAGTATGTCGCAATGTGGATGAAACGGAAGGAGCATATGGCAAAAGTAGAAAAAGAGAGAGATAGGAAGGGAAAGAGAGATCGAGAAGATGGGAAAGACCAAAAGGCACAAAAAGAAAAGGAAAAGAGAAGGAATTAAGAAAGAAAGAGCGACGGAGCGGCGTTCGGACTTCTTAGTCCCAGGAAGGCAGGAAGGAGCAAAAAGGAAAAAAAGGCAAAAAGGGCCCAGACTCTCTTTTGGACTCGCTGCAGAAGGGTAGACAGAAAACGGCAAAGTGAAAAGGGAAATGAAAACTGGTGGCAATCGTGAACAGATTGCGGGGATCGGCGCCAAAGGGTAGCTTTCCCTCATGCTATTTCCTGACTGCTTCTGACTACTTATTTCTCTCACCTTTTAACCTTTGTAATTTTTGGACGGTTCTGGTTCTGTTGGCCCTTTCCTTTGGCTGGAGCTAGAGCTGGAGCCGCTAAGGTGGAGATGATGGGGTGTGGGTTGTGGATGTGCCCGTAGGGCAGTTGCGATGACCGTTCGAGCGTTCCTTCCTGCTGCACGGAAGGTAGGATGGAAGATGGAAGGGTGCAAGGTAGGAAGGTGGGAATATGGCAGGCGCAGGTCAGGGTGCAGATTTGTGGTCGGGCGGTTCCCGTTTTCTGTTTCCCTGTCCGGTGTCCAGTTTTTTCTGCAGGATGTGGTGTGGTTTTATCTGTGGACGCTGGCTGTTTCGATTTAATGGCGGGAAGGAGCGAGCTGGGGGTTGGTCTGAAGGTCAAAGTTCTCCTCGAACGAGGACAGCTCGGGGCAGGTCCAACGGAGAAAGGAAATGATGATCTGGAGCAAAATGGGCAAGAGCGAAAGAACGTGTGGAATCTTTGTTCCTTTTGTCCCTGACCGCTTGTTTCCTTTTTGTAGAAGAGGTCTCTGTTCGGTTTTTTTTCTTCTTTTTTTTCGTCCCCTTTTCTTTTTTGTTTCGATATCTTTTGAAATTAGGGCCACTTCCTACTTCACAGTTCTGTTGTCAGAAAAGCTCGGCGGAGCAAGGAGATTGGACGGACGGAAAATGCGAGGGCAGAAAGCAAGCAGAAAAGCACTCGCAGAAACGCAAAAAGAGAAAAAGTGGCAGGGTTGCGTCCGAGTTAAGGTTGGCGCGAGGACTTGCAGGGGGGCTTGGCTCGGCCCTGTCAGATGGATAAGATGGGCGAGATGGGGAACGGACAGAGGCGGGTGAACCGTGGATGCCGCGCCGTGCTGGTGGTGTTGATTTTGGGGAAGATAATAAGAGACGAAATAAAAGAGGAAAAAAAGAAGGAAGCGAAACGTGGGGGACAGGCGAGACACGAAAGACGTAAAAAAAAAGGAAATAAAAAGAGGCGTCGGTAAGCGGTGAGTTGTTTCGAGGAAGGTCGATGTTAAGGCAGATATCGCGGATACTAGTTAAGCTGGATGGCGTCGATTTAGTAGCCAGACCGTTGAAATGAGATATGAGTAAAAGACGAGACGAGGTAGGAGTAACGGCGGATTAGCGACGGCAGAGGAGGCGATCGGGGCCTGGGTAGGGGCTTGTGGTTGTGGGCGTATCAATGTCTCGATGCTTGTCTTAAATATTGTCTCTTTTTTTCCTGCCTTCTTTCTGGTCTTTTTTTTATTTGGCTTTGTTGAGCCTTTTTGCTTTTTCTTTGGTCTGGACCTTTTCCTCCTCAGAAACTCGTTTCGCTTAAGAGTCGTGCGGAAGGACTCAGTTTCATTTCGGTAAACGGCTTGTTTCTCTCCTATTCTTCTGTTTTCATACGCTATTCCGTAGCATCCGTTTTACCTTGAGCTTGGTGATCAACATAGGAAAGGGAGATATATCGTCATAGACCAACAGGAACGGAAATGATATGAGAAAAAAAGTGATAGTAAGAGCTTGACGCTATTGCGAACCAACAGACAGGCGACAGCGCCACAAACGGTGGTTTGAGCTTAAAAAGAGTTTAGAACGAAGAAAAGCAGGTCCTTACGAACAAATGGCTTGCACGGCGTACGGTGAAAGCCGGGAGATCAAAAGCCATTCCAAGCTGGCGGTACCATTTTCTTTGTCCGATATTTGGTCGAGTAGGTCGAGTAGCGTTGTCTTCCCGCCGTTCTGGTTCGAGTACTGAATCGTAGTTGCTATGCTTGTAAAAGGCAAAGTAGCAATAAGCTATTGTGGTAGAAAGCTCGATTGGGAATTGGGACGAGAGGTGATAGTTTGCTGTCGGTGTGCGGCACAGTCGAGTTGGATTAATGGATGTGGTCAGAAAGTAAGAAAGGTATGGCCGTCGGAGCTGGTTGATTTGTGTTTGGGGTGGCTGGCAAGTAATACGAGTTGCTGGAATGGGCAGCAGGTGTATGTGTTCCCTGGGACACCCTTTCGAAATCGAGAGAAGAAAGTAAAATAAAATGATGACAGGCACAGAAAAAGAATGCGAAAGTGGTAAACGAGCTGAGGATGACAAAAGGAGGGGAGACTGAATTGGGAGTCCTGAAAGCGAAATAACTAAGGGATGGGAATGGAGAGAGACAGTATACAAGACAAGACAATGACACAAAACAAAGACAACGCACGAGGCAGAGGTCACATAAGACAACAAAACATGAGACAAAAGATAAAAAAAAAAAAAACACTAGAATGGGAAGCGACAATATTTATGTACGGACAGGGAGAATAGGTGATGCAATGAACAAGTCTGTGCGAGGTGGGATGGAGTCGAGGGGTGTCAACAGGAACCGAATTGTTTACGTTCTTTTCTTCTTCGCATCTTCTTTTTTATGTAAATGTGATTTTGTTTCAACCACTTAGCATTAAAGAGGCTTAGATACTTAGTATTGTCTTGAGTACTGGTCATGTATCTTCTCGGAAAGCCACCGTTGGATGGGTACCACTGCTGCGGAAAGTGAAAAACGGAAAACAGTCTGTTCTGCCACACACGGGCGGCCGTTGCATCAAGCGAAGCTGCTTGGGATGTGTGACTTGTCGTGCCTGAGTCTCCGAAAAAAAACACCCTTCTCTGGCGAGTCTTGGATGATGACAGTTGGGTGCCACTAGGCCGGCACTGTGCTTTTACGACGTACAACGGGAAAGACACGAATCGAGTCGATCCCTCCGTTGTTTGTGTTTTTGTGTTCTGTGTTGTGTTCTTTGTAACCCGCCGTGCTTATTTTTGGGAGCATTGCTCCGTACTTGGTGCGTTCTCAGGCTCATGGCAGCGTCACGGCCAGGCCAAAAGCCAACGGTGCAAGGTGGTATGACGGGGGACAACATATCACAGCACGAAAGCAGAAAGCACAACAGGCGCTGCAGTGCATGCCTCGTCTGTTTGATGTTTGTTTCCTTTCACTGAGTATCTCAGCAGTACCTTGCTCCATATGCCGGCCTCCTTATCAATAATATGAAGTGTGGTAAAATCCCGAAAAAAGAGAAAGGAAATAAAAGAAGGTTGCCAACTCACACTAGACCATGGCTGTGCCGTTATGCTTCTGCATTTCTTTTTCTTTGCTGCTTCTCGATGGATGGTCGTCTGAAGTGATGGACGGAAAGATAGTGGATCATCCCACCATTTCAGCCCTACAGCCACTGCCCAGCAGATAATAAAACTGGGGACCATGACCATAACTGGAGCCCACCTCGATGAACCGCGTTGCTGTTCGTTGGCTGGCGTCTTGGGAATATGCAGAGATACGCACGCTACTTGTCGAAATATTGGATCGTGCATAAAGAGTGAAAGGAAATGAGTTGCATGGGGACTGGGAAGACACAAGATTGGTGAATGGAAGAAAGCGGGAGAAGAATTGGGAAACGAAAGCGAGCCACCCCATGAGAAGGGAAGTCAACACGATGGAAGGAGCAAAAGTGCCGAGTTTAGAAAGTGCAAGCAAGGAAAGCCCACAACGGAGTTACATTTCAACCTGCAAAGATGCACATCACTACATGCTCACGGGTCAGCCCTACGAGGAAGGAGCGGTGGAGAGAGAGGTGGGGGGTGTGATGGGTGATGGGCGACGGAAGGAGCCACTAGTCCGAAGTTGATACGATACTTGATGGAAACGACCAAGAAACTGGAATAAGATGGAAAGAGCATTCAACTCCAATCGGACGGCTCTCGGCCGATTGCTCTTTCCTTCTGTGATTTTCGTGTACGTAACGACATCCTCAACAGACTAAAAGAAAATCACAAGCCAGGAAAGGGCTACGCAAAAACATCAAATAGCATAAACCCATGGCACTCCATACCCACCACGATATCCATCACATTTTTGGTTTGTCTGTTTCTCGCCAATCACCAACTTTGATAAACGGATGGTCAATCTGACCTGCAGCATTAGGGCCAGTATTGAACTTGGCCATACATAATCTTAAGACTGGTGGGCTCGTTTGGACTGACGAGTATTTGCTGCCATGCATTCAACACCGCCACATTTTGTGCTTCCCAACGTCCGAACAAAAAGGCTGTGCCTACATTTGTTCTTGTAAGTCTTTCACACCACTCCAACCGCCGTTCAACTTCTCTGACCCGAGCCTGCCGTGGAAGACGAGGAGAGGACACAATACAATGAGGAGTATCGAAATATCGGAAGCACGGCCACTCATCGTGACGATCACAAAAAGAGGCCGCCTTAAGTTACAGAAACCGGAGTTGTGCTCACATGCAGAAAGAAATGAGGTCGGCGATCATCGCTGGTCCCGGGGACACCATGACGCTCATGCACGGCGTCACTGCCTGTGGGAAACGTTGCATCCTTGGAGAAGAAGATACGAGATGCCCCTCTCTCACATCTCTGAGAAAGATACACACGCAAATTCTTGAGAAAGGATGTCCAGAATTCCAGCGTTGACGATTTTGAAGTCTAATGTCAAATATTTGAGACTCAGGATGCACGCTAAGCCCTACCGTCAACGGCCGCTTTCTTCAATGGATTTTTGAAGGATTTCCGCCAACGGCTGAGGCGCACTAAAAGTGGATTTGACAGCGGCAGGCAATCTTTACTGCCAAAAAAACTACTAAGTTTTGTCACCTCTGACCTCATTCCACATTTCATGCGAAACCACCATCACGACTCACAAGACGAAGAGGCACCACACGATGCCCGACGATGCGACGGCAGACTTGATCTTCGCCTCGGACCAGGCCAACCACAACTTTGCGCGCGTCTTGGGCGACCTGCGCCGGTCGCACCTGTCCATCACCCACCGCCTGCGGTCCATCTGTCGAGATGCCGACTTTGTGGCCGAGGTGGCTGCGCGCTACCCTGATTTCAGGGTGGTCGCCAATGAGCGGTGCGGCAGCTGGTACATGCCGGTGACGACAAAGGGCGGATCTGCCTACTTCAAGTCGACAGACGGCCACACCGGCCAGTGGAAGTTTAGCATGCGGCGCCTAAACCTGCACCTGCTGCCTCTGATATGCGCAAACTCCGAGTCAGAGGTAGCCGAACGCGAACGAGGCGGCGGCTGTATATTGGTCGACTCGACACGCCGCGGCAAACGCATGCCGGATGCGCTGAGCAAGACGGTCCCTCTGTGGTGCTGCGTGCTGAACCGCGCTCTCTTTCCAGCGGATGAGGCCGAGAGCGGCCGTGACGAAGTGGCACAAAAAGATGCAGAGACTCTCTACACACCACCAGGCGTCGTCTCTGCATCCGAGCATAGCCAGATGCTTGCTCGGGTGCCTGGATTTGTTGAGAACCTTGGCAAACTGGGCGTGTTCCGACTGGGCGACGACGCGCCCTCCGATCCCATCGCCTGGCGCCGCCAGAACCTGCCCAACGGCAAACCCCTGCGTCCGGTCTGGGTGACGCCAGACATGCCCTGGCCGGATGTTGATGCTCTGCGCGATCGCTTCAACGTCGTGCTTTGCTGTACATCGTCAAGAGTGCCGCCAACGGGCGATAATGGCGAAGACGGGGACGATGCGGACTACATCCAGGGTGCCGCAGACGACACCGAGAACTGGGCCCACGGCTTGACGCCCGAGCTGTTCTGGAACAACAGTGAAAAGCTTCTCAATACACCAGAGGCCGACCTGCCGGAACTGATATCTGCTATCGTCAAGGCGGGCCCGGAAAGCACTGCATCTGCTGATGGCGCAACATATACCGAGACAGTCACCACTCCTTACCTTTCGGCAGGACAATGGACTGGGCCGTCTCCACCACTCCCACTACCAGAATCCTCCAACATCTGCCAGATCGTCTTTGTTCGACAAACGATCGAGGCTTCGAATTGGGCTCGCTCGCCGACCAGCCTCGAGGTCGGGCTCGGAAAGCAAGACAAGATTGCAGGAAGGACACTCCGGTACGCGCTCCCGCAGATTTGCGAGTTTGTAGCCGCATTTCTAAAGAAGGGCAGCAACGACGGATCCCAGAAGAGTATCCGTGTTTTATGCCCATCCGGACGGGATATTTCCGTCGGAACGGCCCTGGCCCTTCTTTGCTTCTGTTTCGACGAAGCAAACGATCCGAGGGACACTTCTGCCAAGGCCATGTTCAACAAGGACATTATCCGTGTGCGGCTGGCCCGCATTATGACGGCCATGCCTCACGCAAACCCGAGTCGGGCCACTCTCCAGAGTGTCAACAGTTTTCTCATGGAATAGGTTTCCTGGGATTGTCGACAGTACACAATAATATTAAAATAGATAGCATAGACTCCACATAATGTTAATGATAACGACGTCGTAATTTAATGTCTGAATTCTGGTATAATTGGGAAGAAACAATGCAATGGACACGAGGTCCTTCTGTATACAATGTATAGGTCATCTCATTCGTCTAAAAGCTTCCCTTGCCGTTTTTGTTGGCCTCTTCACTCCCGGCTTCGCCCTTTACAATCGCTCGCCTCTCTATTGCGACAGCTTCTCAATCTCCGCCAGCTTCGCCGGGAACTCGTCCCAGCTGTACATGATGACCTGCGCGCCCGAGTCCCGCAGCACCTTTTCCATCTCGGCCTTCTTCTCCTCGGGGTACGGGCCAATGTAGCCAATCGTCGGGATCTGGGCGCGCGTCGCGCTCAGCGTGCCGCTCCGGCTGTCCTCGACGGCCACGGTCTCACTGGCCGTCTTGCCGAGCTCCTTGAGGGCGTGCAGGTAGATGGCCGGGTCGGGCTTGCTGGTGGGCGTCGGCAGGCTCGTGGCGGCCGAGTAGACGTGGTCGGCGGCAAAGAACTTTTCAAACTTGACGACCTCCAAGCTGGCGCGCAGGCGGCGCAGCGCCGAGGACGAGACCACCGCCAGCAGGTGCTTGTTTTCCTTCTTCAAGGCCTCCAGCTGGGGCTCGACACCCACGCAGGGCTGCAGCGCCTCGCGCAGCTTGGCAATGACGACGTCCTCCTCGCGCAGGACGTACGAGTTGGCCTCGTCGTCGGTCAACGGGAAGCCGTAGCGCTTCTGCAGCGACATGAGCATACCCCGAAAGTTCTGGCCGACAAACTCGGTGATGAGCGTCGAGCCGGTAAAGTTGGGCGGCGGCGCGACCTCTTTTGTGGCGCAGATCTCGTTGAGCAGGTCGGCGCAGCCCTCAAACGCCAGCTCCTCGGAGAGGACGAGCGTGTTGTCGCAGTCGAACAGGATCGTGTTGATAGTCATTGTGAGGTGGGGAGGGGGGTTGATAGTCATTGTGAGGTGGGGAGGGGGGAGAAGTTGTGGGGGAAAAGTCAAGGGACGACGTAAAAGAGGAGGTAGATCTGGGGATGTCGTGAAAAGTGGAAAAGTGGACGTGTCAAGGAGACGGTGGTGTAGATCGTTTGTTGGGTTGGAAGATTGGAGGAAAAAAAGGAGAATAAAATCAGGAACGAAAACAGGAGGGCGAGAGATTTTAAAGACGAAACTGAGGAACGGCCGCGGGTAGTTCCTTCTCACTTTCGTCCCTCGTTTTAACCAGGGAAGACGGGGCCGAAGTCGAGGAAACAATAGAGGGCAACTAAGTTAAAAAGTGGAGATCTGCGGGAAACAAGTCTCCAAGTCAAGAAAGAACGAGGCACGAAAAGACAAAAGAGACAAAACGAGGCGCAAAATGCAAAGATACATCGAAAGTGGGAATAGCCTGCACTCTTTCATACCGCGCAACTTACTAAAATCGTGCCCGTTGCTTGGTCTTGTCCATTCACAAGCCGTCCATTGTCTCTTGCACGTTCCGTTTTCTGCTACAATTCTCGCTGCATTTCTTTGAGAGATGTTCTCTGTTCTTTCCGTTCCTGTTTCCCCATGTTTCCATGTTACGTTGTTCGCGCCTTCCTTGTTTTCATTCTCACGAGTCAAATAATCCCCTCGTTCTTTCCTTCTTTCTCCTTCCCACACCCGTGCTCCTTCCGGCCCGTTCGTTGAGGTCCTGTTTCCCTGCCGTGCATCAAATGTCGTCGTATTTCCCTTTCCTCGTTCCGCTTTGCACGCTGCGGCCTGTTCCTTCTCAATTGGCCATTGGCCATTGGCCATGAGCCGTCATTGATTTCCCTTCCTATCTCCTCCTATCCTCGGCCAAGAAAAAAGAAAACAAAAGAAAGGCCGCAATGCATGTTGTGCATGTCTCCTCCTGCACGTCTGCTCCTTCCTCGACAAACTCGAACCCCGCCAGTGTCGTCATAGGTGGGGGCCTCCTGAGTCTTAGCTGCAGCTTAGCTTCCTTCAGGGCGTGGTCGTACCTTCCTGTGTTCCTTCCCCCTTACCCGAGAGTCAAGAGGATGGAGAAAAGAATCCACAAATAGCACGCACGTGATAGTGCACGTTAGCTAACAATGAAAGGAAAGAGCAATAGAATGCGAGAACAAAGGTCGAGTCTCTTTCTCCCAGACAGCTTTAAGCTTTCGCCAATCATCTTCCCTCAATCATATTCAAACAACATCACGATTCCGACATCTCAGTTAACCGAATACACCGTTTGCCCTCTTTACGGTCGGTCCCGACGACATCTCCACAACGGCCACCTGCAGCGTCAAGTGCCGCATCGCCAACAATGAAAGAACAAGCTGGATCAATTGAAGTCAATTTTGAGTCCGCTGTTGTTTCTCGATTGTTTCGAGATGTCGTTGGCAAGCCATGCTGGAGACGCGTGGTTCTCGCGTGAGAGGTAAGTCCACGTTATTCTCTCACGTTTGAACTAAAAATGGACGACACTTTAGATTGACAGTTGGACCAGGGGCCCCGAAAAAATTATGAAATTACGAGTTTTGGTCCCTGGTCTAAATTTCTACGGAGACAGTGCACTGTTGCTCCTGAGTCCTCAAGGCACAATGCGCAAATCCACTTTGCAAGCTCCCAGCGAGTCCGAGCCAGCCTTGTCCTTTTTGTTTTGTTTCGATCTTTGTCTCTTTCTTATCGTTTTTCACAACTTTCAACGTCGCATCGTTGTCACCGTTTCTCGAGATCGCATAACGTCGGCTATCGACCAGACTCCATCGACGAACCCCATATCTTCGACAAAACTCCATCGACAAATCCACACATGCAGGAGCAACGTTTGCCCAGCCGTTGACACTTTCCCCAACGATGGCTAGTTTTACGTACGAAGACTCCACGACCATCGAGGTGGCACGCCTGGCGTATCATTTCTATTGGTATCTCAAGCCGTACGATTATGAATGCCTTGCAGACTATATCAACGACTTCGAACAGCACTATGCGATTATGAAGGCTGCCGGGTGTGAGGTCTCCGACGTGGCACGTATCTGGCAATGCCTAAAAGCCTTTGATGATGCGGACAAGAACTGGGAGAATCGGTTGCATAGCCGCTATTGTGCAAAAGTTCGCAACATGAAGGGCATAGCTAAAGGCAAAGGCAGAGGCAAGGGCCAGGGCAGAAAGAAGGAAGGGGATAAGATCCAGATGATAGGGTGGAAGTACTACAAGGAGTGGAAGAAATTCGCCGATGACCTGGTCTATTGGGCTGGCGATTTATATTTTCGGCAACCTTGGGACGTCGTTGGAACCAGAACGCCAGCACCAAGCCAGGAAGACACAGACATTGCTATAGCGCACATGATCTCTGTCGGCAGAATGCGTCGCAATGCTGACGGCAGCTTGTCTGTCAAAGAGGAACCGAGAGAGCCGGCTCCTATATCTTCGATAACACGTCCAGTACGGAGCACGGAGACACAGACCAACGAAACGGTTAACCATACCGATCAATCTACCGCGGAAGACAAATTCAACAAACCATCACCAGAGATGACGACGCCCAAGGACGTACCTGTCGTACAGACGACCGTCAGCGATCCCGTCACCAAGGATGACACAGTCACGGCCACTCCAGCCACAACCACTACGGTCAAGGACACTGCTCTGGAGAGTACGAATTCTGGTGCTCCTGCTCAGGTCGACAACACTCCCAACCGAAACGACTCAGCTGCCAACGACACCAAGCTCAAGTCGCCCGAGTCCAAGTCCAAGAAAAAATCGAGCAAGAGCAGGAGACGCGGCCGTGACGACGGGTACGACGACTGCGACCTCGACGAGCCCAAGTTTGTCGACGACGTCAACTACGACGACGTTGATGATAGAGCTGTGGGTGATCTGGACGACAAGGACGTGGTGGTTGTCAACGGCGAGGTGCGCTACCAGATCCCGGGCTATGCGAATCGCAAGAAGCCCCGGCATGCTCTTGTGTCGGCGCCTCGCTTCGTCATCCAGAACTTTTTTAGACAAAAGTTCCCGGGCCGGCCGCGCTGCCCCGACTGCCGCTGCCAGCACCCAACGGAGCGCTACATGCTGTGCTCGGACTGCGATTTCTGCCACGTGGGCGGCAACGACGAGTGCTACCACCAGCACCCGGAGCTGAGAGGCACACGGCCGGCCATGGACAAGTACCGCCGGCCGGTATCGCCTTCATCCACACCGTCGACGGGTGAGCTTGTCTTTGACGATCAGGACAAGGAATCCGACACAGACACAGTCACGGGCGGCGACGGTACTAAGGGCACGGTGGACGACCTGACGAACAGTCTGGGCACGCTGAGCTTTATCGAAAAGGATGAGCTACAAGAGGACACTGTGAAGTTGGTGCCGATTTTTGGGTCGGAGACGAACTCGATTCCGTCCGCTTTTGAGCCAGCCATCAATGTCGAGCTGCCCATCCGGACAAAGGTGGACGACAACAAAGAGGCTCAAACCCAGGAGGACAAGGCCGAGGCGGAAGCATCAACTCCGACTCCAACTACGACGCAGGATACGCAGTCCAGCCTGAACGGCGCCGACACAGCCCAGACCCAGACACCCCTCGAAGGCGGCGGCGCCCCTCTCAGCGCCGAGAATCTCTCTCGCGTCCCGCACGACCAGTCGCACAAGCGCTGGGCCAGCATGTCGTCGCTGACCACGTCGTCGTCGGGTGCGTCCCTTGTGGCCTTCCAGCGGCGGCGCAAGAACCAGGTGCAGAAAAAGGTGGCCGAGATTGAAAAAGAAAATGCAGCCGCTGTGAAAGCAGCCGCCGAACGGGCTGCCCTCGCGGCTGCCGCCAGAGAGACGGTGGCCCGAGCTACCCAAAAGATGGCCGAGCAGGCTGCGGCGGAAAAGGCACTCGAAGAGCGAGCGGCCGCGCTGCGTGAGCAGGCTGCAGCCAAACGGGCTGCGGCGCTGCGCGAGGAGGCTGCCAGGAAGGCTGAGTTGGAAGATTATGCCAAGGTGCGGGCAGCCTGGGACGCGCGCGAGGCCCAGAGACAGATCGACATTGCACGCGACCGGGCAGCCAAAGAGGCGCGTTGGGCACGCGAAGACGCAGAGCGCGAAGAGCGGCGGATCGCGGTGAAAAAGGCCAAGGCCGCGCGAAAACGGGAGCGGCAGCGTGAGCGGCGGCGGGAGAGAGAAGAGCAAGAACGACAAGAACGGCAGGGGGAGAGAGAACGGCGGCCTTATTAGTATGTGTTGATAGAGAGGACGGAGTTACTGTACAAATAGTGTGTTGATATGTACGACATAATACGGTGTTGGAGAGCGAGGGAGCATTTACAATGATAATTTATTCGGGCTACTGGCAGTCATTGCCAGGCAAGTAGAATGTATACATAATAGACAGTTTTTAGACAAAACACAAAATAGAAAAGCGCAGAGCGCAAGCATCGCATACCATAACGCCACCAGAAATGCACATGAAGTTAACGATATGTAGATAAAAAGAAACATTAATGAGAGCGAACACTACAAAGGCGGCAGCTCCTCGCGGCAAATGGGGCACTGCAGGCGGAAGCGCAGCCAGCCTTCCAAGCATTTTGTGTGGAAAATGTGGCGGCAGGGCGTGACCATGTACTGGCGGCGGGCGAGGACGCCAGACACGCTGTTTGTGACGGAGGACACGCCAGTGTCGTCGGCGCCGGCGCGCACCACGGGGACGTCGAGGACCTCGCAGCAGATGGCGCAGTCCATGGTCCAGATGTTGGTGGCCACAGTATTGGGATGGGGATGACCGTGGCCCGGATCGGAGAGTCGCCGCTTGGCGGCTCCTTCGTCTTCTGCCGTCGACACGAGGCCAATGGGCAGCCCGCCGGCCTCGACATTGTCCTCGCGCAGGACCGGGTGGTACTCCCACGCCTCGGGGACCCAGCCGCTCGGAATGCCGAAGCGGGGGCCGAGCTCGTGCTGCGCGACCAGGACCCAGATCTGCAGCCAGACCCAGCCGGTCAAGAACCCAAAGGAGCGCCAGTCGGTCTGGGCGAACAAAAAGTTGTCGGCCTTTAAATAAAAGTAGGCAATGAGCAATAACCGCAAAACAGACTGGCCGACGATGAAGCGCCAGGCGAAGGCGCGGCGGCTGTTGCGCTCAATATTGCGGACGATCTGGGGGAGCCACATGGAGAGGTAGATGAAGCAGACCAAGTTGGCGTAGATGGACCGCCAGGAGGCCCACCAGGTGGAGGCGGCAAGACTTAGAAACATGGTGATCAGGGTGATCATGACCATGCGGCCGGCGACGTTGGAGAAAGGCACAGACGGAGGGAGGGCGATGGTGTTGTTGGTGGTGGCGGCGGTTGTGGTGGCAGCCGTGTTGGCTGCTGGTGTTGTGGCTGGAACTGGGAGAATGGGCGTCGCTGCCGCACGAGCGTTGTCGGCAATCTCGGCATCGATGTCTTGGTCGGAGGGGACGATAATGGGCGGCGATGCTGGGCGGGCTGGTGCAGGTGCAGGCGGAATACTGGTCGTGGCCGCAGTTGTTGTGCTGTTTGTTGCATTCGCTGCATTCGCTGCATTGACTGCATTGGCTGCCGCCCGCATTCTCGCCAGCCGCTCGTAGTGCTCCCGCAACCGCTCCCGGATCTCCTGCTGGCGCTGCTGGATCTGCTGCATCTCCTGGCGGTCGCGTCTTCTGCGCTCGGGCTCCTGCGCGGCATAGATTTCCGACAAGAAATAGCCGCCAATGACCATGGCTGTCCAGGCGGCAAACGTCACGACCAGGGACGGCAGGAGACTGGCCGAGGCCGTCATCGTCCAGGCGGACGCGGCACAAAACACCATGCCGTCGCCCATGACCATGGCGGCAATAGTCGAAAAGGAAATACGGCCGAGTGTCGAGGGCGTGTAGGTCTCGCGGACCTGGACCACAAACAGCTTGACCTGGCCAAAGAGGACGGCCGCGAGCGCGAGCATCCAGAGGCGCGTGTCGTAAATGACCGTCTCGACCTTTTTGCCGCGCAGGTGGAGGAGGGGCTGCGCTTCGGAGGGGAGGATACCGCCGTCATTCGCAGGGGCCGCCGCAAACAGGGGCGGCCCCTTGGTCTCGACAAAGTAGGCGCAGTCGGGCGAGTAGAGGACGGCGGACATTTGCAGCTCGGGCACGCCGCGGCGGCCAAAGATGGGCGCGCCCGTCGGGAAGCGCATCTCGTGCTCGATGCCGTTCATGATGCGCGTCATGTCGTCTTGGGTGTAGGAGTAGTCGTAGTCAAGGTTGCGGGCCAGCAGGCTCGACTCGAGCGTGCCGCTCGAGTTGGAGTTGGCGTCGGCGGTGTCCCTCTGCCCCAACTGAACTTGTTTGCCCACCTTCTTTGCCAGAAACTGCGACGCGTCCAGCGGGTGGATCTGCACGTACATGACGTACTCGCAGCGCGGCAGCGGCGTCAGGCCTTCGGGCGCGCCGTCCGCGTTGGACGTCCACAGCGGCGCCGACAGCGTCGGGTCGGGCGGGCCAAAGAGGCGGGCGGCCTCGCGCTTGGCGAGGGCGGCCTCGATGGTGCGGTTCAGCAGGTGTTTGCTCGAGTCAAAATAGGACTTGCCCGGCGCCAGGTGAGGAAGTCCAAAGATACCCCCAAACTTGTCGCTCGTCGTCGTCAATAACAAAACGCCCTGGCGCGGCCAGTGCACGCCGTGCATCTTCATGTCGTACGAGCTGCCGGTGCCCTCGACGTCTTCGAGCGTGACATGGGCCGTGGCGGTGCGCACAAGGCCGCCGGTCGGCGGCTCGTCCTCGAAGCGGCCAGCCTCGTCTTGGTATTCTGTCTGGTCATCCTCGTCCGTCACGCGCACGACCATGCGGCCGTTGCCGCCGGTGATGTTGCGGCCCCATTCGACGGCCTGCAGCGGGAAGTGCCGGGGGTGCATGGGCTGGAAGGCATCCGCCTTCTCTTCTTTTGCCTTTGCCTCGGCGGTGTCTCGCCTCAGGTTGGTCACCGCCGCAATGCCCGACGCATTCAGGTACTTGTCAAACAGCGGCGTGCCCGTGCCGTTGGTCAGCACGGCCGCCGTCCTGTCGACGGGCCGCCGCGGCCCGCTGCCAAAGAACCCGCCGCCGCGCCCGCCAATGTCACTGCTGGACGCACCGCCCCAGTCAAAACTCAACGCATGGATCGCCGTCATGTTGTAGCTCGCCGCCTGCCGCTCGACCGACGCCGGCCGCCGCACCCACTCGCCCGCGACGGACCCTGTCGCGTTCTGCCACGTCAGCATCGTCTCGCCGCGGTCCCAGAAGCTCGTGCCGTCTTTGGTGAGAGGGAACGCATTGCGGCTCCACTCGAGACACCGCGCGCGGAAGCGCTCCAGGTCGTCCCACGCCAGGTTGTCTTCTCGCCGGAAGCCGGTGATGTTAAGGTAGCCGACGGCATCGGTGGCGTCACCCGTGGCATTTACCGAACCCGACCTGTCAGTTGTGTTCGATGCACCTGGGGAAAAGTCCCCCCACTTTGTCGGCTGCACCGCTTCAAAGGCGGCTCTCTGCCGGCCGACGCGGCCCATAATAATGGACGGCGCCGACAGGATCCCCGCGGTGGCATCGTTGCTCGTGTTGAGCCACAGGATCATCATCACCAGGAAGATGAACCTGGCGTTGTCCTGTGGTGGAGGCATGGCGGGTGTTGTAAGGGGTGTGGAAGAATAAAGAAAGGAAAGTAAAGGATGTCGGAGGAGGGAGGTGAGGTGTGTAAGGAGTGTTCACTCCGGTCAAGTTGGACCCGGCTACCGAGGGAAGAGGCTGAGGCGCATCATTTGGGAGGTAGGGAGGGACAAGATTCGGAGTGTCGGTTGCTTTCGTTTATCTTTTTCGTGTTCAAGATGCTGACAATTCAAAATGTCGAGTGTCTGGAAGTCGGATGCAGAGGATCGGTCGGCAGTGGGGAGAGATCGTGCTGAATCAAGGCGATGCGATGTGATGCAATGAAATGCGATGTATGCTGTCGTGGAAATGTATGTCCGTATGTATGAATGCTTATTCGTGGAGTAACGCCGTCGGTCGTTGGTTGACGTCGGAAAGGGGCATGTCGTGATGGAGGTACGTTGTAATATGTCGTACTTTCCGTCGTAGCTTCAAGCTGTCTTCGTCTGGCTGGCGTGTCTCGTGATCCGGCGCGGAAGGGAAGGAGATGAACAGAGAACAGAAAGAACAGGGGCAATGTGCAATGTGCATTACGGAGTGCGTCGGATTAGCGTCATCTTAGCGGCTTGGCCCCACTTTGAGCACCGTTGCGAATCTCGGGAACGTGTTCTGGTGTTGGGACGAGGCTGTAGAAATATAGCGCCTATTCGCTGTAATGCAGCGAGTGTCTCTCAGAGCAGTGGCAGCCTCACACAAACGTCACTTTAGCCGTAGCAGCATCCTCTCCGGTGCCTATTCAAGAAATAAACATCCATCTTGCATCCTAGAAGTAGATAACTATATACAAAATTATATATAAAATCACAGAAAAAATGTAATTTATTATCGACATACAAGTACCATGAAATTTGATAGTTCCGTCCAGTGAAATCCCATTGTCAATTGATATGTTCACCATGTGGGGCTCTTCCGTGTAAGAGACGATGAGCTTCTGTGGCATATCGCACATTCCGGTGACAAGGTCACAATTTTTATCTGAAAGAAGAAGATACAATGCTATCCGCTTGCTTCATAACATGAATCAAAAAAGTAGAAAAAAGTAGACCTTTCAGACTCATGAATGTGCCCTGTGCAACAGCTCCGTCTCCACACGTTGGCATTCTGCCTCGACATCATGTTCCAGCATCCAAGTGTGCGGACTAAAGCGTTCGATCCATCGTCGAGACCACTCTGTGGAAGTAGAGCCTACTTCTGAAATGTACGACATATTTTGACGGTCGAGTCTGAGCTGCATCTCGACGCGGGCCAGAAACGGGCGGCGGATGCTGTTGAACATGGCTAGAGCTTTGGAGATGTTGTCTCGACATGATATTGACAACAGAGAGCGATAGAGGGCCCAGGCGTCGCAGTAGCCAAAAGCGCCACCACTTCCATATGCACCGGCGGTTGCTGCAGTTGTCAGTATAAAGTTATTCAAAAATACAGGGATGCATGGACTCAACTTGCCAGAGTTACTGGCCCGGTCCATCTGGGAGCAAAGCGAAAAGAGCTTCCTTTGTCCTGGCTACATAAAGTAGCGAATTGCCAGGTGTAGTAGCGAAGAATAATCTGTCGCGCATGCAGGGTCCCGACAGACGGCAGGTTGTGTCTTGTACAACCGCAAGCTCAAAATACCATTCTGTCAGCGCTCTACCATCGCTTGACGTCACCCTCATCTCAATGTCCAAACTGTTCATGTTAACGGGGCCACCTGCGGTGGCCCCGGACTGTACGGCCATGGACGATGCGTTTACTGCTGGCAGGTGGGATAGGTCTGCATGATGAATTGTCTGCGCAGTGGAGCCAGTGTCATTTGCGAAGGCTATTGAAAAGGTGTGTTCGGGATCTCTTGGGATCCTAATCTCACCGTAGAGCTGTGTATTTCTTGTCAGCTCGAATAAATGAAGAAAATATAAATACTGCCCTTAACTCTTGTTACTTAATACATACAGTGTGTAGCGTCTCGTGGTCGTCGAAAGCGGGGGCAAATACTGCCCCAAACAAGGGCAGGTTAGTCGGGTCCGGTTCAGCGAGCTCGTTTGCGGCCTTATCCTAAAAGGAGCCATCGTTCGAGTACTGAACAACAATACCATGGTCGGGTGTAAAAAGGTCTGGGGAAAAATTCGCGGGAAATCTGCTGCTGGCGGTCTCCACGAACTGCTGCTGGCATACCCAGCGCCGACGTCCAGGTGGGGGTGGTAATCCCCCTGCTTCATAAAAGCCAATCAGAAACTCCAGGTTGGCAATGTGATGAACAAGGTTTATCTCGTTCGCAACATTCGCTTGCTGCTGCAACTTTCGGGCGAGATCCGTTCTGAGACACACCAGTTTTTCTCTTCTCTGGTGGTCGACATTGCCGATGTCAAATGGAATGTGTCGTTCCATTTTTGCGAGGCTTCTTCCTGGAATGTGATAGATCGTTTGAAAGATAAAAGAGGATTTGTAACTGCTGTTCTGATTGAAGAATGGTGATGGCTACTGAAGGGGAAAAGGGGATTGGAACGGGAGCTCGAGGGGGGGAAGCACTAAGTAAGAAGGAAGGATTTTTGGCCCGGGGTGAAAGTGGAGAATTTTTTTTGTGGATGCAGATGTTGAGCTACCATGCCATTGAGCGGGAAAACGATATTCCAGAATGGTATCAACGGAGGCTGCCGCTATCAATGTAGCCAAGAGAAACCAACCAAAATCGATGGTACCGCCCAACTTCCATTAGTACCATTTTATGTAAGTGGTCAAATACTAGGAGAGCACTTTTTTTTAAAGTTTATTTATGAAATATATCGTTAAAAGTATCGTCCGCCTACACAATCATCCGCACTTTGAGCTTGCCGCCGCTGACAATCTCGTCCTCTTTGCTCAGCAGCTCCTCCACGTCCCACGTCGCCGACACGTACCGGCCCGCCAGCCACAGCCGCCGCGTTTCCGTCAGGTACACAATCACGTCGGCCGCCAGCTTGGGCGTTTCGGTGAGCGCGGCGTGCCGTTCTTTGGGCAGGCGCTTGCCCATCTGTGTGAGGACGCCGCCGGGGTGGATCGCCCACGTCAAAATATTTTCTGGCGTCGCCAGCCCATGGTCGACGGCCAGAAACTCGGTAAACCGCTGCACGGCGAGCTTGCTCGTCTGGTACGCCGAGCCGCCTTGCGCGAGCAGGTGGACGGCGATGCTGCTGAGGTTGATGATCTGGCCTTCTTTTGAAGCGGCCACCTGCGGGAGGAATGCCCGCGTCACAAGGTACGGCCCTCTGACGTTGACGGTAAACGTCGACCACCACTCCTTCGGGTCGCTGTCGCCAATCTTGCAGCGTTTCTCCAGGTAGCCGGCGTTGTTCACCAAAACGTCCACACGCGGGAAGGCCTTGGCGACAGTGGCCGCCGCCGCCTCCACGCTCGCCTCGTCGGTCACGTCGAGCGGGACGGCCACGACCTGCGGCGGCGTCTTGCCGGCGGCCTTCGCGGCCTCGGCAATGGGCTCCAGCAGATCGTCGAGGCTCGACCGCGCGCCGATGCCAATGCCTGCCGCGCCCGCACTGGCAAACGACAGCGCCGTCTCGCGGCCGATGCCCTTGGACGCGCCCGTGATGAAGATGTACCGGCCGGAAAAGTCGCGCTTCGACGGGTCCACCGTCGGGTACGTGTCCGTGTGTCGCTTCTCGGTGAAGTAGTAGCCTGGCTGTTAGTGAAGGTGAGGTTGGTGGATAGTAAGAATGTGCCTACCTGTGTGGACTTCTTCAGCCATCTTGACGTTGTTGGGAGCTGTGATAAGGTAAGGTATGTGATCTGAAAGTGGCGGTCGAATGAGTGACAGCTCGAGGTAGAAAACGAAGCTGAGGAACAAGATCGGGGAACAACTCTAATAAGAGCTCGTAATGGAAAATGCACGACAAGTAGCTCTCTTAAGTCCCTCAAGTACGACGTACGGACTCGGCCGATGGTGCAATCGCGTATCCCGCTGCAAGTGCTTGATTAAGCTTCTGGTGGATTGTTGATCCGCTGGCGTATCCGGTTTGTTATTTTGGTGCCGGTTCCAGGTATTTCCACTTTCCACTTTCACTTTCCCTCCCACTTGCCGTGCGATAACGTGGCGAGCTTTCCAATCACTTTATTGGATGCTGTGCCTTCCGTAAATGCAGGCTCGGCCGAGCCCATCCACTTGGATAGAAAATGGAAGGAGGGGTTCGTGTTTGTTACTACGAGTGTGTTGTACGGGAAGGAGCCTGTCTCGTGTGATGTAAGTTGAGAGGGAAAGACGGCTGGTGCAGAAAGACGCAGAGTCTGGGCGCGGCCATAGAGGGGTTGCAGCAGGCCGTGTGCGGCAGTTGGTGGGGCGTATTTCCTAGCGACAGCTTGACTTTGAGCTGGCCACTCCAACTTTACCTAAGCAGTCAATTACAGGGGCTAGCGAACGACAAACAAACGACGACACACAACAGACGACGACAACCAACGACATCGCATCTTCACCAGCCTTGCACGAGACACAATTGCTCGGTCAAATCTTGCTCCACTCACCCACAAGAGACGCCGCACGCACCCGCCCCGCTTTCCCAGCACAATCACAGCCATGTCGTCCAACAACAACGACTCCAGCCAGACGACAGTAAGTTGATCCAGGCCGTGACCACCTGAGTGGACTGTGTGGCCTTTAAATGGCTGGCCGCTCTTAAATTTCTTCGGCGAGACTTATCCACTAACAATCAGTCATCCGATGATGCTCGTGCCGACCTGACGGCTCAGCTTGACGACCTGCTCAACACCGTCTCCAACAAGTTTGCCGGCGTTTCGAGCGAGATCTTTGCAAAGAGTGGGTACACGCGGCTTCTGCTCTTTTATGTTTGTGCATTTTCATGACTAACGATCTAGTGGACGAAATGTCGCGGCGGCTAGACAACCTAGAGGCAGCGTTGAAGAGCAAGGAAGACGGCTCAAAATAGCAGCAATGACAACAGGCAACATACATCAAACTACACTACATACTACCATCCTCACGAATACCAGTTTAGCGTGCAATTAGTTCCAGTTCCAATTCAAGTTAACGATATCATATATATCATATTTTTGTTCCATTCAAACGACCAGTCCGACGTCTCAACGTATAATCATATAAGCATATCTATACTATTTTTACCCATTCCACGTCACCAACTGTAACCAAGAGTCCATGTTGTGCCATGTCCCGTCCGTTCAGGTCCAGTCAGGTCCAGTCAAAGCCATAAAAGAAGAGACTCTTACAGCTCGTCCTTGGCGTCGTCGTCGAGGTTCTTCTCCGCCGGCTTCTCGGTGAACTTGCGCAGAATGTTGGACTTGCTCTTGAGCTCGTCAAACTTGGTCGCCGCCAGGCCGCCCTTGCCCAGGATGCCCTCAAGACGCGCCAGCTCCTTGGCCACAAAGCCCTCGTTGTCGCTCAACTTATCAAACACGCGCACGTAGTACTCGGCAAACTTGGTGTTCACCTGGCCCTGCAGGACATTGGCCGCCTTCTTGACATCCTTGGCCGCCTCGGCCAGAGTGGCGCGGCCCGCGGCAAACTTGGCCACGAGCACGTCCAGGGCCTCAATGGTGCCGGCCGTGCTGTCCAGACCGCCGCCGGGCACACGGTGCGTGCCGGCCTTGGCGTTGATGAACTTGACCAGGTCCTCCTCGCTGCGGCCGCCCGCGTACATCTCGGGCGTCTTGCTGCCGCGCGGGAAGAACTTGATCGTCGGGTAGCCCGACACGCCCTGGTCCTTGGCGACCTTCTTGCTGTTCTCGGCCTCGGCGTCGACCTTGGCGATCACGACACCCGACTCGGCAGCGAAATCCGTGGCCAGCTTCTCCCACGTGGGGGCCAGTGTCTTGCAGTGGCCGCACCAGGGCGCCGTGAACGCAACGAGCACGTCCTGCTCGCCGCCAATCGTGGTGTCAAACGTCGACTCGGTCAGCATCACAACGTCGCTGGCGGGCGCCGCCTTCTTGCGGGCCTTGACGCCCGTCTTCTCGGCAATAAACGCCGACAGGCTCTCGAGGTCGCGGCCGCCGTTGTAGTCGACCGGGTCGCTGCCTTTGCCGTCAAAGAACTTGAGCGTGGGGAAGCCCTGGACCCCAAACCGCTTGCCCAGCGACTTCTCGGCGTCGGCGTCGACCTTGGCAATCTGGACCTTGTCGCTGAACGAGTAGGCCTGCGCCAGGTCCTCGTAGACGGGCGCCAGGTTCTTGCAGTGGCCGCACCACGGCGCAAAGAACTCGACGAGCGTCGGCTTGCCCGACGTGATGACGACCTTGTCAAAGTTGGACGGGATCAGGTCCAGCACGGCCGAGCCGGCGGCGGCCAGACTGGCCAGGCCCGTGAGGGCGATGACGGACAAACGCATGGTGTGGTGGTGTGGTTGGAGATGGGTAATAGGAAGCTGATAGGAAAGCTGTCGATAGGAGATGATCTGAGCTAGGATTGGTGTTAGGATGAAGAAGAGGATCAAATGGAAGAAAGCTAGCGAAAGAAATCAATTCAATCAAAGCTAAAAGACAATCCGAAGACTCCTAGATAACTCACAATAAGCAGATCAAAGGATGCTAGCAAACAAGAAGG
Organism: Sporothrix humicola; assembly: GCA_021396245.1. NCBI lineage: Eukaryota > Fungi > Ascomycota > Sordariomycetes > Ophiostomatales > Ophiostomataceae > Sporothrix > Sporothrix humicola. Next base: position 68,520 of record WNYE01000115.1, read on the forward strand.
TAATCCGACGATGGCGAGAAAGTCGGCTGGCTTTGAAATCAGATTGGAGCTTCAAAGATGCCACTTTGCAGCTTGCACGGCATTAATACTGCTATTGGGGAGTTGCCAGTTGCTCCAGCGCCTCCAGTTGGCAGGTGCGGGCTGTTGCTAGGGGGCTGGAGGGCGGCTCTTGTTTGAGGTTTGGGGCTAAAGATGGGGTCGTATGGCGGTCGCCTTATCGATAAGTCAGCAAGCAGCTCCGACCCCACGTGTCAAGACTGGTCAAGAGTCGAAAATCACCAGCCACACTTTGCGCCACAGAAGACACACGCTAGCGCTCGCTGGCCCCACAAGAAATTGCCAGACGCACAAATCCAAACCCGCAAGCTGCGAAATTCGAAAAAATTGCCTACTGTTGGCGGGAAAAAAAATCCCCTCTCCGAAAGTCAGTTTTGCTCTCTGCACTTGGGGCTAGCGCACCACATTTTCGCTTCTTCCTCTCCTTCCCTTTTTTCGCTCCTTTGATTCCTCTCTTCACCCACCACCAAACAATCATCGACAACCAGAAAAGCAACCTCTTTTCGCACCTCACAACCACCCAATATGTCTCACGAGTCTGTTTGGAACTCCCGCCCGCGGAAGTACGGCAAGGGCGCCCGGTCCTGGTACGATATCCCCGATTTTGATGGACGAAAATGAAGAGATCACGATGGATGGGAAAAGATTGAAGATCACGAAGAGATGGACACGATCGGACAACGAAATGCTGTCGAACTGCTGAACTGTTGACCTTTGAACGACTGCTAACTTTCTCTCCAGCCGTGTCTGCGCTCACCGCGCTGGTCTGATCCGCAAGTACGGCCTTGACATCTGCCGTCAGTGCTTCCGCGAGAAGGCCAACGACATTGGCTTCGTCAAGCACCGCTAAGCGATTTCCCGCCCGTCATTCCCGGGAACCTCGAAATCGAACGAACAAAAAACACGATCCTAAAAACAAAAGAAAAAATATACGGTCACACTCAACTTCACCGACGACACTCGAACTTTCGCAAAGAACAGAACGATGTATCGACACTGATAGAGAGCGTGCTGCACGACCTGGGGAATAGGGGATGGGGATGGATATGCCACTTTGCGACAAGATGAGATATCGACGGAATACTCGAGCTCAACCCGACCGGATCGCGGCAGGAGGAGGACTTGGACCTTTTTGTCAAATTTTCCTTCTACCGCCGATGAGGGCTGCATTGTGTGACGAACAAAATTCAGAGGAGTATACGGAGGAACTTTCTTTGTTTTTTATTTCAGCCAACGGGACAAACGAAAGGGAAAAAAAAGTTGTGGGGGTGAACGAGAAACGTCTCTCCCCCAGACTGTTTTTGTTATTTGCTTTTTTCTTCAGAATAAATGGATAATTCTGGCACTCCGATTTGACATGGCTGTGACGTGATCATTCTTTCTCTCTTCTCTGTCTTATGTCACGCATTCTTCACGACCTCTCACAGTATAAACGTAATGCGTAGATTTCTAATGTACAAGGTAAATAACGACGACAACAACAACAGAAAACATGCCGAGAGGAGATGGTGGGAGATTCTATGTAACGATAGATACATGATGTCGCGCCTGGTTCTTGCCCAAGACGCAACAGAGAGCGAGCCCGGCTCTGGCTAAAGTATGGAAACAGCCAGAGAGCTCGCGTTCGCCATAGAAAGCAGGCACAAAAGATACAATAACTTTTAGACATTTTGTCTTTCAATCTCCTCAACATCCCTCGATGTTGCCCTTCCCATTTATATACCTCCAGCCAGAACCGGGACCTGCCTGCCTGTTTGTTTGTCCAAGCTGTATATCATATCAACATGTCAATATTCTTTTCTTCCCATTTTGTGTCGTAAATTCTTTTTTTTCATTCTTATATGTAAACCTTCGTCACAACACCATCTACTCGATGATGCGGGTAACGATACCAGTGGCGACAGTGCGGCCGCCCTCACGGACGTTGACGCGCTGGCCCTGGTCGACGGCCAGAGGGTTCTGCAGGGTCACGACCATCTCGACGTTGTCGCCGGGCATGACGACCTTGTTGTCCTTGTCCTCGGTGCCCTCGGGGAAGGTCAGCGAGCAGGACTCGTCGGCAGTGCGCAGGAACATCTGGGGGCGGTAGTTCTCGCGGAAACCAGTGTGGCGACCGCCCTCCTCCTTGCTCAGGACGTAGAGCGAGGCCAGGAACTTGGTGTGGGGGGTGATGGAGCCGGGCTTGCAGATGACCATGCCGCGGCGGACGTCCTCACGGCGCACACCACGCAGCAGCAGACCCGAGTTGTCGCCGGCGCGGGCCTCGTCGCACGACTTGTTGAACGTCTCAACGTCCGTGACCTTGGTCTTGATGATCTCGTTGCCCTTGCCGACCAGCTCGACCTCCGAGTCCTTCTTGAGGGTACCGCGCTCGACACGGCCCGAGACGACGGTGCCACGGCCCGAGATCGAGAACGTGTCCTCGACCGACATCAGGAACGGCTTGTCCAGGTCGCGCTGGGGCGTGGGGATCCAGCTGTCGACGGCGGCCATGAGCTCGTCAATCTTCTGCTCGCCAATGTCGGCGCGCTTGCCGTCCAGGGCGCAGAGGGCCGAGCCCATGATGACGGGGGTCTCGTCGCCCTCGAAGCCGTAGGTGGTCAGCAGCTCGCGCATCTCCATCTCGACGAGCTCCAGCATCTCGGGGTCCTCCAGGACATCAATCTTGTTGACGAACACAACAATCTTCTGCACGCCGACCTGGCGGGCCAGCAGCAGATGCTCGCGGGTCTGGGGCATCTGGCCGTCCGACGCAGCAACGACAATAATGGCGCCGTCCATGTTGGCAGCACCCGTGATCATGTTCTTGATGTAATCGGCGTGACCGGGACAGTCGACGTGGGAGTAGTGGCGGTTCTCGGTCGAGTACTCGATGTGGGCGGTCGAGATGGTGATACCGCGCTTGCGCTCCTCGGGGGCCTTGTCGATGGAGCCATAATCAAGAAAGCTGGCCATGCCCTTGTCGGCCTGGCGCTTGGTGATGGCAGCCGAGAGGGTGGTCTTGCCGTGGTCGACGTGGCCAATGGTGCCGATGTTGACGTGGGGCTTGGAGCGCTCGTAGGCGGCGTAGTTGCGGCAGAAGCTGAGGATGGGCGAGGCGGCGCCGGCGCCGTTGGAGCGCTGCAGAGCAGCCAGCGGGCTTGTTGAGGGCGACCGCAGAGCCACGCGGGCCGACCGCACAAACGGCGCCAGCGTGCGGAACGTGGACGCAACCATTGTGAGGGATGTGAAGGAGGGGGGAGAGAAAGAGAAGAGACAAAAGACGAAAAAGAGAAAGGAAGAAAAGCCCGAAACAAAGGCGGTGGTGGGTGAAGAGGAGGAAGAGAAAGGAGGGAAGTGAAAAAGAGAGGCCCAAAATAGTCTGATTTTCTACAGCCGCAAAATTTCGACGGCGATGGCAGGCACTCGGCTCTCCAACGCAAAAAGGCAAAAAAAGGCAGGAGCCCAGGAAAATTCTGGAGCTCCATTGGCCTTGCCTCGCCCATTGAGAAAGGGAATTGGCTCATTGGGAAGGGGCGGTCGGGAGGCGTTGCGGGTCAGCGCACGTGATGCGCTTTAACTGGAAAGGGACTAAGTGGGGGAGCTCGGCATTGTGCAGCTTGTGATTGGCCAGAATGGGCAGCTGTATTTACATTCAGGCCCTATTCTGTAAGTGCGGACTTACAGCGACAAACAGCACTTACAGCGAGAGACAGCGCTAAGACACTTACACAGAGTGACAGAGAGCAGTTACACAGGAAAAGACAAGAGGACGCAACAGATATCATCAACACAGTCGTCGCATTCAATTCGGGCTCGTAGGCGAGCCCATGCTAGAGTTAAGACTAGTTTAAAAATAAGGAAATAGTAAAGATGGGGGTCAAGTAGTAGACATGGACATGAGGAAATATGAAATAAAATCAAAGAGAGATGGGCATGTATGACAGAAAAGGACGAAAGAAAAGGGAATTCGCTTATGTGGTCGATCCAAACACGGCCATATTATGAGTTAAGGAAAGGGTGAGAGTGAGAAAGAGACAGGCGCCGTCTAGTACCGGCCACCACGCTGCGACTCGATATCGTTGTTCCACGAGTTGTTGCCGCCCGTGTTGTTGCTGTTGATGTTGCCATAGCTTGGCCGTCTTGGAGGAGCAGCTCCGTTGCCATTGCCAACACCGGGCCCACGCTGGCTCGATGCCGTCGTCGGCCGCTCAAAGTACGAGCTGTACGAGCTCTCCTCGGAGATCTGGCGGCCGTGGCCGAAACTGGGCGCGTTGTATTGTCCTTGGGGAGCACCCATTGGCATCGGTGCCGTCATGTTGCGCTGGGGAGCACCGTAAGGGCCAGGGCCGTTGTTGCGCGGCGAGACCGGGTACGGGTTGGTGGCGCTGCGCATGGGGGACATCATGCCACCAGGACCGCCAGGACCGCCGGGACCGTATGAACGAGCTGACGGTGCAGGACTGGCACGACCCTCATCGGCTGGACGGAAGGGAGCATAGCGGGGACCGTTGCTCGACAGCGAGTTGTTGCGGCCAAAGTCCTGCGAGCCGGACTGGCTGTTGTTGCGGCCGGCCTGGTACGAGCCGGCCGTTGGCGGGCGGTTGTCGTTGACACCGTTGAAACCGTAACCGGCAGGCGAACGGGCAGGTTGGGGCATCTGCGGCATAGGGCCTTGACCGGGGTACATGCCCTGGTTGGACGAGAAGCTGTCGTTGCGGCCGTTGTTGACTCCGTAAGGACCAGAGGTGGCCGCAGACATGCCCGTGTTGCTGCGGTTGAGCTGGCCAGGCCGAGGCATTCCGCTCGGAAGCCCGCTCGGCATGCCGTCGCCCATTTCAGGCAACGAAGGAGCCGGTGACGACGACCGGCCAGGCTCGGCGGCATATCCCAAAAGGGGCGCCCGGGTCGAGAACGGCTGCTTGCCGTTGGTCGATGGCTGCGTGGCCAGCGTGGACATGGACGCCATGGTGCCCGAGCGCGTCGGTGGCATCATCGGCCGCTGCTGGGACTTTTGGTCAAAGGCGTTGAGCTCAAACGTGCTGCCGTTCTGCGTGCCTGGCCGCGATGTGTACGGCGGCAAGGTGGCCAGGGTGTCGGTGCGCTGCAGCGACGGCATCTGCGGGAGCTTGTTGTCGTCGCCGACGTTGGGGATCGTGGCTGTAAGCTCGGTCGGCGGCTGGACACCGTTCTTGATGGCAGCCTTGAGCTCGGCCTTTTTGCGGCGGCGCTCCTCCTCGGCCAGGGCCGTGTTGACCTTGCTGGCCACAATCTTCATGAGCCGCTTGTTAATCTTGCGCGAGCAGTAGCCTGACAGGCCGCCGTCCGACCGCGGGATGTAGCCCCAGAGGAAGAAGACGAAGAAGAAAAAGGCAAGCAGCAGCGACAGGGCCGAAAAGACCCAGATGACCAGCGTGAAAATCATGCCCGACAGGATCACGGCCTCGCGGTAGTTGCCCTCGGCCAACAGCTTGATCTTTTCGAAAAAATCGAGGATTGTGTTGCCGACATTGTCGCCCTGGGCCGAGATCTGCGCATTGTACACAGACAGCAGCGTCAGGGCATTGACAACCTGCCGCGGGCCCGAACACAGCAGCACGCGGATCCAGCTCTGGAAGCTGAAGTAGGTGAAGAGCGCAATGTACTCGGCGCCCTTTTTACTCTTGGTGAGCTCGGCAAACACCAAAAACCGCTTCCAGCCCTGGCCCTTGCCCCAGCGAACACTCTCGAGGCGGACAGCCAGGTTGTCGAGATAACACTCGGCGACACTGCCGCGGCGCATGATGCGCATGGCACGAATGTGCTCGTAGGCGAGGTTGAGAACAGAGAGAATAATGCAGATGGAAAAGATCCACTTGGAGACATCAAACGAAATAAGTTGCGTGGGTGCGATCTCGGACGACCAGCGGTCAAAGACGAGCAAGTTGACAGCGGTGAAAGTATCGACGGCGTAGACGGCAATGGACAGGCCGAGCGAGAAGTAGAGGTACGTGTAGGCGAGAGGTGTGAAGCACGATGACGACTTGAAGTCGTTGAGGCCGATGTAGTCCCATTTCTGCTCGGGACGCACATCGGCCTGGTTGCCGTGACTTAAGAAACCCATTGTGGATGTGGATGATGGGATTAGTTGAGAGTTGAGGAAGGCGGATGATGGGGATAGTCGTCGTTATAAAGATAGCATGCCGGATGGTCAATGTCGATGTGCTTGCTTTGTGGTGATTGTGTGCTATTTCCAAAATAATGGCTGGACTCGTCTCAACACAGTTGAACGGTCGAATTGAATATGACAATAGACGACTGTAAGTTGAAAATCAAAAGAAGATGGGTATCCAAAAAGAGTGAAGGCGAGAAGGTAAGGACCGAAGAGAAACACAGTTCCTGTAAATTGTCGGATGAAAAGTTGTTGAAAAATGTCGAATGTCGAAACCAAGTCGATATCGAATGTCGTGAAGAAAGAAGAGAAACTCGGACCCGCCGTCAAACTTTTACACTCGAAAGAGAGTGAACAGGAGAAAAAGAAGAAAGAAGAGATGGCGATGAGAGAGAGTGTAGGGAGAGAGATGGCTTCTCTTTCGTCTTTGATGCCAAAGACAAAGAGGTCGTTCACGCAACGAAGCAATCCGAAAGTCGAAGCGACGATGCGTGAAGAGGAAAGGAAAGAAAGAGAAAGGAGAGGAAAGCGAAAGCGAGAGAATAGAGAGAGAGAACAGAAGAGAGGGGGAGAGATAGGGAGGCCACTCAGTGTGTGCGTGTGAGAGAGAGACCCAACAGACAGGCCCTACTGGAAAGTCGACCAGGGGCAGTCGCAGAAACGCCAAGAAGTGAGTCGGGTGCAGGACGATGCCAGACCCCCGTCAGTGTCGGAGGATGGGGGAGGGAACAGAGAAAGGAAAAGCAAGGTGAAGAGACAGAGGAAGAGGCAGAGCCAGAGAGAAGCAAACGACCAGCGTTCGCAGTCCGTGGTCCAGGCGATCAACAGTGGACCGCAAGCCTGGTCTGAAGCTGCAAGCCCGGTCAAAGAGCGAAATGCAATGCGAAGAGAAAACGCAGCGGTGTCATGCAAAAAGCAGAAATGCGATACTGAGAAACGTGGGCTGTCCACGCAATAACACACCAAAAGATCCCTTCCACTCGATAATAATAGACGGCTCGACAGCTTTTAGACGTTTTTGCGGGCTGTCGGACGAGGATGTGCAGTAGATCGCGGTGGCGGGCGTGTGATCGACAAAAGGGAGGAGGGGGAATAGCAGTGAACGACACTGCGAATAACAGCAATATTGGGCAGACGGTGAGGCAAAGCGAGTTTTCGGTAACGAGAGTGAGGGCAGATGTGCGAGATATTTGCAGAGTAATTGCAAAATAAATAAATGGGAGCTTGCAAAATATGAGGAAATGCGGTTCTAATAAAGCGGTTTGCGTATTGACGATGTTTGTCTTTTCTGTTTCCTTCCGAAAACAAAGCTGTAGACAAGCGCCGGATCGGCAGTGGAAAAGAGATATGGGAAACAAAGATAGCCCTGACGATGCCCGAAAATAAGAGACAAGACAAACGCAAAATGAGTGTATGGCTCTCCGTGCTCGGATTTCAAGACAGCCGACGATGTCAATTCAGGAGTTTCTGTGAGAAGAAAGAGGAAGAGGTAACAATGGGCGTCTATTGTCAAATCCGGACGAACATGGGGAACACGGCCGCCTGCAAAGAGACCACAGCGATCTTGGTTGGATGTGAGACGATGAGAGAGAAGAGACAGGAAGACGCAGAAAAAGAAAGACAGGAGGCCAGACAGAAGAAAGTCCTGAAAAGAAACACAGGGGAAAGGAAATGTGCAGAGCCGCCGGAAGAGCAGCCAAATCGAGGAGAACAATGGCCAGCAGGCCCACGATAACGGAAGACCGAGAGCAAAAAGCAACATGGACCCCATCAAAAAGAGCGAAAGAGAGAATGGGGTTCTCAACAGAAGACCCATTTGTCTGTCCACTGGCCACTTGATGTTGGGTAGGTTTGAAGCAGGGGTATTTGCAGGGGTGTAAAGAGGGCGGGAAGCATGCAGGAACAGATCGAATACGCAAGCAAGAAAGCAAAAGAAAGCAATTGAACAGAAGAACAACTTCATTATCCCTACAGACTCGAGCAAGCCACTTCTGCAACGAAAAGCGAGAATATGCAGCTGAAAGCGAGTGTCAAAACAAGCAAAAAATAGACGACTCGATGGTTAAAACAATCAAAACAAAGCAGAGAAGCAACGGCTAGAAACGCCTGTCAAGATCCGATGTCAAATGCAAAATGGCTTGAAGCTCGAAGCCAAGCCTCCAGGGCCCACGGTCCCGACGGCGCCATTTTGCCATGCGGGCAGCGAAGGGATGTGGATGAGGATCAGAAGAGAGAGAAGAAAAACAGAGAAAGGTCGATATGCGCCCTGCAGCGCAGTGCTCATGAAGAGAGAATTGAAGAGCGAGGAACTCAAGTTGGGGAGACGTTCGTCAGGAGGCTCGTAGCGTGGTCTGCAAGAAGAGGGAGGACCTGAAGCTAGTCCTCTTTGGGACATCTGCGACTGCCCCAAACAGCCAATTGCGCCTTCTGATTGGCCAACGGCTGGTCCCTGAGAGGAAGGAGGGAAGAGGGAAAGAGGGAAAGAGTGGAGCCCCTGGCGGGAGATTTGGCAGCCGCCCTTATTGACTGGAGAGAAACCAAAAAGGAGCCAAAAAGGGCGGGCCACACCGCGACCAGGGACGAAACAGTGTGGGTGAGCACGGCCAGGCCAGTCAGCGCCTGAGGAGGCCACTGGCAGAGGGGACCACTCTATCTGAATATGCAGAGACGCTCTGTGAGTTCAAAAAGTTGGAGAGGCCAACGAGGTCCGGCGTCGCGCCTGCCGTCTTGAAACACGCGAGGGGACGACTAAATTAGGAAAGAGGAAGGAGACAACAGGGAAAGTATGTCATGCAGGAGCCAATGAGAATGGCGAGAGCAAGGAAAGAGGAAAGAACGGCATCGATTTATGAAAGAAATACGTCGTAAAGATGGGAAACAAAATCAAAGGCTCGAAAATATCGGGCGAAACGACGAGAAACGACAAGAAATGACAAGACAAAATATCAGATGCCACGCCTTTCCATCTTGGTATTTTACTGTAACACTCTTGCACTGCCTTTGCGCACAGAGACACAAGAGAAGCCTCCCGGATAAATTGGCAAAAATTGGCATTGGAATCAGGCATTGCCAGAAAAACACAGTATTTACGTCGTAAGGTTGATGGAAATAAGGTGAAATGACCAAAGAAATAAAGAGGGGAATACGCCGTAGATAAATAGGTGACGTCGCCCGGGCCAGTCCCAACACGGATGTCTGCTGCCACTCTGGGCTCCTCTGAGCAACAAGCCAAACCGCTTTGGTCACGACAGCGGAGACACAGCAGATTGCGCCGTGCTATTGTGATATTGGACTCCAGCGATCCGGATGACGGCACACGGTGAACAGAGATAATCTCGTCAGATACTGTGTACAGTCGTAAGGCAAACGGTCGCCCGCAAGGCTCGGATTAATTTTACTTTATATTTCTCTATATCTTGAAGCTTCTATTTTCGTCTTCATTCAGTCGTTCACGTACTTATAGTGTTGTCTGCCTGCTCCGCACCGGAGTATTATGCCGCCACCTTAACCTCCTGCTGCTCGCGCAACGCCGTCTCGTAGTCGCGAATGTCCTCCGGGCGCGGCTTGGGCCAGTGGGCCTGCTCCGACGCCAGGAAGCCGTGGTAGACGGACGCTAGCTCCAGTTGCTCCTGGGCTGTCAGCTCGACCGTCGACCCGCGCCGCCGCTCGCAGCTCTCGGTCGTCTCCTTGAGCGAGGCGTTCTCGTCGTTGTTGTCGACAAACTGGTACGACCGCCACTCGGTGTTCTTCCAGCCGGTGCCCCGTCCGGGGTCGACGCCCTCGTAGTCCTCGGTCAGAAAGTGCAGGAACCCGCCGTGCGTCACCACCACGACGCGGTCGTCTTCTGCCAGGTCCTTGGTCAGGTCTCTCAAAATCACGCGCGCCGACTTGGCCCGCGCCGCCAGCACCGGCAGAGCAAACGCGTACGGGCTGCCGGGGCCCTTGTTCGTCCAGCCAATGTGCAGCCGCGACAGGTCGACCTTGTCGGCGGGGAACAAGTCCGTCTGCTTCTCGAGCTCCACCCGCGAAGTGCCGACGTCTGACGGCATGGCCGACACCTCCTGGAGCTCGGGCACGCCCAGAACACGGACGCCGCGCTCCGACACCGGCGCAAACGACAGTAGCGTCGTCTGCAGCGTGCGGCGCAGCGGCGAGGCGAGCAGCATGCGCACCTTGGCATGGTTCTCGGGACCGTAGGCCTTTTGGAGCGTCGCACACTGCTCCTCGCCGAGCGGCGTCAGCAGCGGATCGGGCATTCTCAGGTTGTCCGAGCACAGGTTGTGGAAGCCCTGGGCATGGCGGACAAAGTCGATGACAACCATGGTGGGGGTTTGGGTGACCTTCGTGGGAGTGTGGGGTATTATTAAATTTTTCCGGGGGGTCTGGGGACCGTTGTCGGGGTTGACGTCGACTGTCGAGAGATCGTGAATTTCAAGATGTGGGTGGGAATGGGAGCAAAAGAGACTGGTTGTGTGGATTTAGGGTTGACGATGTTCAAAAGGAAAGAGGGAGAGAGAAGAAAAGGAAAGAGCGGAAGAGATCACGGGAGAGAGGAAGGGAATGACGGGAATATGAAAAACTGTGTCGTAATGTGACAAAACACGAAGGCGCTCCCCTTCGGGCAGGAATGACCGACCACCGAAAGCCGGCCGTAAGAACCGTAAAAAAACTCCGCAAAAGGAAGGCGAGTGTATGCACGATGTATGGACAGGCAAGAGACAGCCAGGCACACCCGCCAAAATAGGCTCCGGGCACGGCGCCGTTACGGCCCACGTGCAGCTGTGAGTCAAATGCAGCACGTCGATTGGACTGGATTTGGATTGAATTGGCAGTTCTTGGTCGTAAATACAGCGAACATAACGTAATTTTGCGCCGGTCAAGGCCTAAGAAACTAAAAATTCCACCGTCTTAGAAAACTAGCAATTGTAAGTCGCAGTTTCCCTTTTTGGGTAATCCGCGATCGCCTAACACTTTTTGCCTTCATCGTCACTGCCAGTACATCGTGCTTTCCTTGTGAAGATGTAAACAGTCATATGTAGCAAGAACCTAGACTCCGGATACGGCCCCTTTTTGTGAAGAAGAATGGCTCAGGAACAAACATTTCCACCATATTGAGCATCCCGACAACGGTACCAAACCACACCTCGAACTTCGACTTCGACCGCAACAATGGCCGTTCTCGCATCCGAACAGCCTAGTCCTCCCTTTTGGGCACCGGATTGCGAACGAAGGTTGAGGCAAGAAGACGCCGAAGTCGAGCGTTTTTGTCGTCTGCATTTGCCTTGCCAGTCGAGCCCCGTTTGGTCACACCGGCCGCCTGGCTTGCAGTGACCCGTCGAGCAATGGCAGCGGCCCGTGTCACTCTCGGTGCGCTGAACCGGTTCGGCAGCACACCAATACATGCCGTTCTCATGTCGGCTCGATGACGAGGAACGATCGTTCTTGTTGGCGGCGTCTTTCTGAACGACAACGGATCATCCTCACCCGGACGCACTCGCCGCTGTTGGTACACCGTGACGTCGACGCCGCCATCAAGACCCTGGGCCAGCGACTTGGGCGCCGGTTTGACGTAGCCAAAAGCGACACGGCGGGCGCGGTCGAGCAGCACAATCTTGCGGCCTGTGGGCATGTCCGGCGCGTCGGGCATGTTCGAGTAGAGGCGGCGGGCCCTGTCCATGAGGCGGACCACATCGCGGTTTTCGTTGGCGAGGTACCGCCCGTCGTCACGAAACCGGACGCCAATGTCGTCGTCGTCGTCGCTTTCCGACTCTGGCTGGATACCGCCCTTGACTGTCCATCGGTCGTAGAATTCTTGTGCATCCTTGAGCTCGGCGGCGGCGATTTTGGCGGCTCTCGTTTGCCGGGGCACATATGTGCACTTCATCTGGTCGTCAAAGACGATGTCGACAGGTGGTTCTTTGGGCATTTTTTTTGTGCTGTTGTATCCGGCGAATATTTTTAGTAAGTTATAAGATGTCGTTGATTTTCTTTTGGATTTTTATTTGAAAACACGACTCGAAAACAAAAACAACTGTATTTTGGCTTAATTTTCAACAATCTGAAAAAAAGAGAAGCAAAATAAAAATGTTGAAAAATTGCCGATAATAAATTATCCGCAGTATTTTATTTTAAAAAAGACACAGGCACTCCTGTCGTCACACAAAACGAACAAAGAATCACGACGTGTTTGACGGTGCATGTCGAAAGGGAGAATGGCCCAATCCGGCTGCTCTTTGTTTTCATTCACACATTTCGCTACCAACTAACCAACAAACATACAAACGCTAACAATTCCATAGGATAACTGTAACACTTGGCCAATTCATTATTTCCGACCCTTTGCTGCCGCCGCAGTTGCTGCTGCACCGCCCATCAGCTTGCTGTACGGCGTTGCTCCAGGATAGAAACTGGTTGGCACTGGCGGAATGGGAATACTGGCCGACAGCCCCAGAGACGTGAGATCGGCTGCCATCGTCGGCGCATTCCAGCCCGAGGGAGCGGATGCAACTGTCACTGTCGTCACAGCATAGGCTGCTGCCTGTGCACCACCGCCTCCTTTCAAACAAACGCCCTCGCCGTATGCATTGCCGCACTTGTACAGCTCGCGCGAGCCCGTCTCGGTCCAGATGGCAAAGTCGCTGACCCGGATGTTGTAGCAGGGCTTTGCATCCGGGCAGAGAATCTGGACAGGCGCGCGGCGGTTGCCGTCGCTGCACGAGCCGTGCCAGCCCGTGAAGTTGAGGTCGCGGAAGAGGACGCCGTCGCCGGGCTGTTTCTTGAGTTGCGACCAGTTGGCGTCAATGTCGAGCGTGTAGGCGTTGTGCCTGCCAATGAAATTGCTAAAGGAACAGTCGCGCACGGTGCCGCCGCCGCCATTGGACTTGATCATCATCATCTGGTTGCAGTTGGCCGAGTAGACCTTGTCGAAGCGGATGTCGTGGATGTCGATGGCGCTTCCGCCGAGACTTCCCATTGCGCAGCCTACGTCATCAGTACGGTTACGCAATCAATGTTATTCATAGGTGGTGGGTGACTTACCTCCTGACCAGTTGCAGTAGATGTTCTCGATCAACATGTACTTTGACGGGTCCTTGATGGTGACGCACTCGTCGCGGTTCGACACCTCAATGTCGTGCAGCCACATGTTGGACCCGGACACGTCGATGCCGTCCAGGCCGCCCTTGTCGCCGCCGCGGATAATCATGTTGTACACCTCGCCGTTGGTCGTTTGGTCCATGAACAGGTGGAACAGCGGCGAGTCGACGAGGGCAATGTCGTGGATGGAAAAGTCCTGGACGTGGGCCAGCCTCAAGATGCGGCAGCCGTTCTTGTTGTCCTTGTGGTACTCGAACCCATTGCCCTGGATGGCGCCCTGGGAGGTGCTGCTGTAGATCTCGACGTCCTTGGCCTTTTCGATAAAGATCATGTTGCCGCCGGCCGTGCCCGTCCTGTAAATAATGCCGTCGAGCTGCAGCGCCCAACCCTGGCCACCGCTCAGGCTCACCCACGTCGACATGCCATATTCGCCGGGCGGCACATAGATGGTGCCGCCGGTCTTGCACGCAGCAAAGGCCGCGACGAGGGCAGGGCCAATGTCGGACGACTTGCTGGCCTTGGCGCCGTGGTCGAGGACGTTGCACACTTTGGCGGAGCGCTTGCTGGCCGTCGATGTCTTCGGACCGACATGGCCCTGCAGCTGGGCATGGACAGTATGGGGTGCAACAAGAAGCTGGAGTGCGAGGAGGAGCGTGAGTGACAAGGCCAGTGGCCAGGAATGTGTGTTGGAGGCCATGTTGTTACTAACAACGGAAGTCTTGATTGTGTGATGGCGTCGAAGAAGGCACAGACGATCCTCACGATCACAGCCGACGACGAGTCAGTCGCTTACATATAGATAAAGTTTGGCCATTTCAATCCAACCCGGAGCAGTCACCCTCGTCTACGCTTGCCCACGTTCCGAGCCGTGTTTGTGGTCTGTTTATTGGCCTTTTAGGATTGCTTTTGGATTGCTTTAGGATCACTTCTGGACACGATAGGGCCAAGCCAATTAAACTTTTGATTCGTTTGATTCGTTTGATTTATTTGTTTCTACTATATGGCATACTATAGAAGGCCCGTCTGGGTTGGGCTTGGGAGGTGTACGTCACTTTTATAGCCGGGGAACATGAATGTAGAAAGCATATTGTGGGGGATGGCCTTAGGTGGCTTTTACCGGCGGCAGCAAAGCTCGGGACGACAAGCCGTTTACACAGTTCTAGTACTGAGAGATCTTAAAGCACTGAAATAAACGAGCCGAGAGAGCACTTTAAAATGTGTGACGACGATAAAAACCATATTGTATTTGAGACGTGGGGTATGTGTAAAAGGAGTTTGGAGGAGTACAAGAGAGGCAGGACAATAGTGAAATAAAAGACACGAAAAGAAAAAGAGACTGGAAACTTGAACTAATAGTACCATTACAGTGACAGTAACAAGAAGACACAAAATGGCCAATAAACACAAAACAGCAGATAATGCAAATATGCATAAGATTGACAAGGAAAGGACCGAAACAACCTCGCTTCTTCTCCCATCCCCCACACTTCCCCACTACAGCTCAATCAGAGCCTCCTCAACAACGGGCTGCTGCGGCACATGCTGCGGCGCCGACGGGAAGCTCTCCTGTGCGCCAAAGTTGTTGTAACCGCTGTTGGGCACCTGCGGCCAGGATGCTTGCCCTTGGGGCTGCTGCTGTTGATGCTGTTGTTGCGGGAGAGACTGGGGCGGGCCCGAGGTAAACTGCTGGGGCACGTGCTGGTGCTGCGATGCCGGGTGCGACCAGTATGGAGCTGAAGGTGCCTGGGGTTGGGAGGGGGCCTGCTGCTGCTGTTGCTGAGGAGGTTGTTGCTGTTGTTGAGAAGAAGGCTGTTGAGGAAGAGAGGCGGGGACGGATGCGGTGGTGGCCGGTGTCTGAGGCACCGAAGCCTGGTAGACGGACACGGACGGCTGGCGGAGGGTAGGGTAGGGCGAGGTGGCACCGGGGTCAGAGGGTGCTGTCGCGGGGCCGGTCTGCTGCGGCTGTAGTGGCTGCGACGGCTGGCCCGGTTGTTGCTGCTGCTGTTGTTGCGGGGGTGCGGCGTTGGCATTGCTAAAGTAGTACGAGGCGTTGGGGTCGGCAGAGGGCGTCGAGGCAAGCGGATCGGGAGGAGCACTCGGTGCGCCGGCGCCGGACGGGTCGTTGCTGAGATATCCCTGTGGTGCCTGAGGGGGTTGTTGCTGTTGCTGTTGCTGGGGTGGCTGTTGTGGATAGCCCTGAGGAGGCATCTGGCCGGGTGCGACCGAGTTGCGCCAGCTGTCCGACCGTTGAGGCTGCTGTCCGGGGTACGGGTTGGCAGCCGAACCACTGTACTGGGGCTGGATGGACTGCGGGGCACCATAGCCGCCGGGCTGGGCCATCTGTCTTGCGTAGTCGGGGACGGGGGCAGCTTCGCCAGTATAAAAGTTCTCCGCAGGACCACCGGCGCCCATGGGCGGGGCGGACGACTGGAGAGATGGGTAGGGCATAGAGGACATAGAGGGCTGTTGTTGGCGCGGGGCAGGGACGTTGTAGCCGCCGAGGCTGTGCTGGTTGTAGGCCTTGGAAAGACGCTCCTCGAGCATGCGGTCGTAGTAGCGCACAACGGTCGAGAGCTTCGCGTGCAGGTCGAGCAGGGTGTCGTGCTTGCTCATAGTCTCGCCGTACGTCCGCGCCAGCTTCGGGCGCAGCGTGCCGATGCTGTCGTAGAGCTCCTGGATCTGGGGCTCGCGCAGGATGGTGCCGGGTGGCTGCGTTTGCAGGCGGTCGACCAGCGTAGAGAACAGGTTGATGTTCTCGGCCTCGACGGGCGTCAGCTCGTAGTCGTTCTTGGGCAGGACAAAGGGCGCAGACGACGGTGCAGCGCCGTTGCTTCCGCTCTCGGTCTGCTGCCGGAATGCCGCCGCATGCTTCTTCTTTTGCTCTTCCATGTCGGCCAGCGACGCCGCAATGGCTGCCTTGAGATCCTCATCCTCTTCCTCGGCGGAGCTCGTGGTCGGTTGAGGGGCAGTTGTCGTCGATTTCGGCGCGTTGCCGTATGCTGACGAGGACTTGCCGTTGGTCGTCTTGGAGTTGTTGTAGCTGTTCGGGTTGTTGTTTGTCGCGGCAGTCGGGCTGGTGAATGCCCGCGAGTGGCTCTGCACCTCTTCCAGACTCATGGCCAGCGCCCGCTTCAGGTCCTCGTCGAAGCTGTCTTCGATCCGCGCGTCGCGAGGCTGCATCGGCGCCTGTGTCTTGGGCTGCGAGAAGCCCGTCGGGCCGCCGCCGGCGCCACCAGTGCCTGTTCCGCCCGACGACTTATCCGTCAGCTTGGCATAGCAGCCGTCGTCGACGCGCACGGGCTGCATGATGCCCAGGTGTGGCAGCGGCAGCGACTTGGTCGAGCACTGCTGGTCGAAGCAGTTGCCGCAGTTGCGGCAGTGGTGCTTGCGGTTCGTAAACGTGAAAGCCGTGCGGCAGCGCATGCACACGTCCGAGTCCACCCACTCGGGCGGCGCGCTGCTGTCAATCATGCTGCTGGCGACCGTCGTGCGCGGCGGGAACTGGAACCCCTCGCGCTGCAGCGTCTTGTAGACCTCGCCAATGTAGCCCAGCTCGTGGCGGCCCTCGGTGGCGGATGCCCAGGACTGAATTAATTCGAGTATTTTATTGCGCACCTCCTGGTTGATGGCGGCGGGGCCGGCGGCCTTGAGGAGCGACGTCAGGTTGTCCATGAACTCGCGCGAGGCGATCTCGGCCAGGAAATGCGAGCCGCCGTTCTTGACGCACGTGTCTGTGAGGTTGAGGCAGCTCAGCTGTGTGTTGGGGTTCTTGTTGTCGATGCGCTTCTTGAGGGAGCGCATCGCCTCTTTGGGCTGCACCGTCTTGGACCGGATAATGTCGGAGATTTCGAGGTTGAGAGCGATGTCCTCGCTATAGGTTGGTGTTAGTGTTTTACAACGTTGTAGGAAATGGAAGACATTGGGGAACCAAGCATCATCGACTTGAAAAGAGAGACGATGGGATGACGTACAGACTGCTGCTGGTTGCCTTCTCGATCTGCTCGTCCAGGGCCGTGTTGGCCCCGGAAGACCACCAGGACATCATCGTGGCGGCGTGAGGAAGGAAGCGATATGTATGACGCTGTAAGTCTGTTCGATGGGTGAGAGTTGTGCGTCGCAATTGACAAAAGTGAAGCTATTCGCAGATTCGAGATTCGCAACTCGTGGATCGGCGTGGCTGGGCTGGCGTAATCGGATGCCCAGTTTGGCGAGACGCGCAAGAAGTAGAAACGACTGTCGGGTCACAACGTTGATGTCGATGGGAGAGAACGCTCGCTCGATGAAAGAATAAAGTCGAGAGGAGATGATGTTGAGAGGTTTAGAGAAGTAAAGTCGATTAGGTGATGTAGATTCCAAACTCATTCCAAATTGGCAGCTGCGTTTCGGTGCTTGCCACTTGCACCTGCTGCGGTTCAGGTTCTCAGTATTGAGTCTGCCTGCGGAGTGGATGCTGAGTGCTCGGCCACCCCTAGCGCCAGCCGGAGCCAGCACTGTACAATAAGCTCCATGATTGGCTGGAGCTTCTCTGGGAGTACCCAAATCTGTCTGCCTGGGCTTTGGAGCGAGCCTGAGGGGGGCGTTTGGGTTTGACCCGCTGTAATGACGACGCTGTGGCGTTCCTGAGCAGGATCTTCAGTGTACTGGAAGTATCCGATACGGGCGGCTCCAGGCGCTGTTTGGCGCTATCAACGCTTTTTGGGGGCCTTGTGACAGGCGACGTCAGCGCCAGCCAGAACGCTTATGTGCATTTACAGCGTCCGCAGTCGAGAGATTGCCGCCGTTATGGCCTAAAGCGAGTAGCGTGGCAGCCCTTTGCCCTTTCCTCCCCAAACTCTCATCCCCGCCTTTGCTTTTGGTATCGCTCTGGGGCGGCAAGAGGTCGCATTAGCACTTCAGACGCATAGCGCATGCTGGCTCGTTCCTTCCCTTGGCTGGAATCAGACGGACCAACTTCCACGACTTCCTCTCTTGTCGAATATCACCACACACAAGGAGCTAAATTCAGACCTCCTTTTTACACAGAAACACAGAGACGAACTCATCGATCTGATATCGCGACGCCCACACGATATCTCACACAACATTCTCCCCGACCAAAACGACCCTGAGAAGCAGAGGCCACGCATACTTGTGCATCCACCCCGTGACGCCACACGACGACATCTCACCCTGGAGCCAAGTCCCTCTTTCTCTTTAACCTGTTTGCCTTTCTATCCTTTGATCTGAGAATTATCTACATTCCAACAATCCTCCTCCTCTCGACAACGATATGCGCCTGCCGTGAGACGACACAGGCACCCTTCTCCACACCTGCCGACCGCCTCATCCGCCTCCGCCATATCCAGTCTGACGGCGCCGTAAGAACCCAGATAGTCCCAGATATCGGCACTCCTAACGGCACTCACCACCTCGTCACTCTCGACGACGGTGGTGCAGAGGACGATCCCCAAACACCGACACGAAGACACAAAGACACGAACATTTACCTCCACATACTCCCCCGCGATGACACACGCCTCCGGGCCCGGCCCGGCGGCCGCAAATGGTCCAAACGGAAACGGCTCATCCAGCAAAATCCACAACTACATGCACTTTGACGACATCAAGAATGCCACGCTGGGCGTCAACTCGGTCACGCCCGTCGAGACGGTGCTGGCCTACGCCGAGTCGTGCCTTAAGCAGGCCGACTTCCTCAAAGACTTTGGCCGCCTGGACATGGCTCTCAAAGAGTACATTCTGGCGAGCATCGCGCTTCTCGAAGTCTTGCCGAGCAACAGCGCCTGGATGTCCGTTATGACCGACCAAAAGGGCGCGCGAACACGGTATAACGCGCTCATGGGCCGCATTGGCGCAAGCAGTACTGCATACGAGGCGATCAAGGAGCAGGTCAAGGAGGACAATGCACGGTCGGGCGTTTTGCCAAAGATTTTGGCTTCCACAAGTCAACCGAATGGACAGGCCAACGGCAACGGGCGGGCCACAAACGGCCACCGTGTGACTGGCTCGCTCGGACTGTTGAACGGCGACGGGCCAATTCCGCCACGGCCGACTGGACCTCCCCCGCCAGCGCCAAGCACGACGACGACCACGACGACAAACACAACCGCAAAAGCAAAACCCGCGATCCACCCAAAACCACAGGCCCTCCACGGCAACGCAATCAAGCCGAACAAGCCGGCGGCCGCAGGAACCAATGCTGCCAACGGCGGCGGCAGCAAGACGGCTCAAGAGCTGGCGGAACGGTTTGCCAATCTGCGAACGGCGGCGAGTTCACCGCCAGCAAAAGAGCCCGTGCAAGATCCGAGGATACGCACGCAACCCATCAACCACCCGAGCTTCCAACATCTCCAGAAACTGCAGTCGCAGCAGTCCCCGTCCCCGACCACATCTCCCTCCCAGAGCCAGACGCACCTCCCACAGTCAACTTCTCTTCCTCAACTCCAGACACAATTTCAGACACAGACACAAACACAAAACCAGCAGAACATCTACAACCAGTTCCAAAACTTCCAGATGCAGATGAAGGGTTTCGAGCCGATGCCGACGGCTATCAGCCGGTCCAACAACCCGACTATGATGCACGCGCTGCCCGACCTGCCCAAAGTGCCCGATGCCATTTACAGCCCGGCGCGGGGCAGCGTGTCCAGCCAGGCCACGCAGCTGCCAGCCTCGACGCCTAGAGGAAGTGCAACCCCGCGCAACGGCATGTACAGCAGGACCAACTCGCTGTCGTCGTTTTCCGGCGCGGGTGCAGGCACAAGCACAAACAAGTCGACGGCAGCGACGGAAGACTACTTTTCGTCCGTCTACAGCCACTCCCGCCAGTCGTCGCGGCCCAGCCAGGACTCGGCCCACTCCAACTCGAGACGGCCGCGCGCCACCATCCCCGACGGCGACACGATCGAGGCCGAGGAGCTGTACAAGCTGATCCAGGCCGGCGCCAAGGACATCCAGCTCCTGTTGGTGGACATTCGCAGCCGCGAAGAGTTTGACGAGGGCCACATCATGTCGCAGGCGACCATCTGCGTCGAGTCGGACGTGCTGCAGCGCGAGGACATTTCGGCCAGCCAGATCGCCGACAGCATGGTGCTGGCGCCCGTCGCCGAAAAGAGACTGTTTGACAAGCGCAGTGATGCCGACCTGGTTGTGTTCTATGACAACGACTCGGAGTCGATGGTGCGCAACGGCAAAGCCGTATCCGAGGTCGACCGGGCCATTGCGAGTTTCTACGACGCCCTGGCCTTTTACGACTACCAGCCCGACAGCGACACCAACGTGCGACCAAAACTGCTCAAGGGCGGCATCGAGGCGTGGATCTCGCTGCTGGGGCCCAACTCGCTCAAGACATCCTCGACGTCGGCGGAGACAGCAGGCGTCGCCAGTCGGGCCGCCGCACTCCGAGCAGCCAGAGCGGCACAGCGGACGAGGTCGGACACATTTACACGGCGGCAGTCCAAGTACATTGCGAAGCCGATCCAGGACGTCGACGAGGCCAAGCGGTGGGAGGAGAGCCTGAAGAACATGGACAAGGCCGGCGGGCTTGTGCGGACGACGGACGATTTCTTGCGGCGGTTCCCGCCCGTGTCGGCCATCCAAGAGTCGATGACGACGCCCGTGACAAGTCCGGACGAGCACGAGATTGGCTTCGCGACGGCGGCGGCAACAACGACAGCAAGTGACTCGTCCTATTCTATCAAACCGCTCCCGAAGATCACAAACGAATTCGAGCACAAGGCTGCACCGGCCCATGCGACTCCAGCTGCTGCTGCGGCGGCAGCCGCATCCCTCTACTCAACTCTTCCCGCACCGCCGACTCGTCCCCCACCGACGGTGCCCCGGCAGACACACAACGACGTGGCCGAGGCGGACGACGAGGACCACTACATGCGCACGAAGCTGGCCAAGGCTGGCGTGACGGGCGGCGTCGGGCGGATGCGGCGCCAAAAGGTCGGGCTGTACAACCCGGGCAACTGGTGCTACGGCAACAGCTCGTTCCAGTCCATGTTTGCGTCGGGGTCGTTTGCGGACGAGTTTACGACGGGCGAGTGGCTCAGTCACTGGAAGGTGCCGATGAAGGCGGACGAGAAGATTAGCCATCCGCAGCTGCTGGCCAAGATCCTGGCCAACTCGTTCCACTGGATGCAGTTTGGCAAATTCGAGGCCATGAAGCCGAAGACGTTGATGGTAAGCCCCCATTCTATTATGTTTTTTTTTTTTTCGTTCCCCTGTGTTATTTATTTTTGTTCACTGCTAACCTCCCCCCAGGACTACTGCTACCACATCCACTCGCGCGACTTTGACGGCAGCATCAAGACGGACCGGAGCACCATCTTTGGCGGCCCGTACCAGCAGGACGCCCAGGAGTTTATTTCGTTCCTGCTCGAAAACCTGCACGACGAGACGAACCGTCTGCGCGACCGGCCCGGCGAGGTCCAGCAGCCGCCCCTCGGCCCGCGCAGCACAGCCCTGGGAAATGCCTTGTTATACTGGAACGAGTACCGCAAGTACAACGACAGCCTGGTGGACAAGTACTGGCGCGGCGTCGAGGTCACGGACCGCCGCTGCCGCGCCTGTGGGCACCCGTCGCTGACCTACGAGCACTTTGACGCCATCCACCTGCCCATCCCGCCCAACGCGGCCTCGACAGCGACGACCATGGCCGACCTGCTGGGCCAGTACTGCAGCGCCGATTTGTTGGACGAGTACAAGTGCGACCAGTGCCGGCGGATCGACACGACCGAGAAAAGGGTAAGGCTCGTACGCCTTCCCGACATTCTGTGCGTCTCGTTCCGCCGCTTCCAGGGCAACGAGCACTACGGCTTCCGCAAGAACAACACGGCCGTCGTGTTCCCCATCAACGGGCTGGACATGACGCCCTACACCATGCAGGGCATCACGACGCCCGAGGACCAGGCCGCCGACGGCATTTTCGTCGACGACCCAAGCCGCACCGAGCAGCAGTTCCGGGCACCGTTCATTTATGACTGCTATGCGGTCATCGTCCATAGCGGCACCCTCAAGTCGGGCCACTACCGCTCGTTCATCAAGGACGAGGGCGCCGCCGACACGAACCAGTGGCACCACTTTGACGACGCGCGCATCGAGCCCGTCATCATCGGCAGCAACGACAGCCGCGACATGGCCAGGCGTCTGTACAGGGACAATGCGGGCAGTGGTGCCAGCGCTTACATGGTCTTCTACAAGCGGAGGACATGATGAGGGCGTGCCCTTTTGTTTTTGTTTTTGTCTTTCTTTCTTACTTTTCCCTTCTTGATATACGTTGCAACTCTCACGATACCACGAGCGAAATGAAGCGGGAGTCTTTTTGTTCTTCCTTCTCTTTATTTTCTTCCTTTCTATTTTGTATATGCTGTTTTATCTATTCTTCGAGGCAGCCTAATTTTGGAAATAGCATTGCATAGCCGATACGTCAAATAATGGACTTTCTTTCTTTCGCAAACTCCACGAGACAAACAGGCAGTGAATAAATGAACATTTTCAGTGAATTAAGACATAGGTAAAATGACATCAGACCCTAGAGAACACACGACTGAAACTATGAAAATAAAGAAAGAAACAGACAAGTCTTACCATAACCGTGGCAATACAGCCCTATTCCGTGAACCGCCATATTTTTGTTTAAACTACTCCCTCTTTACTCCCTCTCCCTACTCTCTACTGCCCAGCAAAAGCCTTGTTGATCTCGTCCTTGTACACGTCCTTGAGCTTGCGCCGGTTCACCTTTTGCGTTGCCGTCACAAACCCGTTGGCCGGCGTCCACTCCTCGTCCACCAGCGCAACACCCTGCACCATCTCGATCGGCGTCAGCCCGGCCACCTTGCCCACGCCCAGCAGCTCCTTAAGCACCAGGCCGCGCACCTTGGGGTTGTGGTGCAGCGCCATCGCCGTCTCGCCCTCGCCCGTCCTGATGCTGTTCTTCTTGGCCAGCGCCTCCAGGCCTTTCTCGTTGACGCAGATAATGGCCACGGGCCGCGAGTGCTCCGAGTCGCCGTAGACCATAATGTTCTGGACCGTCGTCGCGCCCCGGTAAATCGCCTCGAGCTTCTCGAGCGCAATGTACTCGCCGCCCTGCATCTTGATCAGGTTCTTGAGGCGGTCCACCACGCGCAGGTGCCCGTGCTTGTCGAACGCGCCAATGTCGCCCGTGCGGAACCAGCCGTCCGCCGTGATCGCCTTGGCCGTCTCTTCGGGATCATTAAAATACTCGCTGGCCACCGGCTTGCCGCGGATCCAGATCTCGCCGTGCGGGTCCTCGCCGCTGTTGGGGTCGGGGTTGGCGTCGTACCCAATGTCGGGCTGGCCCACGAGCTTGACCTCAATGGCACCGGGGATCGTGCCGATGGCCGTCTCGGTCCACTGCAGCGGCGAGCCCAGACCGCCGTTGCCGCACGACTCTGTGAGGCCGTAGCCGCCAATCATGGGCGCCACCACGAGCGACAAGAACTGCTTGGTATCGCTGGCGATGCCGCTTGCACCGTTGACAATGAACCGCAGGTTGCCGCCCGTCGACGTGCGCACCCGCCCAAACACAATCTTGTCGATCTGGTTGACCACCGCCGCCATCGGGCCAAACAGCAGCCCGCTCTGCATCAGCGTTCTTTTGAGGGCCAGGTGGCCCCAGAACAGCGACTTGGCCACCACGCTCGCGTTATCGACGCCCGCCGCCACGCCCTTGCGCACCGTCTCCCACACCTGCGGGACACCCACCAGGATCGTCGGGCGGAACGCGCGCAGGTCGCCCATGCAGCCCTTCTTCATCGACGTGTCCGTCAGGGTGCGGGCAGAGCCGTAGCCGAGTGTGGCGCCGACAAACATCGCCAGGTTCTCCAAGACAAGCTCAAAGATGTGGGCAAGCGGCAGGTAAGCCAGCACGCGCTCACGGTGCGAGACAGACTCCTCCACCACAGAATAAAGGCCGGCAACCGCAGAGACAAAGCCGGCGTGGTTCACGGGCACGCCCTTGGGCAGGCCCGTGCTTCCCGACGTGTACATGATGCAGAACGGGTCCTCCGGCGAGGGGATATCGGGCTCGAGGGCCGGCTGGCCATCTGCATTGGTGCCGAGCTCGAGAAGCTCGTCAAAGCTCAGCACCTTGACCTTGGGGTGCTTTTTGCGGAAGGCCTCGATGTACTTGTCCTCCACGGGCTGGTGGGTGAGGTTGTTGTAGATCACGTAGCGCACCGTATCGGCCGCTGCCTCGAGGGGGGCCGAGGCCGTGTACAAAAGGTGGGGGTCGACAAACATGGCGACGGCGCCCGTCTGCGTCAGCGAGTGCTGCACGCCCGACTCGCCCAGCGAGTCATACGCCGTCACAATCGTCAGCGACTGCGACGCGCACGCGTGTGCCAGCGTCATCCATTGCGGGCTGGTCGACGCGAAAATGTGCAGCTTGTCGAGGCGGTTGAGGCCCAGCTTGCGAAGACCACTGCCCGCCTTCAGCAGCTGCTGGTAGTACTCGCCATAGGTCTGGTAGGAGTAGTCGGAGAGCTCAAAGAACGCCCACTCCTTGTCGACCTGGCGGAGCTCGCCGTCGACCACCTTGGGCACCTTTTTGATCTCCTTGTGGATGTTGATGAAGTTGCGGTAGCCAATGGCAGGCTCGTTCTTGTGCTTGGTGGCCGAGCGGCGGATCAGGGAGAAGACAGTGTCGACATCGGGAGCGGGGCGCTCGAGCAGGCCGTCGCGGGCTTTGGGGTGCCGGCGAGGGATCGTCTCGCCAGGAACAGGCTGTGCGCCGGGGACCTCGACAGAGTACGGCGGCTTCTGGATCGCGAAGAGGGGGAAAGAACCTGTAGAGTGCGCCATCGTGAGGATGTTGGAGCTTCTGAGGAGGTTGTGGTCGAAGTAGAAACGGAAGTGAAAAGGAGGCACACGACCTTGAATGGATTGTGTGCAAAGAGGACCGAATGGAGCTCAATCAGATCCAGATGGGGTCGAGGCGGAGCTGGTGGAGATGTGTTTTTGAAATAGGAGTTCTCGAAAGAGGGTTTGAGGGACCGTCGGAGTTCTAAAAAAATGCTGACGTGTGTGAGCAGAAGCAGAAGCAGAGTGACGACATCCGAGGCACGGACTGCAAAGTAGGTAGCGCCGAGCACAGCAGTCGTCTGAAAAGGTCCTGAAAAGCAGAAAGTTGGGAGAAAATGGGGATGTTTGGTAGGCTCGTTTGCTAGTTTGGTCCTCTAGCTCCCGCCTGGCGATCAGGAATGCTGCGCAAGGGGGTTGTAGCGCTAGACCCAACAAATAAGCAACTGGTGTGAATGCCTAGAGAGTGTTGGGCTAGCTCAATGAGGAGTCGTTTGGCGATGGGGACAAAACTTGGGGATATTGGTCTTTATTAGCTTGTTGCGGAGGGAGAAAACCGTTGGGCAGTCTGAAAGTGCTGGAAAAAAGACAGACTTCAAATGGCTTCCAACGACGAGATAAAAAAGAAACTCAAGAAGCACAAGATGTCGAGAATGTGATGCTGCGGATGTGGTGTTTTTGCTTTTGTGCTTTTGCTTTTGTGCCGTTGCGTGGCCTGACGAGTCTGCCGTCCAGAAGGGGGGATCGTGTGCCTCTGACGTTTTCCGTTTTCCGTTTTCCTTTTCTGTCTCCCTGCAATTGTATGGAGTAGCCGTCCCCTCTTTGCCACTCTGCTTGTCCTGTTTTGGCGGGCGATTCTGCGCGGTCCTGCAGCAATAACTGGTCGACCGAAGAAGCTCCTCGTTTGGTCGCTTCACTTTTCGTTTATTTCTTTGTCGTTTGGGCGCGCCACTTTAATATAAAGGCACGATTTTGCACGATTGTGCACAATTGTGGTGGTCTGGACCGTTGCCAAGCAGTCTGGTGCTTGGTAGGAAGAAAAGTCGCTGTCAAAAGTCAAAAACGACACTGACAAGCTGTCAAGTCAATCTTGTGCCTCGTCTTTCTTGTGATTGAGATTAAGAGGGGCCTCGGCTTGCTGTAGAGATAAAGTTCAACTGTTAGCTTCCCGTCGTGTTTTTTAAAGTAAAAGGTACAGGCACGGCCAGATCTTGATAACGGTCAAGTTCATGAATGTGACAATGCTCAACTGTGAAATGGACAGAGAAAAGATTTGGAAAAGATCAGACGCAACAGAACGTTACCTTTCCGTACCTTGGCGAGGCTGACGCAGACTTTTTCGTCTTTTTCCCGCGTGGTGTTTGTGTCGTCTCGTCTTTCGTCTCTCGTCTTTCGTCTCTCGTGTCTATTTCTCTTTTGGGGTTTCGTTCGTTCAATTCTTCAGTTCGTATTCTTCTTGGCAACGCCGAGGCTCAAAATCCTGCCGTCTTACAGCAGCAGGATTGGTGCCCAGCACGCTTTTTTCGTCCACGCAAAACTTCAAAACTTGGGGTTCCGAGGCTCCATTTTTGGGGTGTCCGTCCTTTTTTGGGTGGTATTCGGTTTCGGGGTAGCAGACGGCGCAACCCTAGCATCTGAAGGCGAACGGGTAGTCGAGGACGGAGAAGTGGAAGAATTTGGTCGAGGAGAAGATCATTGAATGCAAGAAGCGGAAACATGAGGAATTTGTTGGTTTTGAAATGGGAGAAGAGCTGGAAAAGGGGCTGATAGAAAAATACGTAAAAAGGGCAGGAGCGTCTCCCAAAGCGTACACTGGAAAGAGCAAAGGTGCCCTCGAGCTCCTTCACCAAAAACCTTCACAAGCGAGGAAAGAACGGACGAGCCTCAATAATAAGAACTAGAAAACAAATCTACAAGTGGAAGGCGCATTCGAACAAAAATCAAAAGCATGTGGGAGAGTGGCTACTGCTGGTCTAGAGCACTTCTGTGGACTCCATATGATCGTTCCTGGCTTTGTACCCGCAATGATTGACCATATGCTAAAAATAAGGTCACATTTGAACATTCGCTCCCTCTCCTATTGGCGTACCTGCATCTTAGTCCATCTCATCGTGCTGGGAAAGGGGAGATTCACTGGCAGTATGGGAATCTCAGTGTATTTCTCAGTCTGTGACACTGTGCTGTATCCATTTTCCGACTTTCCGATATGACTTGCATGGACCCCTGGTTTTCATTGTGGCCCATATTGATTTTCGTCTTCTTGTGTATCCCAAAGAGCCTATCATATCACATCATTTACTCGTAGGGCGACCGTTGAGGCTCTTGTTGTGAGCGTGTAAACAGTTGTCAAAATTTACACGTGATAACACCAGGTCAAGTTAAATACCAAATTAGGAAGTGACGGAGTTATCGGTTGTAGCATCACAGGGTGGGGAGGAAGGGACTCCTGAAGGAACAGTCTAATAGAAAGTTGATTCCCGATTGGGAACTCAATGACAAAGCAAGAATCATGCTGACCACCCGTGCCTTCTATTTCCTGTCGACAATTCACAGCCTTGCGTCTCTCCTGAGCTTTTACCAAAACATCCTCTTTTCCTGATCATGAACAGCTCAAGACGTTTTGGCCTAACACCGACGTTGACAATGGACACGGACACAGTTCTTACAGCCACCAAGGCTCCCGGCCTTTTCTTCTGCCCAGTCTGCGGCAAACCGTCAACACAAGGTTCGTCATTCATGGAGATCTTGGGCTTTGTATCAGTACTTTCTGAGCAATGACTGACCACTCACTCACAGAATCATCATTCACACGCCATGTACAGTATTGCAAGCGGCGTGCGGCCACCAAGAGGACATCGCGTCCCAAGGCTTGCCGGCATTGTCGCGCAACAAAGAGCAAGTGCGACGCCCAGTTTCCTTGCAGTCGCTGCACCAGCAGACACAGGGAGTGCATTTACGACAAACCATGGTCGGCACCAGAGATCGTGGGGAGCCAGACGACGCAAGCTGCGTCTGTGGCTGCGTCTGCACCAGCTCCGACAGAAAAGGAGGGCGGCGAAGCACCCAGCGACACGAGTGCCGGATACTCGAATACGTCAAAGACTAGTTCCAGTGTGACCACGGCATCGGCCTCGAGCAGCCCTGTTGCCAGCGATGGGACCAGTCTCGGTGGACAGTCCGGAGACCAAGAGTCTTGTTGTCCCTGTCTGACGGACGCTCCACCATTTTCGTCCTCAGGAAACAGCACGAGCACGTTGGAATTAGCTGTCACTTTGCCGTCCTCTCTTCCGACAACTCTCTCGACTACGACGACGACGACGACTACAGCCATTTCGACAGCGCCAATGACGCTCGACGCCTCTTCCTTTGACAGTGGAAGCAACGGAATGTCCAACTTCTTGCTTCCCCAAAATCTGAGCATGTACGGCATCAACAGCTACAGCGACTTTGGCGGCGGCAGTTTGGGGCCGACGTCCCTAGGAATGACAGCACCGCCGATGCAGTCGCCCTACTCAATGCATCTGCCCTACGCCCCGCCACCAGACCCAATCCTCGCAATCTCGGACGGTCTGGAAGAATCGGGCGCCTCCGTGGAGCTACGCCGTCTCATCACATCCATGGTACGGACCTTTCCGCGTATGATGACAAGGCCGGGAAGCATGCCGCCATTTATCCACCGTGTCGGCTGTGGTTTGCAGTACGACGATGTGGATGTCGAGGGAACCTTTCCGCCAGCCATCACGTCCATGTCGTCGTCGTCGTCGTCTTCAACATCTTCCGCATCGTCGGCGCTGTCCTACCGCGTTCCAAAGAGTGTCGCTGCCGATGCAACTGTGACGATACCCGGGTCTTCCCAACAGACAACGCTGTTTACGCCGCTTCCCTTTATGGCGGCGTGTGTTGGCATCTCACACGCCTTCGTCACGAGGAGCGCCAACTCGGACGAGTTCTTGTGGCGGTCCATTGACAAAGAGCACCAGACAATTATTCAGAGAGTGAGTTGACATGCCGTCATCCCATAAGTTAAGTCTCAATTCTGACATTATAGATGAACACTCTCTCCTTTGGCGAGATCTTTGTTGCAATCCAGGCTGTGTCGATATACACCACCATGCGGCTGATCGTATACGGTCGTGAATATTTCTTCTCCGACACGTCTCTGTTGGATACTATGAGTGTGAGTGTTGCTTCCACGCGCCTCGATCTCGTGATTGAAACGCTACTAATACATGTCCGCCGTCTAGCACCTTTCTGAACGTTTCCATGAGCTTTGGCAAGGCCCTTTTATGCCCGTCCACGACGAAGACCGCGATCTCATCCGCGCAGAGAGGCCCAACTGGGAAGACTGGATCTTTGACGAGACGCGCCGACGCATCACTGTGACGTGCTGGCTCATGTCCATGGCCGTCAACCCGCGCGCCCAGTCTTTTCGGTTGTCACGCCCACACCGCTTCCCATTACCAAGCAGTCGTCGTCTGTGGGAGGCCGAGACGCGTGCGGAGTGGGAGCGTGAGTATGACAATGACCAATTCGAGAAGCACATCCTGGTGCAGTCTGCGAACCACGCCAACGGCAATGGTAGTGGTAATAATGGTAATAAGCCACGCACGAAAAGGCTCACCAAGCTTACGACGGTCGGAGACTTGGCTAGGGCCATCGACCGATCGGTCGCCGACGAAGGAAGCCTGGGCATGCCGAACAACGACGCCCTGTTCGAGGACGATTTGCTGGCCTATTGGCACGCGGGTGTCGACAGCCTAGGCATGCTGGTGACTGCAGCGGCAGCCCAGTACTCATTCAAGCCCTGAGGGTCCATTGACGGGGATAAGGCAGGTTGCAAGGAAGACGCAAGCAGGAACGAAACACGACAGAATAAAACAATGAAAATCGCGGCTTTATGACAAATCCAATCTTACGAAATCCAGCCTCTTTTTTGTCCCCGTCGCACATTTGCACCATTTGAGGCCTTAATCATCCTTCTTAGGCGGAATTGCCGCCCGCTGGACCTCTTGCACGGCCAGTTTGGTTCTCTAGCGCCGGCCAAATTGGCCGTTATTGAGAACCTTTTTCTTTGTACGGCGAATCTGGCCGTTTTCACGCTAAAGCGGCCTTTACGGGGCTCAAGCTCACCTACGGCCGACAATTTGGTGCGATCGTCCGGGTATTCGGGCATAACAGCTGACGCTATCCTCAACTGGGAAGCCAGTCTTTATTTATCCCCGATACATGACCAAACAAGACGGTGCGCGACAAGGTGCAGAGCTCAACAACACCATAAACCAGAAAAGAACGATTTCATCAATAGCTGGCGGCCAATTTCGCCATTCTGTCAAGCTTAGGGCGTTCTTGCTTAGAAAGACAATGGTCAACGAGGTCCAGTTACCAAACAGACCAGGGCACCACACGGTACCACACGGCACCGAGAGCGCCGGATACTTTTTTTTTATGGCGGTGCACCATGAAGGAAACAAGAATGGAATCTTTTGATGAGACAGTTATACGAGGGTCAAATCAAGGGCCATTCATACATATATAAGACCTGGATGGATGTCACAAATATTGTTATCGTTCTTCATTCTCATCATCATCATCATCAACACATCTCTTCCCACCAGCACATCCTCATCATCTCAAACTATTTTGCTTAGCACTCGACATCGACTTCACTTGCACAAATCTACCTTCTCACCTGTTTGTCCCCCACCCTCACAATGGCCGGTCAAATCAACATTGCTGCCGTCATCCCCGAGATCGGCAAGGACCTCGAGTTCGTCACGCTGCCCGTGCCGACGCCCGGCCCCGACGATGTCCTGATCCGGACGGCCGTCGTGGGCGTCAACCCCATCGACCGCGTCCGCCAGCTGTTTGGCTTCCAGGTGCCGACGGTGCCCAAGGTGATTGGCTCGGACACGGCGGGCGTTGTTGTGGGCGTTGGTTCGGAAGCGGCCAAGAAGTTCAAGGTTGATGACCGCGTCATTGCCGTCACCGACGGCTTTGCCACGGGCGACAACGCCCACGAGTCGTACCAGACGTATGCCTTGGCGCCTGCCTTGACCACGGCCAAACTTCCCGACGACGTCACCTTTATCAAGGGTTCGACGGTGTCGCTGGTGACCATGACGGCCGCCACCGTCTTCTTCGAGGGCTTCAAGTTCTCGATCCCGGGCTCGAAGGATGTGTCGAAGCCACTCCCCAAGGACAAGCCCGTGCTGGTCATCTGGGGCGGCGCCACGAGTGTCGGCTCGATGGCCATCCAGCTGGCGCGCATCCTGGGGTTTACTGTCTTTGCGACGGCCAGCCCGCGCCACCACGAGCGCCTCCAGAAGCTGGGCGCCGAGGTTGTCGTCGACTACAGCGACCCGGCCGCCGCTGTCGAGGCCTTGTTGAAGGCAGCAGGCAACCGCCAGATCCAGTACGCCATCGACACGATTAGCGATCCGAAGACGACCACACCTTCACTGGAGGCAATCCTGCTGCAGTCGGCCAAGGCGACTTCGTCGCCTTCTCCTGCAGAGCTTGCCCACATTGGCATGATCAAGGATTTCGCGTGGAAGGACGGCTACGCCCACACGTTTGTGAATGCCACTGTTGTCTGGTCGCAGCGCCAGGACATTGGCGAGTGGCTGTTTGGCACGGGCAACCTGTCCAACTGGCTGGCCGACGGAACGCTGGTGCCGCCGCCCGCGCGCATCATCGACGGCGGCCTGCACGCCCTGCAGACAGCGCTGAACCAGGCCAAGGACGGCGTCAGCGGCGAGAAGCTGGTCGTGGAGGTGATGTAGTCTGACGAAGTCAGACTCATTTATTCATTATGTATGCATCTTAGTTCAGACTTCCTATTTCATCGTTATTCACATCATTGTTTGGAATCTTGTGTGCGACCGTAACATCGTGTTTTTTTTTCTGGCAGTGCTAAATTTGAAATATAATACAACTCATGAATGAAATGTCGTGACCTTTACAATCGCTAAAGGCTTGCTTCCTTTCCTCCTATGTACAGTACACACGTTGCAGTCGTCTCCTGCTACGCACCCGCTTAAGCATGGCCGACAAGGCCGGTCTGGGGAGCGTTGTCGGGGTTGGTGTTGGTGCCGTCAAAGCCCAGCAGCGTGTTCCACTTCTCGGCCGTCGTCACGTCGCGCACGCCCGTGGCGACAAGCTGCGTCATCGCAGCAGCGGCGGCGTCCTTGGCGGCCTGGTTGGCGCCGCAGACGTTGGTCAGCTGGTCGTGGATGCGGTTCATGATGATGGCGGGGTTGAGGGCCTCCTGCTGGCCGGCGTTGACGAGCGGGTCAATGGCCTGGAAGGTGCTCTCGGTCGTGCTGCGGCCGTTAAGGCCGGCCTCAAACTTCATCGTGGGGACACACAGACCGAAATCGAGGCCCGCGACGGTTGAGGCGACGAAACCGTCAAAAGTGCCCTTGACGGCGTCCGAGACGGCACCAGCGCCCGCATCGGGGCTCGTGCAGACCAGAGTGCTGCCGCCGCCCGTGCAAGTGCCCGCAGCAGCGTTGTTATTGCCGGTGGAAGCGGCGGCGGTCGAAGCAGCAGTATCGGCAGCAGCGGCAGTCGTCGCA
Organism: Sporothrix humicola; assembly: GCA_021396245.1. NCBI lineage: Eukaryota > Fungi > Ascomycota > Sordariomycetes > Ophiostomatales > Ophiostomataceae > Sporothrix > Sporothrix humicola. The sequence continues at coordinate 101,202 of WNYE01000115.1, forward strand.
GCAGCGCCAGCAGTGACAGTGATAAAAGTAGTGGCAACACCACCGCAGCCAGCAGACGAAGAGGCAGCAACAGCGGCGGCGGCAGTAGTGGCAGCAGCGTCGGCGGCAGCGCCCGAGCCAGTAGAGCTAGCATTGCTAGACGAACCAGTGGAGCCGCCCAGAGCCGAGGCGTCCTGCTTGGTGCCGTCGGCAGCGACAGCCGTAAAGTTGGAGAAGCCCTGAGCAATCATGACCTGGGCAACGCTCAGGCCGGTGGCGTCAAAGGGCGTGGTGACCGAGGTGGCCGAGTTGGCGTTCTCGAGGTCGGAGCCGCCAACGGCAGGGTCGATCAGGGGAACGACACCGCGGAGCTCGGCGCTGGCGGGCAGAGACGTGTCGGAGCAGATGCTGGGGATGCTGACAACGAAGGGGTTGAAGTTCTGCTCGGCGGCAACGAGGCCACGGGCAGCAGCCACGGCACGGTCACTGTTGCCGAGCGTGGTGATGATCAGATCGGCCTGGGTGAGCTTGCCGCAAGGGTTGGCGGCAGCCAGCAGGAACTGGATGGAAGTGCCGGCCAGGGTGGCAGCCTGGCCCGAGGTGCCCAGGTCGGTGAGAGCGGCAATGGCGTCAATGGCACCGTTGCCCTGCTCCTGACCGAAGCGGGCCTGGACAGCCGAAGCGAAGATGAGAGCGGAAACAAAGCGAGACATCTTGGTTGTTGGAAGGTGGTGTTGTTGGATGAGTGTAGATAAAACAAAAAAGTGAGTTCTTTTTCTCAAAAGCAAAAAAAAAAGTTTGCAAAAAAGTTGGTGACAAAAGAGTCAAAAATCAAAAGTGTTCTCAGAACGGGTAGTGAAAGTTGGTATGTTTGTTTGGATGTTGTGCCAAGGAGCGTAACGAATCAGAATAAAAGAGTGGGCGAGTTCACAGAACTGCAACGAAAAGAATGAAGAAGAGAAAAAAGAACGAAGGTAGCAAAAGCCAGAAAGTTGAAACCGAAGAATGAATGTTGGTTGGTGAGGAAAGAGAAGAAGAACAGACGAACTTGGAGGGCGAGGAAGCAACATTATATACAAGTACACAGTATCGTGAGAATGGTCAAAGGCAGGGCAGAAGGACAAGTTGGGACGAAGGCCCAGGGGCTCGACCAGCGGAGGCGGTGGAGTCTTGGAGCAGTGCACATGGGATATGATGTCCACCAGGGGCCTACCCAGGGGCATCGTGTCATATGGCTGTCTCGCTGTCGCCTGTCATCAGCCAAGCGAGATTCAGTCGTGGGAGCTGTTCTCCAGCAGACATCCACACAAAGAAGAGACGATACCGAAAACAAAACCACTGGTAGTCTTGGCATCGTAGACCCAGGTAGGGCCAGGCCTGGCCGGGTAAAGAGGGCAAAGGAGGCTAGGTGCTGTGGATGTCTGTGATGAGACTCCATGACGACAGGCACATTACTTTTGGGCCTTGCACCAAAACAGGGGCCTCACGTCGTAGTGTCTCGTGGGAAGTGGGTGAGGCTCTGGCAAGGTCAAGACCCAAAAGTAAAGTGGTCCGGCCATTGCCGCCGCCAATGACTTGAAAGATGTGGCGCTGTCAAGTTCAACTTCAAGCATGCATAAACATAGAGATCGTGCAGGGGTAGGGTGACCGGAGACGGAGGATTTGTCTGGGCTCGAAGCGAGTTGAGCAAAGAGGAAAAAGGGAGACGACACTCAAAAAGACAGAAAGGGACCACTAGACCAAGCCTCTTAGGATTTTCAAGATCTTCCCATATGATTTTCGGCAAGCGGAGACTGATGGACAGTGGTCCAAGGACGAGAGGAACTGGGATGAAGAGACGAGCAAAAATAAACAAAAGCAGAAAAAGGAATCCATGGCATGAATGATGCACCGCCCATGATGTGCACAGGGAGATGGTTGAACAGAGGCATGACTGACAGAGAGGACGAGGATGATGGATGAAGGGACGAAAGATGAAGCAGTAAACACGGAAACATCATGTGCGAGATGAAGAGGGGCGACGGGGGCACATGCAGACTGGCGGGACTGGGAAAGAGCTGTCAACAATCATGGGCATGATATGAGAACGAGATCTCAGACGGAAACCACGACCGGTTATCCGTAGACAATGAGGGAAGGCGCGAGTCGGTAGGCGGCAAGGAAGGAAGGAAAGAAAGAAAGAAAGGCAAAGAACACTCAGATAGGGAAAGAGTGGAGGAGTGGTCTGGGCGCCTTCAAGTTCCCGCCCTGACTCGGGATACAAAACGGGAGGTAAAGTGTGTTGGACCCTGGTCCCGGGTTTCTGGGAATATCTGGTTTGGACTTTGAGGTCTTTTCCCACTACGTATTTTCACGTTTGTTATGGTTGCATGCTCCAAGCGAGGTTGTTTGGCTGTGGAGACTGGAGTGGGAAGGAGACGGTGGGCGTGTTTTTTGAAACCAGGGGCTAAACACACAACACACAATGACAGATGGGGAAGGGGCCACCCACTGTCCCACATTTGTGCATTGTATATTGAAAGTCTCGACCGTATTTCTTCAATTGTTTTTTATTCAATTCAATAATGTCTCTTACTGTGAAAACTTCCACCTGTTTCTGTTTCCTGCTTTCGTCTCATCTTTTGTTCATGACTTTCGATTACGCGCCTTGCTCTGTTTGCTGTTTGCGGGGCCTGTCTAAGACGGTCTTACAGGGCCACCGACGAGCCCTGACCATGATGAAACCATGGCATGAAATCGTCTCAAGACGCCTCTCAAGGCAGCCCTTTTTTATCTGATGATGAATCTCTAGTAAGTGAGAAACGTGAAGATTTCATTCTTTACTTTCATTCTACCACGTCTACTTTGTTATTTTTATTCCCGGCCAAAAAACGATTAACAGTAAATCCTGAGCCATTTATGCTTCAACACAGCGGGCATTAAAGGATCCTCAAAACAGAGGTAGAAATCCTCCCAACTCATTCTTATTCTCGGGTTTGGTTTACTGAAAATGGTCTGGCCAGACCATCACCGCCGCATCACTGTGGCCGGTGCTTGAACCATAACCACACTTTCAACAACCATCATGTAGATCCACAGCCTCTGCGCATACAATCACAGCTCTGAATACGTACGTCGTCGACCAGGTAGCAACCGCGCAAAGTCATGCTAGTGACGAGTGCCGTGGCACGGCCATTTAATTCAATTGGCCTGTGTACTGGCCAAGCCGGGCATCATCTCTCCACCGAGAAAGACGATCAAACTGCTGAAACCAAGGACGACTCGACCTGGATCCTGGGTCCCAGGTCTATCATCGGTTTTGCTCCCGCTGGCACTCTGCTTGTGATGCATGTGAAAGGAGTCCTGTGCTTGACAATCGTGTTTGTCAGGCCCGGAGTATCCCACAATAATAGCACGATGCTATTCGTGGTCTTTTTGTTTTTTTGTCCGTTCATATTTCCCGCCTCCCCTTCCGTCTCGCCAGAGGATCTGTTTGGATACACCGCCCATCCTCTGCTCGTTTTTGCGAGAGCCATGGATAATAGGTGCGCCATAAAAGTCAAAATGCGATCTCCCGTGTGACTTTTGCGCAGCCTCAGTCGAAACCAAGCATTTCGGTGATGGTGACTGGCAGGTTTGCCTTTGCGCACAGGCAGACAGTCGTCATCTGTGTACTCCGTATGTGAGCTCAACTCTCAGCCTGTACGCTGTAGATGGGGAATACCAAGAACAAAGAATAGCGTACGTACTCCATATAGCACTGTGGCATTGACTCTACCGTGCGCAACGAACAGGTGGTATCGATGCTTCATACGTTGTGACTTATGTGTTACATTATCATTCGTGAGAAAGTGGTTTTCACGAGCAAACTGTGTAGAATATGGCATATACTGAGTGGCTGATTCTATGTCGTCACAATTATACATAGATTTGTCAACCTGTGCGTTGGTATCTGATGACGATTTCTTTCTTTTGAAAAACAAGTCCTTGCTAAGAGTATACATCACAAAGCGATGAATAAAATAGATGTATGTAGCTTAAGCCTAAAAATTCGATTTGTATTTATGTTAAATTACTTTTCCTTCTTTTTTTTTCTTTTTTTTTCTTTTTTTTTTATGTAAAACGATACAGAAAGATGTTTTCGCTGTTATTATTATTAATATTCGCTTTTCTTAGTCAATCTTAACTATTGGCGATTAGTTAGGTAGAACCCTTATGGGGAAGAAACTGCTATAAAATTATATGTGTAAACTTTTTAACTTACACGAGTGTGTGTTGGCTTGTTAAGGTTATACGTTAAGTAAATAAATAAATAAATAAATAGTTGTATGTTGTAAATAAATGAAAAGGGTGGGTACGGTGAATAAGGTATAAAATAAAGGAGTGTATGGTTTATAACTTAGTTTTTTTTTTATTTTAAAGTTTATTGTTTGAGTATTACCGGCGTTATAACGGGTTTTTTACTTTTGTACTTTTGGTGTTAAGATTAATCGTTTAAGTGTTATTGGCGCCGTGACGGGTTTTTCGTTGTTACTTTTAATGTTTAATTATTTAATAATTAAAATAAAAATAAAGACGGAAACCGTCGTTATTAAAATTATTAAAGCGTTAAACGTAACTTTTTAATTAACTTTTTATTCGAAAAGTAAACTTTAATCGAAGTTAAAAAACGTTATACTCGTAAAATTAATACCGTTAAAAAAAATAATACTTTTTTAAAAAGTAAACTTTAATTAAAGTTAAAAAGTATTATATTTATAAAGTTATTACCGTTAAAAAAAACGATATATCGTTATAATACGGTGTAAAAATTAAAAAAAAAGTAAAGTTTAAACGGAGTTATATTACTTTAACGACGGTAACCTTTTTAATTTTTTCGTAAAGTTATATTTTAAAAGTTTATTACTTTAAATAAATTAACGAAAAATTAATTTAACCTTAAAACCGTTTTAAAACCGGTAGTTTAATTTATTAAAAGTTTAAAGTTAACTTACCGGCCGCGGTAGTATTTTTAAATATATTAAAATTATATACTTAATCGTTTCGTTTTCGACGTTATAAAAGTAATTTAAAAAGTTAATAATTTTACGTTAAAAAAAATATATATAAAGGTTAATATAACCGGTATAAATTTACGTAAAAAAGTTACTTTTAGTTTTCGTAAAATAAAAGTAACGGCGTCGTACGGTTTTTACCGTTTAATATAACGTTTATATAATAAAAAATTTTATAAAACGACCGGTTTTAACGTTTTATTATTATTAAGTTTTTTAACGGTTAATAATTATAGTTTAATTTATTTTTTTAAAAGTAAACGATAAAGGTAATATAAAAAAAAGTAAATAATAGTTAATAAATAACCGAGGGTAACGTATTATACTTTAAATCGTTTAAGTTTTAGTTTAATAGTTTAACCGAAATAAAAAAACGGTTTAACGGTATTTTAAATAAAAGTTTAATAACGGTATACTTAATTCGAAATAAAAAAAATAAATAAATATTAACCGGTAAACCTTAAAAATAATATAAAAATACTTGTAAAAAATAATATTTAAAAAAAGGGTCGGTTGGTAGTTTTTTAACTTTAAAAAAAAAACGTTTATACTATAAATTACTATACTTTAAAGTATAACCGTATAAATTATTTAAGTTTACGAGAGTGTATAACTTTATATTTTTTCGATAAGTTTTATAAAAGTATAGTTTTATACGGTGAAATAATGTTTTATTTATTGAATATACTTTAAAAAAAAAAACTTTTTATCGAGTTAAATATTAAAAAAACGGGTTATTTAACGAAAAGTAAAAACGGTATTTTAGTCGAACGTAAACGTCGTCGTCGAGGCTTTATAAACGTAAAAAAAGTAAAAAAACTTATTTTTTACCGGTTTAAATATAATACTTTTCGGCCGTACTTAGTTCGTAATTATTTTTTAAACGTTTTATAAAATATAATAATAAAAGGTTATTATACGGTTATAAACGAAAAAGTTAATAT